>JALIZF010001921.1:1235000-1575000 GCA_029948255.1 Telmatactis stephensoni | reverse complement strand
TTGTGTGGTTGTTGGTCACTGTATTTGGGATCGTATGTTCTTAACAGTCTCATCGAAGCAATAGTTTTTTGTGTGCGAAGTAGCGACTGAGAGTTTTATTGTTTTAGGTTTAAAACACCACGTGGTTGAAAGAGGCTCATTATGGACAGGTAAATTTCTGGTAACACTCTGCATAAACGATTTGTATTCGTTTTAGTAGTGGCTGACTTCACTGTTTATTGTTAGTTCATTCTAGAATACGTATGCTTTGCCAGGTTAGCTATCAGTACCAAAAGAAGATTTTTATTTGCTTTAAAATAGTGACTTAATTTTTTACTTTTTATGTTCGAAACACACTTGCTGGAAAATATCTTTTATATTATGCCCACGTAGATGAAGTTGTTGAAAAATTTGTAAATTCTCGATTTTTTTTACGGCCTTTTAAGTAGTTCTTTTCCTATGGTAGAAGTTTTTTCTCTGGGGTAAAAATGACGAAAAGATCTTGAAGAAATGATTCTTTTTTAAACACAGCTGCTTGCGGATACGGTTGATCTTGGCATGGATGAATCAGAGAAAGTGAATAAGTGAGGATTATCGGCCTGAAGCGAGGGGTTTGCGCCCTCGGTGAATATACACATAACCACGAGCTGAAGGCCGATAAATGACTTATTTTTACATTGGTGAGGTTTTCGAAAATACAAATTTCATTAATGTTTAAAACAGAGAAATTTATTTTTTTTGAATTATGGCAGTTCATGTCAGAAACATGCGCAGTAAACCATACGAGTGCTCCAAATGCATCCCACACGTACGTATAAAAGTGTGTTTATTATATGATTGAGTCGATTTTCTTTGTTATTTGTAGGGCTTTATATCGCGTATTTCCCTAGTCATTATGAATTCAAGGTCATTATACAGATATTGCCCTCGTAGAAGGGTTATATACAGATATTGCCCTCGCCCCATACTTCCCTAGGTCATCTTAATTTGGATGTTAGACTTAGAAATTTTCTACTGAGCCCAGAAACCATACACTAAGTAGCCAATTTTGGTGAAAAAAAGCTCTTGATAAATAACTTTAGGATTCGAACCCGAGACCTTCTGCACACCTATATACCCGCCTTTAACCTCTATACTACTGAGCTAACTGATGGAAACTTATCAACAAAAAATCTTTTTGTCTGTTACAATAGTGTGATAATACAATACCGTGAATAGAATTGAAAAGCAATTGTTTGAGATTTCCTTCTGGGAATTCAGTAACAATGATCAGATAGTTATACGTTAATGTCATTTGGGATTGTTTTAGTGTGAAAACCTCCTCAATCACATAATAAGCCAGTTAATTACCTCGAACCTCGGCTTTTATCCATATACATGTATATGGCTAAAAGCCTTGGTTCTCGGTAATTAACTCTGACTTAAGTGATATGCATTGGGTATCAACTTTGTATATTGTTGAATTTCGTTTAGCATTACGGTATGATTGGAATTTCCTGTGTAAAGTCACGCAATACAGTCATTCGTTTATCTATTACTTGTGATTTGTTTGTTTTTAATTCGGTGTTTCCTACCCGTATGTACTTGTATGTCAGTCGTATGTATTCGTATGCACCCGTATGTTACTTGTATGTACTCGTATGTAGTTGTATGTACTCGTATGTTAATTGTATGTGACCCGTGTGTAGTTTTAGCAACGATCGTGCCTGACAGTTTTTCTTTGCATACATCAATCAATCGATGACCTTAGGTCAAAATTTACTTGTTGGATTTCATTTCACTGCTACCATCGCAGATTTACTCTGGTTATACCCTCACAGTTACCTTGAAATCGACAGTAGTCATAAACTATGAATAATAGAGTCTAAAATGGAAGTTCAAACTAACTGAAACAAACAGTGAAACTGGCCGGCTACTAGCTTGAAAGTTCGTGGTCTGAACGCAAATTTTTGTTAAGCGGCTTTTTACTGAAAATTGATGAGAGACAGCAAGTGATAAATAAACACAAAAACCGGCCATCGAAAATGGCCTAATGTGAACAGGCCGAATATGTTGTGAACGGGTAATCAAAACAAAGCAGACGTTACTTCACAATAAATGGCTTTTGAAGGTTGTATATTTATTCCAAATAGATGTCCTGGACTTTAATTAAAAACTTTAGCTCGAGCGTTGATTAGAATTAGTTCACACTTAGTTTTCTTTGACGTGCCGCGGTGCACTTTTAACACCCCAGGTATGATATATAGCTATTTGCACAAACATTGACCCGTTTAAAAGCCGAAAAAGCTATTGGGTCTACTAATAATATTTGGATTTTCATTTGTTTTATCTATGAATGCGCTAAATATATCTACTTCTTTGAAATCGTTTAGCCAATAAATTCCTCATGTTTCATTTTTTGATCTCAGCTCCTAAGTTTTGAAAGAGTCAATCTTTATGTAAATAGCTATCACTGCATCATTCTTGGGATAGTATACACCAGAACTCATCAAATGACCTGTTTTTGTTACTAAACCACGAAACACCGAAACACCGAAACAACGAAACAACGAAACACCAAAACAAAGACACAATACCGATTTCACTATGGACCATACACAATTTCTGCATTTCTTTTTTGCCTATTTCGAGTTAAAATGAACAAGAACTGGGCCATTTTTTAAAACATTGAGGCGTCGTGTATGCTACTAATCTGTCATCACTCAAATGTAACAACGAATCTCCGACCACACAGCTTGTCACGCCAGAGGGTTCAGAATAGTCTTGTCGGGATGCGGGATTTGGTTGTTTTGATAGGTGGAAGCGAGAATTAATCGGAATATAAAATTTCAATCACGAGCGGACGGAGCGGAGAAATTAAGAGAGAAAAGTGATAGTAACAACGGAAAGAATAGAAATTTCGAAAGAAGAAAGAGAGTAAAAAGAAAGAAAGAAGAAAAATGAAAGAAAGAAATTTGTAATGGCACTGATTTTTTAAGATCCCACAGCTTTCAACAAATCCAATCGTTCGTCTTTCCCAACATCTGCTTGTTTTTTTTCTCACAAATTTACAACAGCGCGACACCCACTGCAAATGAACAAACAAGCAAGAATGGAGATAAGGTTATATAAGCACTACTAACATCGACTGATAAGGACCGATAAGGCGGTATATATCATGGTAAACGTCTGTAGATAGCGTAGAGTGGGATCACAAAAATGTATTTGCTAGATCCTTTGCTAGTGTTTTATACAAAAAACTGGAAATACTCTTTAAGAACGTCAGCATGACCATTGGTTAAAAACCTTTATACATTAAATAAATAAAACAAAGAACAACTATCAGCCCACAAAGAAAATTAAACGTCGTGCCAGGTTTAGTGTACATTTCGCCAACGATTTTACAACTTTTGACTGAATCACATAAGCAAAAATTATATGAAGTATTGGGTATTCGACTTTAAATAAGTCATGTTCAGGACTGTTGACCAGTAATACTTGTACTATGTCACACAAACTATCATGATCAAATTTTATCGAATCAGTCTCACAGATTACCGAATTAATTGTAAAATTTTACTAAATACCCAAAGTTCCAACATAGTTCTGTTAAAATTAAATTTCTAAAATGTTTACAACCTGTCTGTAAATCATGTTGCAAATATATGTTTGTGGGACGTGAATTATTTCATGGCAAATTGTGGTTTTATATCGGTGCTACCGTTTGCAGAGGATAAGTGGCGTGACAAGCTGTGTGGTCGGAGATTCGTTGTTACATTTGAGTGATGACAGATTAGTAGCATACACGACGCCTCAATGTTTTAAAAAATGGCCCAGTTCTTGTCCATTTTAACTCGAAATAGGCAAAAAAGAAATGCAGAAATTGTGTATGGTCCATAGTGAAATCAGTATTGTTTCTTTGTTTCGTTGTTTCGTTGTTTCGGTGTTTCGGTGTTTCGTGGTTTAGTAACAGCCGCATATCATCGTGACTTTTTTTCGAGTTTGGGTTTTGGTCGAGAGTCGAGAGTCGAGAGTACCAGGTCGAGAGTCGAGAGTAAAAGTCGAGAGTCAAGACTACCATGTCGAGAGTCCAGAAAACGTAAAGTAAGTGGAAACGTATTATAAGCCGGCCAGTTTTTAGCAAAATTCGAAACGCCACAAAACACATCACGCACGTACATAAGTTTATCATTTGTCATCACTTACAGCCGAAATTTTGTATTTTCTGTGAACCAGTAATAAAACACAGAAAATACCACGTAATTTTCTGGTCGCGATGCAATGTTGCAGTGATTTTTTTAAGACCATTAACTATGGAAAGCTATAGACCATGCAAACGCGATTGCGAAACTTGCGTGACATATGGTATAGTTTACGGTGCAGTTTCAATATCTAGCCGCTAAATAAACAAAGCTCGGGTCAAGTTGTCTAGAAGCAAGCTTTTGCTATCACAGGTGATATGTTTTTTGCTAAAAACTGGCCGGCTTATAATACGTTTCCACTCATTCTATAGTTTTCTGGACTCTCGACATGGTAGTCTTGACTCTCGACTTTTACTCTCGACTCTCGACCTGGTACTCTCGACTCTCGACTCTCGACCAAAACCCAAACTCCTTTTTTTCTGGTGGAAGAAAGATTTTAACAATTGCATAGCATGTATTACGACCCCTTCTACAACTTTGCTTCCCTGCATGTGGGACTTTCATTTTATGCTAAAGATGTACTTTTGCCTGATACGAAAACTTCGTTAATATGACCTACGTTAAGAAAACCTTCCTAAGTGTGAACTAAGCCAGTTAGTAGTGATTAAGTCAGTCAGTAGTGATTAAGTAAAAAATGTCCTTGAGTTGCGTCCTTGAGGATTATCATCACTGGTTCAACTAGATCGAGTATCTAATCCTAATTAAGGTAATATCTTTCACTACACTTCATTGTTTAGTGGGTCGTTTTCTTGCTTTGTGATTTTTGATACTTGATATATAATAAAACACTCATTTTAATACTGGCACTCTGGAAAAGCACTATGTTTCACTGGTCGACTATTTTGATGTTTCTTTCGCATTCTACTCGTGAAGCTGCATCGGTCATCTTGAGATTCTACTCGGCCCCCTCATGAACGCCAGTGAATAAGTTTGAAATGAAGTATTATATTATTACATTAATAGATAATTCCTGGTCTGATTTTGTTAGAAGACTCATAACAATCTTGCTTGATGGGGCGAAGGTTCTGAAAACAAGATCATAAATCGTAAAGCATAATTGTAAATCACATGCATTTACTCGAGTAACAGTCAGACCCCCCCATGTTGAGACCCATCTCAGATGCCACTCCATTACTCCCCACTCACATATATTCCGCATGCATAACGTGTGGAAGGGAATTAATTTTTGTAATAAAGAAAGTGCTCTGGTATTTAAGACAGTGGTCTTCCCTGCCAGATATTTTCCTGTTTGTTCTGGCAAAGCAAAGTAAAGAAATAGAGAGATAATGTGTTCACCAATGCGCCGAATTATACTAAGGACATTTTCTGGCAATTAATGCTCAACGGACATTTGTTACTTATAAAGGCTGGTTCACACTAGAGGCGGAATCGGAATCGGAAGCAGAAAACAAAGGAAAAGACAAAAGAGTTAAGTCAAGGGTGTGACATAAGACATCGACATAAGCATCGCAAGAAACATAAGACCAAGCATAAGCATAATCAAAGACAAAGGAAAGAACAAAGAAAAACACTTTTCTTTTGTATTCTAATCCCTAAATTCTTTGGCGTTTTCTTACGATTCCGATTCCGATTCCGATTCCGACGCTAATGTGAACCAGCCTTTATATTTCAAATTTACAGAACTTTTGTCAGTTTTGTAAAATGTTGTATGTATGAATGTAAATTTCTTGCAGCGTTCCGACATGGTTCTGTGTTGGGCCTTTCTTTTTTCTTCTTTATATACTTATTTGCATAAACATTGACTTCAAAACATCGAAGCTGAGACCGAAATGAATATTGGAAAGCTTGTTGTTAGGCCTCAGCTTAGATATGGCCTTGAAAGGTAGAGGCTCTTTCGCCAGCTTCAGAACGACATTTCGCGTCAAAGGACCCCATTATTAGAGCTAATGAGCGAAATGTCGTTCTGAAGCTCGCGAAATAACCTCTACCGCTTTGAAAGGGTACCCTGGGCTCCAGGGGTTTATTATTCGAAGTGACTAAACGTCCGGCAGCCGGACACGGTCTTCAAATAACTAAACGTCCGGCAGTCCAATATTTTTCCACATTTCTTTTCTAAATCCAAAACATATTTATTCGAAAATGTTCTACCTTTATTTAGAATCCTCAAGCGCTTCCAGGCACGCAAAATTTTGGAACTTGATGCTTTTAGCGAACCCTGTACACAGAGTACGATGCCATCCAAGCGCGTGACACTTGGAAACTTTTCAGTCAATGACACTGCCGGACACGGTCTTCAAATTACTAAACGTCCGGCAGCCGATATTTTCCCACATTTCTCTTTGAAATATACCATTTTTCCTGGGAAAACATTCTATCTTTATTTAAAATCCTCAAGCGCTTCTGGAAATTGAAAAAAATCGAACGTTGTCCTTTCTGCCGACCCTGTACACAGAGTACGAAGAGATCCAAGCGTGACACTTAAAAAATTTTCTTCGGACACTACCGGACACGATCTTCAAATAACTAAACGTCCGGCAGTCCATCTGTTACACTCAAGTCAGCACAGCCAGACGTTTTTCGTCAAATTTCTTATCGTAAAAAAAAACAGGAACAGGTCCAATCAAGAGAAGATGAGGTAAGATACCCATTTTCTCTTGGTCCAATTTAGGGATGAGGGAGTGATGTTCGAGAAAGTTTAAATACCCTTTGTGTTCTCACGCCACTGATGCACAAAAACACAATTTGCGAGATCTTCTGTCACAGATTCGTATTTTTATAGCCTTGGGTTTTTTTACGCTAAGAAATTTGACGAAAAACGTCATGCAGTACTGACTTGAGTGTAACAGTCGGACTGCCGGACGTAGTCTGTGCCAGGGTCAGCGGAAATTAAGGACAATTTTTTATTTTATTTTTTATTTTTTTTTATTTATTTTTTTTTAATTTCTAGAAGCACTTCAGGATTCTAAATAAAGATACAACGTTTTCCCAGGAGAAATGGTATATTTAATACAGATTTTTACCCAAAATCTACTGTCTCTGTCGCTATTTGCCGGTTTGTTTACAGTCCTCATGCCGGCTAATTATAAACACTTTTTGTGATCTTTTGCGACCTTTTTTATTGTAGACTGGTTCCAGAGCTCATATAAATTTGACAAATATATCACCGAGATGTCCAAAACTGAGTTAGATAGCTGCTTGCAGTTGAAACTTTTATGCTTGATTACTATTTCGTGCGATTCGTCACGTCCTCGAAAACCGCCCCGCAATCTTTAACAATTATTTTTCCACTAATATTTTTTAAACTTGAAAAAATTTGTAGAGGGCTTTTTATGTGCCAGTTGTAAGGTTTATTATTTGTTTTAAAGAGACTCCCTGCTCGTAAAATGTTTCACTGAAAGTTGGGGGGTTTAGCGCCAGTAACCACATGACCTCTTAGGGGCCTATTTTTGAATAAACCTAAGCGCGCGCTTGATGACGCGTAGCGCGCGCATTTCCGCTAAAATTTCTTTCAAAAACACACAAAATCCTCGACGTTTTTGCCTTGTTTCTCATCAAAATTGTTCCTTTGTAATCAGAAAGTACACACTTTTGATGGTAGATAATATGAACAACAGGAGTTTTAAGATATAACTGATTTTAACGCTGTTTTGAAAACTCAAATCTGCACTAAACTAAACGGTTCTCTGGTTCCGGAAGTGTCAAATTATGACGCACGGGAGTAGGGTAAGACGAAAATTAAACTGCATCCGGTTACTAAAAATACCACAGATGGGAATCATCACGGCGCGCGCCCCATTAACAAGTTTCCCTCTCTTATTTATGCTCTCTTGATTGAACACATTTGCGAGTGAGTGAGTGACAGATTTGCATATTTCGACCCCTCACTATAACTCGTGGATTTGCAATCCACGAGTTAAAAACTAAGAACAACTTCAATGCATTTATCAATCAAAAGTCTGACATGATTTTGAAATTAGACATTGATCAATAGGTCAACTGTTATTGCTGCGAGCGCGAAGCGAGCAGCGACACTAATCTTGCAGTGGGATTCCTGTGTGTCATGCGCGGCGTGTTTATAGACCAGCTCTGAACTCGACTGTTTGGCACGTACGTGGATGATTTGTGACGTCATCGAAATATACTTGGAACGATTGGAATGGATAGTCAGCGGTAAATCACCTTATGCCAAGACTGAACAATTACGCTCGGACCACGCGATTTCAAGATCAAGTTGAGGTTGGAATTGTTGTCTTTGTTTTCGAGCTAAGTTGTCATACAAAATCCACTTTTATGTTATGTTATTTATCAAGGTCACGAACTGCTTAGCGAGATATTTCTCGGGGAAGACAATGCTTATGAGTTTTAATTTTGATTGCTGTGTTAAGTTGTATTCAAATGTTCTCCACTTCAGAGAAGTAAAATCTCTTTGGACGGCCACATGAGACCGCTAAAATTCCTGGTGAATCGAAGTTTTGCTCTATTTACAGACTACTCTCAAGTAGTTCAGTTAAATCCACATATATTTATGCACATGAACCAAAACAACAATTCTTTGTTAGATTTTCTGTTATCTTTGTAAATTACAATGTAATGTGTCAGATATTTATCAATTAAAATGTACTTGAACATTTCTAAAAACTTGTGTTGTTGTATCAAGCCGCTAGTCATCCCGTTTGAAAACATTTTATATGGCTCGCAGTACTTCACTTTCTGTTAGAAACGGCTAGTAATAATCAAGTTATCCTCTTTTAATAAATTTCACAACTCTTCTGTTACTTTTTCTCTTAAATGATTACGAAAAATTGAAAGGCTTTTTTGCTATGTAACATGCCAGGTTTCAAAATGCATGCGGCAAAATTAATGTCAGTTCAAAAAGTTCAAGTTTAATTCAAGATTTTTTCCGGAAGTATGCAGTAGCTAGAACACAACTGACCTGACTGACAACTTGACGGTGGAACAACCCACTCTTCGAACACTAAGTTTGCACTCTTAAACACATTATGTTTCATTTACATTATTTAGTTGTGATTATTTCAGTTGAGTGCCTGGAAACTAGCTGGATAGCTAAGTGCTCTTCCACTATAAACAATGCATCTACATTTACATTTACAATGATTTTAGAGAATTATCTGCAAGGTATTTCAAGGAAATTTCCTGCTTTGCTATTTAGAATCATCCTTCACGTTTAGAAGTGAAATCATCATTGATTGAAAAATTCGTAGCCGTTGAAAATCCAACATGCCGGGCAGCTTGTCTTACATGCGTTCGTTAATTCTTTTGTGTTCTCTCGTCCGATCAGAGGCGTGTCCACAATCTGGACAACGAACACAAGGTCAGTAATGCATTGGTGTCAGGCCCTGTCTTCCCTTCTCCCCTCCTTCGCAGTCCCTCCCCCTACTTGCCCCCCTCCCCAATCTCCCCAGAGGACCTGATACACATGTTGTAAGAGTACAGACAATGGAAAACCGCCTGCGATTTCTTTTTACAACAATTATTTGTAGTTAAAAGATGTCTGGGATCATGACGCTTCCCATATTATGTGAACCGTCAATTAATCGTTCCGTTGGAATTTGGTTATTCGCTTCCGTCAATCAAAACAAAAATTCAAAAAGTTTCAAATTCAAATTTTTAATAATAATTAATTCTAATAACAAAAATGCATAAAACGTATCAAATGACCAAAACACGATCTTTAGACGATTTATCATAGCAAAATATCGTTTTATTAGTAGTAGTTTTTCGTCCTTTTGAATTTTAACTTTGATTGACAGAAGCAAATAACCAAATTCCGAAACTCTTTTCCAATGTCTAAGTTCCCATAGTATCGAAATTTGCTATAAGAGTATACACATTTGCCTCACCTGATTCCTGCTCCGTTCCAAATTTATTCACCAAATGTTTAACCAATCCTCGCACGACAACATCGTCTTTTTGCATGCCAGCCAACAATGCCGGTGCTAAGCCTTCATCTAATCCATCAGCATAGTCGTAGTTATAGTCATTTCCAAGATCAATTAGTTCCTTTGGAGGTTTAATCTCGTGTAAACTTCGTGGTCGCTCGATTTTTAGTCTTAAGAGGTCGACATCAACCTTGATTTCCTCATGAGACCAACTCGAGCGATTTTGTCGTGACCCAGACTTTCTTCTTCGCCTTACAACGGCACAACTTTCCAAGTTTCTGTCAAATTTAACTTTCGTTACGCGTTGAACTTTCAGCTGTGGAGAAGCGTCAATCTTGATTGGAGATGGAGATTCGACGGCACTGGTGGAGCTATCAAAGTGTGATCGAATATCTGACGCTTTTTCATTCGCAACTTTTTTGGAGTATCTACGTGCCATTTCATGTACGGTACGTCGTTGATCTGGCTGAGAGTCACCCTCAATATCTCCTGTACTGAATCGATTGGTTCTAGGTGTACGAGGCAGTTCAAATACCTTTTTACCACGTCTTCGATCCAAAGAGCAAGTTCGATGTTCATAAGTAATATTCATTTTCGAGAACTGAGGAGTTTGTTTTGCGAAGGCAGCTAATTCAGCTTTAAGATCCCGCTCTTCTTCGTCAACACATGTATCTTGATTTTGTGTGGACGATGAGATCGAGCTTCTAACTGGTGGTTGTGGAGGTAATTTTGGCTCACCATTTAATTTGCTCGAATCAGTACTAGGCTCGTCGTCCTCTTCAAGGCTCTTCTGCGGTGGCCACAAAACGTTCAAGGGTTTAACTTGTTTAAGTCGTATCGCTGATTCAAGTAACTGTGCACTGTTGATAGTTCGTCTTGTCTCGTCCAGTTCACGATCTATCGATTCCAGCAGTTCATCCAGAGCTCGTCCCTCCTTTTTTGAACCTTCTTCCTCTGCTGAAGCACGGATACTGTCATCCTGCATATTCAGGACTGGGTTCTCCGAGGGAGAATAAGGTTCGCTAGAGCTAAACGCCCTGGCTACTTCTCGTACTGTCCTGTTTATCTTTGAATTTTCCGTAATATCACCAAGTTCTCTGGTCATGTCCAAGTCACTGTCAATAGCAGTAAGACCAGTGTTACTATTGTCCTCTGAACTACTTCGTAAATCACTAACTGATGCACTTTTATCAAAAGACAATCGTCCTTCCACGACTTTTGAAATAGTTGTGGTTCGTTTAGGTATCCAGGGCACGTCTATAGTTGCACCCACTGACTTAATTCTACCTTCCTTGGCGTAGTCTGTGTGCGGCTTTGGTAGTTCACGGTCTAGACTATTCGTTCGCAGACGAATGATTTCATTTGTAAGTTCTTCTCCAAGATCATCTGTATTCTATTGGAATAATAAGGCAACATGTCATTTGTTTTTCAACAAAATAGGTGGCATAGATTTGGGTGAACCCAGGAATTCCCATGTGGGCTGATCGAGGGAATCGCTTATCAGATGAAGTTTAGCAAGGGCGATTAGAGCGAATATTGAAAGGGGGAACGGCAGCCCTCACCTGTTCATCTTCCTCAGTCACAAATACAACATCACTTGGTGAAAGAAGCCCGTCATGTGGGTTATTGTTCTCATCCTAGTGTACACAAGTAAACATCAATTGCAGTTTACATGTTCTTTTAGCAAATTGGTAATAATTATCATCATAATTTGGTGTAGCTCATATCACCCTTCCTTGCAGAACAACTGCTGAGGGCACAGCTTAACGTGGTCGAGTCAAGGGGTATATACGCTTTCATTTACGAAGATAGTAACAGAGGTATATACAACAACATGTAGCACAGCTCAGATCGAAACTAGTTCGTTTTTACTGAGGAAGGAAAAACAGGAGTCATCGGAGAAAAAACCCTCGAAGCAAGGGACAACGAATTGATTATCAAACTCAAGCCACATGCGATACCCCGTCCGGGAATCGAACCCATGATAACAAAGTAAAAAAGGTACAATTACTTACTTCTTTGCTTTCTTCAGAATCGTTTGTTAAATGCTGCAATAAATACATGTTATAAGACATCTTTTGGATAATACGGGTAGAGTTATTTTAGGGTGGCCAATGCATCTTCCTGGGTTCCATGGGAAAGAGAAAAGTAGTGAAATGTCCGCCTTTACTGGTATTAAACATCAAATATGGGGTTTATTGTAGAAACTTCATAATTTCATGTCTTGCAACTTCGACTTCGACATTCGACAGCGCCCATTCGTGGGGATTTTCCGGCCAAATAACAAACTAATTCAGGTATACTGTATTTCAATATTTCTTGCTCGGGTCTTTTTTTTTCCTCTTCTTCTTCTTCTTCATTTTGTTGTTGTTGTTGTTGTCGTTGTCGTTGTCGTTGTCGTTGTCGTTGTCGTTGTCGTTGTCGTTGTCGTTGTCGTTGTCGTTGTCGTTGTCGTTGTCGTTGTCGTTGTCGTTGTCGTTGTCGTTGTCGTTGTCGTTGTCGTTGTCGTTGTCGTTGTCGTTGTCGTTGTCGTTGTCGTTGTCGTTGTCGTTGTCGTTGTCGTTGTCGTTGTCGTTGTCGTTGTCGTTGTCGTTGTCGTTGTCGTTGTCGTTGTCGTTGTCGTTGTCGTTGTCGTTGTCGTTGTCGTTGTCGTTGTCGTTGTCGTTGTCGTTGTCGTTGTCGTTGTCGTTGTCGTTGTCGTTGTTTTGTTTTGTTTTGTTTTGTTTTGTTTTGTTTTGTTTTGTTTTGTTTTGTTTTGTTTTGTTTTGTTTTGTTTTGTCTTTTTTTGTTTTGTTTTGTTCGTTTAGATTTGAGTTTAAAAGAGATGAAGGTACACTTACTCTTTTGGGAAAACCTTGGCTTGATGACGAACCTAAAACAGTTTATAGTGATATAAGAATAGCAGTAATAATAATAATCTAATGATTCATATAGCGCCTGATCAATAAAAATTGTCTTATGCGCGTGACAACTTATTAAAACCAAGAATGATAATAACAAGTCTAGAGATCAATAATGATAAAATATGATGATGATGATATGATGATGATGATATTGACGTGGTTGTTGATAATGACTTAGTTGAGTTGTTGGTGGGTTGGTGGTGACTTTTTTTCATATGTTGACGATATAATGTTTTATTCGATCTCGGTCAAATAATAATGTTGAAGTGATTACGTTTTGTCGATGTTGTTGTTACAACCGCTCAATGATAAATGACGACGCTAGTACAGTTGTAATACATTTTTGTTACTGCATTGCTAGTGTCATTATTTCGATGTTATATTCTAACTTGGTTGGTTTTTTTTTTTTTTTTTTTTTTTTTTTTCTATTACTGGAAACTAACATTATCTAAAAAGGGGTACAAATTTTATATTCTGAATATAAGTTCATATTACATTTTCGTCATAATTAAATTTTACGTTTAGAAGACAAATATTCAAATGCTTACTCGTGTTGTTAAAGGTTTAATAGCCTTACCTATTAGCTCTCTGTTTCGTTAAATTAACTTCACGATTGTTTATAGATATTTATTCCAGGATTAAATTTTAGATGTTAAACAAGGTGAATAACTTCTTGCTTGTGTGGGATATAATGCGATTTAACCACCACTACAGAGTGGCTTTGCTGGGCTGATTTATCTGTGAAGCAAGCGATAACCAATAATTTGATGGACTACAGTGCACTGCAAAGAGCTCAAAGGCAATGTATATTGATTAACCGCTTATTTTTTAATTGTTACGGTACCATTTATAGTCGGTTAATACGAGTTAATATCATTATACTTTTAACTTATTAGTTGTTATAGAACGTATTATTAATATTATTATTTGCACTGCAAAGAGCTCTAAGACAATGTAAGTTGATTAACCACTATGCTACCTATTAATAATTGCTAAAACTACATATTTGTTTGATATCAGTTAAGGTGACTCTCCTGAATTTTTTAGTGAGCGTACCTTCCAGGTTTGAACAGCTGGTAAAATTTCATACGCCATTCAATTGAAACATAAATAAAACTGAAAGTTTGCTATGAAATAGATGTGGTAGTGATCGGAGTTGCCATGGAAACATAAGGACGCGATGTTTGAATATAGACTTATTTCTTGAGACCAGGAAAATTTCATGATCATAAGCATCGCTTTATAGGATTCATACATGTATGACGCTCGAACAGACACCACCATTTGAGTAGGTTTCAGAGCTCGGAGTAAAATTTAAGTATTTATCCACGTAAAAGATGAATTAAAACTCTGTACCTCTATAACATTTTGAGCTGAAACGAGTTTGTCGTAAGAACCGTCAAAAATCGGGATGCTTATAAAAATCCCCCTCATTTTTACGATTCCTACGACAAGTGTGAACAAGGCTTAATAGTGTCATCCTGTTCAAATCAGAAACGCTTATTTTCTAGGAATACTGCCGACCCGTTTTATTGTTTAGCTTTTGCTTTAGTTTCGCATCAAAAACTGTACTCGGAAATTTCTCGAAAACGGTTTCTGAAATTTTACCGGTAAACAAGAAATATATTTTGAAATGGCGCCCTTAAGTTGCTATGGCAACTCTGATCAGGACCACACCTAGTTCATAACAAACTTTCATCTTTATTAATTGAATGGTGTATGACGTTAATGTACTAGTGGCTTAAACTTGGAAGATACGCTCTCTAAAAATCACAGGCGAGCCTCCCTAATATCATTATACTATTAATTTATTAGCTGTTAGAGCTCGTTATCTGGTTATTCTTATTTTATCAATTTATAGCCTGGCCTTTAACATTTATTCTAGCGGCCTGTTATCCCCATTAATTATGTTGTAGCGCCTTTTTATCGCTGTACGACATCGATTTTCAAACTGCTACTTAACGGCAATCGTTTATTAGGCCCATTATTGCATGTTGCAATCACTCAAGTGTATTAAGGCCTGGGATTTTAAGGAATTTGTTTTAACGATTGTAAATTTGCTTTCGTTGTGTTTTAAAAGGAAATCCAAAACAATTCGTGGTTACATGATATATTTTGTGAAACTGAACATTTTGGTGCGGTTTTCTTCTTACGAGATTGGTCATGTGACGTGTTACGTCACAAATCACGATTTTCAGTTTGCGGTTTGAGACTTTCTTAGCGAAAGCCTTCGATAGCTTTCATAGAGAGTCCCTATGGAAAATCCTTCGCCAGTACAGTATTTTACAAAAACTGGTTAGCAGTACGCCACTGTATGACAAATTTGAGTAAAAGGTTATCCACAACAATCAACTTACAGACACTGCAGCAGCAGGCCTAAGGAGACCTGGCGCCGGACACTTGAAAAAGAGTTGAAGCAGAGAGGCCTGACCCTACAAACAGCCTCTCCAGATAGCAGCCGATAGAAACAATTGGCGCTCCTTGCAGCCGCTCCATATTAGGGGCGGAGAGGAGTAAATAAATGAATGAATAAGATAGCAGGTCACATTAGCGATTAATATACATCGCCATTATACACGTTTAATGGTACTAAAACACATGCAGAAGTAACACATAAAGACAAGACTTGAAATATAGAAACAACTCTGATTCCAATTGTCTACGCCACCGCAAATTGAAAAACGTGATTTGTGACGTAACGAGACTGGTCTTACCCGAAAGTCACCCCAAAATGTTAAGTTTGTCCAAAAGAAAGTTTGTCATGTGTCAAAAAGTCATTTGTTTTTTGCAGCAAAGCATTATTAAGGGCGATATAACAGATATGGACAAATACCAGACCTTAACATGCATACTTATAGGCGTTATCGTTGAAGTGCGACCTGTGAACGAAACCAGCACTCACACGGACGTCAATCAAATCACTCAAACAATACAAATAGCAATTCTCAAGAAAAACGCGTCAAATCTGCAAGGAAAGTTTAGATAAATATAAACTTTAAATGAATAATTTACTTTATCGTAAATTCGAGGCAATCGTGGTAATCGCAATTTGTATCAGTCAAGTGATTTGATTGACGTCAGTCTGAAAGCAAGTTTCCAAACGAGACTTCGAGCTTCACAGGTCTCACTTCTACGATAACGGTAATAAGAAATTCGTAAACGGACGTGAAATTGGGACAACGAGACTAGACCATACCTTTGACGCTATGTCGTCGTGTTACAGGTGGGCTATGAGACTTTCTCCCAGACTCTGTTTCTATGGCAACACATTACAAAAAGGTTAGTAGAGTAGAGTAGCTATAGACTATCAAAATGTGACGTCAAAAATAAATAAATGTTTTATTTATTAAATTTTGATTCTCATTTTCGATAGGGGGGTTATGAAAGAAGGCTATATGTCAAATAATTTTCTTACGACGCGTACCTGAATTGTCGTCTTCGTCTACATTTCCTTCTCCAAGAATCAAAGCCTTCGCCTAATGATAAAATTATATCTTGGTATATCTTTCTCAAGATTGTTTAATGATAGGCATTCAAACGCAACAGGAGTTCTATCCAAACAATACGCGTTCCAAAATAAATTGTCCTTGTCCAAATTCAAGCTAAAAAGTTACATCAGTTCTCTTCGGCTGGAAGATTAGAAAAATCTTTAATTGTGTCGAAGAGAATTATGCCTCTCTGTATAAATAGACGCTTTAAAGCCTTTTCTGAGAATTGTTTAAAACTTGAGAAGGACAATTTAACTTGGAACGTGTTCCAAATGTAAAGGGTTTTTAGTTACTTTGAGTGGGACTTCGGCCACCAAGCTTTCTACAAGAAGTTTCTTGAGCGCTAATGTCCACTTATTTTTCTGGTCCATGCTACGCGCCTGAGAGAGTTAGAATTGAAACAATGGAAAATATAATTAATTCTACAGCATCAGGTGAAATATACATGTATATATAAGTATAATTTAGCTATGTAATGCTTACCATGAAGGCATAGGTCACCTTTTGGTTATCGAATCGAATGATTTGAAAAGCCAAAGGCTCCTTGGGTAACGATTCAGTCATCATCATGTTGGAAAGCTGAAAACAATGAATAACCGTCAAATAAAACTGTATTTCTCACAGGATCCCAAAATGAATCTGATTACTTGCCAGCAATGATGCTTTGCACGTGTAGCCGTTTTCTCTTTCTCTCTTTTTCGTGATCAGTAAGATTTTTTCAAAAAGAAAGAGGTATCTGTCTGTTCTTGTACCAAGCACTCGAAAAGTCTCCTGTAATCAAATAACGAGTCCCTTTTCAATCAATTCAGTAATAATGGTAACTATTAAAAACGTACGATGGATTTGCGTGCTCAATAATCGACCGGGGCTAAGAGACTACTTATCTTTAATTCTTAGGAAGAAACGTTGGCAATGACGGTTGTCAGAGAGGAGAAACGGAAAAACAGTATATTTAAGATATGATCAGTATATCCAGTAGTTGCAATACAGGGCCGTAGCAGGCCTTGAAAAACTTATTTATTTATGGCTATATGCCAACAAACTTACCCTCAACCTAAGTAAAACTAAGGACACTAAGGCCCAGGGCAAACGTTGAATCTTAGTCGAATTTAATTCGTCGAACCTATTTATTTTGAAATAGGCACATGAATGGTGCGACGTTTGCTGCAATTAAATTCGACTCAAATTAATTGATTCGACTCTAGCAGGGGTTCGACTTGCCAAGTCGGATAATGCAACAGCGGTTCGACACAGGTGCGACGTTTGCTACCACGCTGGAATGAAGTCGACTCTTTGTCGCACCTATTACTCGTGCCCAGGCCTTTAAGCCGGGAACGAGTTATAAACTGCAAATGTTTTTTTTCCTCTGTTCGTCCTCAGCTACTTCTGATTGGTTAAGAACGTAAAAACAATGCCCTTCATTCATCACTTTTGAGCGACTGCGAACGCAAGCCAGGAATTTTAGGAATGCAAGATGGCCGACTACAAAGAAAATAGCTTTCAGAGACAGGCTTTTCCTGCAGTATAGAACAATGTAATTTGGAGCTTTTAACTCGAGATATACCTATATACTTATAAGAGCTTCAGAATGGGCTGATATTTTGAGCTTCATCTTCAATACTTTGACCAAGTATCGAACTCTAAATGGAGTACTTGAAAGCCGAGGCCCTCGCGATAACGACTATTTCCTATGAGCTGGAAAACTACGAATTTCTCATCCTATATATTGCTAAACGAACATACATAGAAGCAAGTCAATTATATTCCTCGTTGAAGCATTCAAGAGATCTTGAGAGGTTTTTGTACTGAATTTAAATTTAATATCGGAATGGCATGAAACTAGATTCCATTGACCTTGTATTTCGCGTTTGGTCACGTAACGTCTTTTATTCATATATAACACCAAAAACATCTGAAACATGAACGAAAAAATACACGATTTGTTATTGTGTCAAATATGCCATCGTAGAAGTCTTTACAGCAAACAATTGAGATATATAGTGAAATAAGAAGTTGAATAAACTGGTATATTTTTGCATGTTTGAGATATCATGCATGATAATAGAAAGACAAAGGGAAACACTAATAAAACTGTTGACAGACAAACTGACTAATCAAGATATTTTTTAGTTTAAGGTTAGCCGATTCAAAAAAGTTCATTATGTTACGGTTAGCTATTTCCCGGAATGGTGAAGAATGCGTGAAACGGCTCGGGGAAGAGTACGAACGGAGCCGGTCATTTGAGCCTCTCTTAAAAGGGCTCCAGGGGTACGAGTGAACGCACGGTGCGTCTAGTTACTCGTGCCCAGGCCTTTAGGCCGGGAACGAGTTATAAACTGCAAATGTTTTTTTTTTCTCTGTTCGTCGCCAGAAGAGGCCTTTCTTGCGCAATCGGTCACTTGTTAAAGCTCCTGATTGGTTAAGAGCGCAAGAAACAATGCCCTTCATTCATCACCTTTGAGCGAGTGCGAACTCTTCGAAGGTCTTCGAAGTGAACGCCAGTCAGGAACTTTAGGAATGCAAGATGGCGGACAGCCCAAAAAATGGCTTTCAGAGACAGGCTTTTCCAGCAGTGAGACAATAGAAAATGGAGCTTTTAACTCGAGATATACCTAGACAATTATAAGAGCTTCCGAATGGGCTGTTATTTTGAGCTTGATCTCCAATACTTTGACCAAATATCGAACTCTCAATGGAGTACTTGAAAACTGAAGCTCTCGCGACTCGGAGCAATTCGTTTGAGCTGGAAATCTACGAATTTATATATCACCCTACATGTTGCTAAACGAACGCATATAGAGGCAAGTCAATTATATTTTTCATTCAAGCATTCAAGAGATCTTGAGAGGTTTTTGTAATGAATTTTAACACAGTTCTGGCCAGACAATTTATTGCTGGGAGCGAAGCGAGCAGCAACACTATTCTTGGTGTGGGATTCCTGTGCGATTAATGACGTCACCTTAATATTGATCCGCGAACTCGATTTTTATGTACGGTGGTATGTTCATGGCGAACCTTGACGTCACAGGGATGAATTGGGATTCCTGTGCGATTCCATTCGAGAGGTTTTATGTTTCTCGAAGTATAAAGAAAGTCACAAAATGCTAAGTGATATTTTTTCGAGAGGGCAATGTTCTGTTACGGGTCATTTTGCGTGTTACTGTTCGAATCGAAGCTCGTCTACGGGCCGAATCAATTCAAGCCAAGATAATAAGTATGAAGTGAGGTCGCGCTGAGAATCTCTGCAATATATTTGGTTACTCTATGAAAGAAAATTTTATACTTTGTATGTGATGGAATTGTATTTATCATTCGTTTGATCTAAAGCGTCAAATAGTACAGTAGACAACGCGGCATCTTCGACCGTGATGCAACGTACAACTATAGCTTTTAAAATCAGTTAGTTTTATAATCATTGCCAACGCTAGCCGTTTGTGATTGTTTGAAAAATTCCTGAAAATTGCTTTACTCAAAGTGCTAAATATTTTGAACTGTGTGTGTCCAACACTGATCCTGGAGAATTATGTTTTGAAGGTCAACTAGCAGTGTTCGTCACACAACGCACAGGAGATAGACAAGAAACATTTCATATATATCAGAGAAAGCGGTGTACTTTCGTGAGTTTTAGGGGAACAGTTCTGCTAACGTGGATACACCAGCTGTTTTCTGCTCGCAGCACTTCACTTTCTATTAGAAATGGCTAGTTTATATATTTTCATGGAACCAAGGCTCCATTTGACCTGATGCGTTTGGTCACGTAATAGATAAAACATCTGAAACATGAACGAAAAAATACACGATTTGTTATTGTGTCAAAAACGTCGTTGTAGAAGTCTTTACAGCAAACAATTGAGATATATAGTGAAATAAAAAGTTGAAAATAAACTGGTATATTTTTGCATGTTGGGATAAAGGCAAACACTAAGCTGCTGACAGACAAATTGACTAATCAGATATTCTTTAAAAAGGTCAAAAAAGGTCTATATTATGTTACGGTTAAGTGAAGAATGCGTGAAACGGCTCGGGGAAGAGTACGAACGGGGCGGTCATTGAAGCCTCTCCTAAAAGGGGCTCCCAGGGCACGAGTGAACGCACGTGTGCGTCTAGTTTTAAATGTATTCGACGCCACTTAGATTCGACGTTTGCCCTAGGCCTAAGTATATAGTCTTTCAACCTCGCCAAAAGGCTAATTTTAACACGTATATTCCTCTTTCGGTTGCTAATCAATATCTAGAACAATCCTCTAGTGTTAAGTATCTCGGTGTTATTATTGATTGTCACCTATCATGGCATGACCATCTTGATTATATATGCAACAAGATTAGTAAGAATAATATTAATATACTGTCTAAACTTAAGCGTTTTCGTGACTGGCATTCCTTAGTATGTGTTTACTATTCTCATATATCCCTATCTAATTTTTATGGTTACACAGAGGAGGAGTGAAGGCTATCCCAGAATGCTTTGCGCCTTTGAAACATGGTTTTGTACAAAATTTATGCTGGAAACGGAGCTAATTTTTGGCCGTTGCATTGAGATGCAGAAATGAATTCTTTTACGAATAAGAAGAAGTGGTAAAAGAGCTTTCAAATTATTACAAATTTAGATAATTTTGACATTTCTAAAGGTTTGTAATTTAGACTTGAACTTGAAGTACATTGAGGCCTGAAGAAAATACCCAATATTCAAACATCGCTCTCTTTAAAACGGATCAACATAAACTGGTTCTGATTATAGTGTCTTACAGAGCGATCCTTCCCCTTTTTTGTAGTCTCAAAAATACCCAAAGTTACCCAGGATTTCAATTCGAAATTTTAGAATTTATGCGGGATGTTTTGACGTCAAACACAAGCAGCGTGTATCCGTTGTTGACTAAACCACTGGCTCAGTGTCTGGGTTTAAAATCGCGTCAATATGCATCATAGTAAAATAACACTTTGCTCTTTAGATTGAGAGAGTAATTCAGGCATCATATGAAAAGCGCAATGATAAAAATGCGATATGTTCTTTAGAGCATATACACTAATTTCAGTCCGTGACCTTTGGCGTTATCCGATCCTTGCTTCGGTGTTATTTACATTCTCACTCTAGAGTTTCATTGAAGTTTGTACTTGAATGGCTAGCAATCCAAAATTAATTAAAGATTTAGTATTACAAGTTTAACTTTATTTTACATGTTGCGTATCACATATTTCGAGAATTAACTGCTCACAAACTTGGACCATGCAGTTCAATCACAGGATTCAACATAAAGCGTCGCTTCATCCGGCATATTAATCTTAACATTAATCATCTTTATGACAAAGAATTGATACTTCAAGCTACACCATGAGTGGGTTTCCTTTTTCACAAGCAATAGACGACAAATTCGAAAGAACTAGCTTTCCTCACATTGCTTCGCTATCGATGCTCTTGCTTCGGTGACTTCAACACAGTGATGAATGTGCGAAAAAAATTGACAATATACTTCATTTTGCAAAGCATTCTGGGATAGCCTTCACTCCTCCTCTGATGGTTACATTTTATGGGGCAATAACTATGATAATCCTTGAGGTATGGTGAATAGTGATTTGTTGCTGCCGGCAGTTCCTGATCAGCAAGAGCAGAGGGAATGTCACGAAATTATCTGTTTAAGGTGTTGGATATTGATGAAGATTGTTGAATTTTTTTATCGCGTTTATTTCTAGTTCATCGATATGCGAGGATGGCTTCCTCTTGTTTATGATGAGATTAATATCATCCCACATTTTTTTAGTATTTTTTGAGCTGGTCAACACATCCTTGTAAAACATGTCGGGGTATGCTTTATTAATTGAAGTAATTATGTTACGAATTAGCTTATATTTTTCAAGAATGATACTGTTTTTTTGTAATCAGCCATTGTTTATAGTGTCTTGATTGATTTTTTTTAGTCCTGAAGTTATCCAGGGTTTTTGAGATTTATTTTTAATTTGACCGATTTGAGAGGCGCATGTTTATTGTTTATGTTATTAAAGATGTGGAGAAATCGATCATAACTTTAATTTACATCCTTGCTGCTATAAACAGAAGACCAATTTTGCTTTGCTAACTCAGATATAAATAGTGCACTGTTGAATTTTTTGAAATCTCTAATATTCTCAGCCCCTGCATGCAAGACAAGGCCTCTTAAACTCAAAAAGCCACACACAAAAAATGGCAAAATTTGGCCTGTACTTTGGGGTAGGTAACATTTTATCGTCGAGAAGCTTTACTGTAACTTGACTAGGTTTAGCAGAAAGTTTTGAACAACAGTAGCACAAATATGATGGGCGGATCCAAGAAAATGAGGTCCGGCGTCACCCTGTCATACTTGAAGTTAAATTGATTGTTTTATACTAGAATTAATTTTTTCAAGTAAATTTTTCAAGTAAGTTCCAGGATAGCATGAAGTGGGTTTGAACGCATTTCTGATTGGCCAATAGACCATTGGTTTATTTAAACCAATCACTGCTACGCTTCAAGAGGGCTTCGTGCTGTCTCCCTTCTCGAAAATTACTGAAACCGCTCCTGAATATAGCACTTACTGTTTTTGATGTACAATTAATAAAAAAGAATGAATGCATTCACGCAAAGTCGCCAGAGAAAGGACAACTGACGAGAGTCAAAAAGAAAAAAGAAAACTAAGCTCTTAACAGATAATGAGTTTTTCGTACTGTTGGATTTACAAAGCGGATTGAATCCATGCGTGTTACATGTACAGTGTCTAGAATACACTAGGTTCCCAAACATTACTCAGGCATCCCAGACACTGCACTTACCTCGAGAACAAGGTTACCATAGGTTGTTAAATCTGGACCCTGCAAACATCAAAGTAGTTAAAAACACAGAAGAAATATCTAGTCCACAATAGAGTTTGTCTCACCTCAAACTCTGAAAGCTGGCTCTGTATTTCCTGCAAAGAGAACCACGTCCAGTGGTGTAAGTATAGCATTAGATTATGCTTCCACGCCTGCCTGCCCTGCCTGCCTGCCTGCCTGCCTGCCTGCCTGCCTGCCTGCCTGCCTGCCTGCCTGCCTGCCTGCCTGCCTGCCTGCCTGCCTGCCTGCCTGCCTGCCTGCCTGCCTGCCTGCCTGCCTGCCTGCCTGCCTGCCTGCCTGCCTGCCTGCCTGCCTGCCTGCCTGCCTGCCTGCCTGCCTGCCTGCCTGCCTGCCTGCCTGCCTGCCTGCCTGCCTGCCTGCCTGCCTGCCTGCCTGCCTGCCTGCCTGCCTGCCTGCCTGCCTGCCTGCCTGCCTGCCTGCCTGCCTGCCTGCCTGCCTGCCTGCCTGCCTGCCTGCCTGCCTGCCTGCCTGCCTGCCTGCCTGCCTGCCTGCCTGCCTGCCTGCCTGCCTGCCTGCCTGCCTGCCTGCCTGCCTGCCTGCCTGCCTGCCTGCCTGCCTGCCTGCCTGCCTGCCTGCCTGCCTGCCTGCCTGCCTGCCTGCCTGCCTGCCTGCCTGCCGTCGGTCGGTCTGTTTTCAAGTGCGAAATAAGGTGCATACTATATGCATTGTAGTGCGATAACTTTAAAAACTTTATTCCACACTCCAAGAGACGGTTGTTACATCATAAGTACTAGCCTGGACGTGAAGGGTAGCTTCGTGTTGTCTCTTCATTTCGTTGATGTATCGAGCAACGCCGGTCATCGCAAACAGGGCATCCTGAATACAAAATCGAACAGTTAACAAAAACTATCGAAATAAAATAACCATACAATGATAGACTTACACAAATGATCTCAAACCCTTCCAAGTCGTTCTCCTTGTCAAAGCGTTTTTTCATCTCCTGAAAGTGAATGACATAATGCCATCGATAGTGCTCCTATACCTCAGCGGTTCCGACAGAAGGCGTACCATACGATACACATAATACGAGTTTATCCTTTACCATACGATACACAACCCCACAGCTTCTACTAGTGCCAGTCACCTCATCTTCGCGGTTAGCAAACGTACGCACAATTAACTTTCCAATCTTTTAATTCACGTATCCTGCATGACAGCTTGTATGCGACAACACACAAACAAAGTACCTGAAGTAATAAATGGTACTTTAATATTCTCTGTACAGGCTTCAAGAGATACGAACCAAGTGGTAACGAATGACCAAGATTCATCTGTATTTCCTACAATAAAGAAAATAATCAGTAAAAACTGAGAACGAACAAGCAGAGATTCTAGAGATAGGTAAGGGAGCACTTGAATGAAAGCAAAATCTATACCTGGATAAACATGGCTGCTTCTCTTTGTCTCGTACACTGCGTAAGGACTTCGACAGACCTAAAAATACCAGCATGTGTATATTATAAAGATGCTTACAAAATGTCAAAGAACAAAATGCCACCAAAATTTGGCCAATGTATCTCAGCGACCTGCACTTTGGGAGAGGTGACATTTTGATCAGCGGAAATTATAAATGATAGAATGAACATTCATCTGTACTGGTATGTATTATAATGTGAAAAGCGAAACTTTAGAACTCAGTACAATTACTCAAGACCAAGATCCCAGTTGGGATTGAAAGCTCGTTGCTCCAATCCACAAGTAATTGTATTGAGTTCTAAAGTTTAGCTTTTCACATTATGAAAAAAACATAGTTACGTTTTTATAAATAGAGAAGCTTTACTGCAACGTGTTAAAGTTTCCCCACGAGTTTTGAGCTATGGCATCACAACAAAAAGATGAAAACAAGCAGCTTTGTAGTTTTTCCACGATGTCGTGTGGAATTTCATGGAAGTACACAAAGCGCATGCACAGCTTTAAGCGAACAAAATTCTCCTTCCCGGTGTCCAAAAAGACAGGAGAGAGTTGCGACAGGATCACGTGACCTGCATTTCGTGCTTCTCCTACCACAGTCTTAAAATTGATATCGCTGTACTGAAGTGATACATACTTAGGGTAGTTGGTGCAGTACTCTGTGTAAGTTTCAAAGCCTGATTCCTATAAAAATTACAACGAAACAAAGAAACAAAATGAGAAGAAACAAAGTAGATTCAATCTCGCCGATGTAAAGAAAATGCGAGCAATATTGATAATACATACGTTTTTAACAAAACAGAAAATGCGAGCAATTGATAATACATACGTTTTTAACAAAACAGTCTGCTATTTCAACGGGGTCCTCGTCTGAATTTCCCAACTGTTTGAGGAATTCCCTAAAGAAACAAAGCAGAACATCGAGTTGTATAATGTCTCTTTTAATGCTCGAATTTTTTTAGAGAAATCAAATTAAGTCACTGCAATATTTCTATGTTGCGACACAATTGCATTCTACATCTTCTTTGTTGTTGGTCTTAATTTGTTCGTGCACTGATAAAGGAGGGACAATCCTCCGTCAACCAACGATCGATCACAATAACATCCAGTCCCTAATGATATTAATAAAAATTCTTTATAATTTACATCAAAAAACATTTACATGGCAGCCCGACGGTTGAATTGCGTAAGTGGGTTACACGGAAAAAAAGAACCCAATTATATATAAAAATTTATCTGATTGGTATACTACATTTATATAATAGAATTACAATATAATAAAAATACAATTTTTTAAATCTTAATTATAGCGTATGCTTCTTCATGATGAACTTACCGGTTGAATTCATAAATTCTCTCAATATTTATGAACAGGTGCTGGACGTTCTCTTTGGAAATGGGGCAATTTTTCATTCGCATACACTTGAGATAACCCTACAAGAACAATGCTATTATTCAGCACTGTAAACTACTCCAATAAGTGATAATCGAAATAAATATATCTTTCTTTATAATAAATTTAATTTTGGTTTCTCTTATCAGCACGCATTGGTAGATGACAACTTCTATTGTCTATCACAGCAACAGATTCTATTTGGATTGAATTCTGTGACGCTCACAATTTGAAACGTATAACAATTATTCACTATTGTTAACCAAGCGCAGTCAATGCGTGCATGGTGTACAAGAATTCTTGTACACCAAAAATGAAACTAAAGGAGTCCCAGAGCACAAAATCGTCAACATCGCTTCAATATTTACCTAACTTTGCGTTTATTTTAAACCACCTAAAAAGTTTTCAATGATCATGAAAATGTGTGTGCTTGAAGTGTATTAATCAGTTACGGTCCTCAGGAAAAATAAAGATAAAATATCAAGCAGTTTTGAAATAATCGCATGTTTTGCGAAAAAGCCCGTAAAACAGAAGAAAATGTAAACATTGAGTTTTCAGCTTCATTCCCATATCATTCGCTTAGGCAAAATCGCGTTGCTGTATATCCTTCTAGTTTTGCCATGAAGTAATAGGGGGATATGAGAATAGAGTGTGCGTTTTTGGGGGTGAATAAATATCCGAGAAGTAGTAAAATTTGCTATTATTTGCTAAATTTGCTAAAAGGGGAGTGTGGTCTTCAATTTTTGCATAAATTATACCCTTAATTGAAAGGACCTAAAATATCTCCAAATCCGTCGTGTAGATTTTAGTGAGACTTCTTTCAGAGGAAGGCAAACATCCAAGGTATGTGTAGCATCGAGCATTTCCTTAGCAAATGTATTTTAGAGCCAAAATTCGACCCGAAGCTAAAACACATTTGACGTCATTATCACGTGATATTCCGCCCAATCTCCCCAAAACGCATTCAATATTGTATTTACAACAAGTGCGTTATATATATATAGTTTAAACTTCTAGTTGTTGCGCATTTCAATGGAAGCGAATTCAGCTCTATACATGCGCGGTTGCTTAACCACCCATAAAACCATTTTACATCATTAGAGCGGTTTTTATATGAGTGGGAAATGGTATGGTCCGTACCGTGACCTTGTCAGTACCGTAAATTCTATAAAAACATTCGAAAATGCTGCCGTAACCGTAAGGTACCGTTGCGGTGACCGTACTGTTTCCCACTCATATGACAACCGCTCTATGTCAACAAGTTCCATCGATCTTTAGGAACTTCCGTGTCGATGTCACTTCCGTAATTAAGAAGGATTGGGGAAGCGAGCATGGCGAAGAGTTTAACAGTTTGACGTTGTACTTAAAGACGTCTCCCATTTTTCATTCTTGTTTTGTTAATGTGAATCTTTAAAAGGTTGTATAATGTAGGCAAAGGTATTTATAGCTCTAAAAATAATTGTAAAAAATATACATACATGCATAAAATATAATTGCATGCCCAAAAACAAGCAAACGACGTAAGGGGCGACTTGATGAAATATGCATGTTTATTCAAATTCTCTCTTAAAATGACCAGACATTGATCATTTAGGTGCTGAGAAATCCAATGATACCTTTTTTGGACGGCAATTTGAGAGAAATCGAGAAAAAATCGTCACTTACATCATGGGCACTTGCCTTCAATTATAACTTTTGCACAAAAAAATTGAAACCTTTCGAAGCAACAAATAGAATGGAAGAAAAGCTGGATGAATTCGACTTGATAGAGGAATTAATTGAAGGATAAACAACAAAATGGATGCTATGATTACCTCAATAATTTCTTGAAGGTTACTAACATACGTTTTCTCGGTAGATAAGATTTCTTGCACTACTTTATCAATCAAGCTAATTGTAGATCCTGTAGATGTTCTTGCTAGCGTTCTGTCTTGTGGTGTCATCAGCAATGAATCATCTTCAGCCCAGAGAGAACTAGAATTTTCTTGAGAACTTTCAAGATTTTCTGAATCTCTTTTTTCATTGTTTTCGGTCAGTATTTCAGTGTTTTTAGTGTCATCACAAGATTCATCATCCACAGGTTTTGGGCTAAAAAACGATGATGCTGATTTGGAAGAGAGTTTTGACTTGATGTCATTGGATTTGTTCTTCTCATTCTCTGATAAACCATCTGGCTTCAATTTTTCAATTGACCATTTTAGTTTCTTCTTTGATGACATGCGTGGAGGCAACAGACCTTGGAATTTTGAATCTCCATTTGCTGGCTTTTTGAGGGATTTGGAAGAATCAGTCTCAGTTTCAATAACTGTTGATATAGGTGGCATTTCTTTAACAAAAAACCAAAAATTTATCATCGATAGTTTATCAAAACAACATTGTACTATGTGCTTTTGGCAAATGGATACCTAGTCCAGTCCCAGACTCTCTTTCTTGCCGCTCCAGGACTCGCGGAGAAAGAGAGTCCAGTATAACTTGCATGCGCATGTGCAAAATGCGCCAATCAATTAATTAATTAGTATTTTGCGAGCTTGCAATATGCAAATGTCAGTGTTTGGTAGCAGTGGTAGTGATGCGTATCGAAAAATTCACAAATACGTCTTTCACAACTGTCCATCCGTAAATGGCCTGTAACTGCTCAAACTTTGGTAAAAGATTATAGTTGGTTTTTCCAAGTGCATAGCTCACTGAATCAACAAATGGCTTATTCCGAAATGAGACTGATATCGTGTATACAAAACACTTTCTTCTTCAGCCATCTTGAATCATTAGATGACTTTAGGATTTGTAACCACGCGATCACCACATGAATGTGGTGATCGCGTGGTCACTAAACTGACATGCGCATGCAAGTTATACTGGACTCTCTTTCTCCGCGAGTCCTGGAGCGGCAAGAAAGAGAGTCTGGGACTGGACTAATGGATACCTTAAGGGTGCTGGGACATATCTCGCTACTGAGCAACGTGGTTGCCATGTTGGCTGTAAAAGCGAGTGCCAGATTTCATTGACGTCTTCGATTTTACGATTTTTTGAGAACTGTCACTTGTAGAATGCCCCCGTTTCTTTGGGTCTTAAAGGTTCGCGTTTTTATCGAGAAAGCAGGAAAAATAATATTCTACAACACTTGATACTAATCTCGCAATTTGATTGGTCGATTAGAGTGTGTCAATAAGAGGACAGACACACTGATGACGCGTTTCGGCGCGGGAGATATATCCCAGCATGTATGCAGTACTCTATCATAGGATAGTGAGATATGTCCCATCATGTATGCAGTACTCTATCATAGGATAGTGAGATATGTCCCAGCATGTATGCAGTACTCTATCATAGGATAGTGAGATATATCCCAGCATGTATGAAGTACTCTATCATAGGATAGTGAGATATGTCCCAGCATGTATGCAGTACTCTATCATAGGATAGTGAGATATGTCCCAGCATGTATGCAGTACTCTATCATAGGATAGTGAGATATGTCCCAGCATGTATGCAGTACTCTATCATAGGATAGTGAGATATATCCCAGCATGTATGAAGTACTCTATCATAGGATAGTGAGATATGTCCCATCATGTATGCAGTACTCTATCATAGGATAGTGAGATATGTCCCAGCATGTATGCAGTACTCTATCATAGGATAGTGAGATATGTCCCATCATGTATGCAGTACTCTATCATAGGATAGTGAGATATATCCCAGCATGTATGAAGTACTCTATCATAGGATAGTGAGATATGTCCCATCATGTATGCAGTACTCTATCATAGGATAGTGAGATATGTCCCAGCATGCATGCGGTACTCTTTCATAGGATAGTGAGATATATCCCAGCATGTATGCAGTACTCTATCATAGGATAGTGCAGTATTTTACTAAGACCCCACCTAAATGAGGAAATATGTTTCCAGAACTGAACATCACTAGCATGTACACTTTTGATGAGAAAAAGGAAATCCGATTGAGGGCAGACCCAAGGGGAGGGTTTAAGGGGTTGCAACCCCCACTATGAAAATGAAAAAATGATGGTCAACTAGAATTGCCCTATCGCATAATGACGTCACAGTTTGTTTACATTGGGGATAGATGCTCAGAAACAGTGGAAATTGGGACCTACTAATATTCCTTTTTGAAGTAGAACTTCAATGTATCGAGTTTTGATATATATCATGTATCATTGATTGCTCATCTGCATTTTATTTGATATGCAATCACTCTGATCCCCTCTGGCGACCATAATCCTTAGCGTCAAAACAATAAAATGTTTTGGTGTGACGTCATTATGCGATAGGGCAATTAGGCTCTATTTTTGCTTTCACTGCCATCATACAACCCCCTGTTTGGGATGCGCATACATAATCCTAGATCTGCCCCTGCTGATATGGAACATGTTCAATTTTGTTAAAGTCCCTATCACCCCTAGCCAGGAACTTCATCAAATCATTTCTTTGTGAATGGAAAATATACCTTGTTAAATATTTCTTGATGCACACATTTCCCTTTAGAGAAATTAAGCATTCAAAATTAGAAAATGCAAATGAGATGACGTCAACCCAGGAATTCGATACCCTATTTTCTTTCAAATTTTCAAACAGGTGCATAAGAGTTAAGGAGTAAATATGTCCATAGTGTGTAGTTTAGCACAGAAAACCTTTTTCAAAAGGTAAAAATGTAATAATTGCTTATAGTCATGTTTTGTATATTTAATAATTCCTGGGTTGACGTCATCTCATTTGCATTTTTTCATTTTGAATGCTTAATTTCTCTGAAGGGAAATGTATATATCAGGAAATATTTAACAAGGCAGATTTTCTATTCACAAAGAAATGATTTATGAAGTTCCTGGCTAGGGGTGATAGGGACTTTAATATTTTGTCATCACCAATTGCACTCACTCATGGTAAGAAATATTTTAAACATCCTTACAAACTGCACAGACATTAGTCATGTTGTGGAAACCTGTTTCTATAAAGTTTAGCCTCCAAGGAAACATTTTCATGAAGCATGTTTCTGGAAATGTTTCTCCTTTTAGCAGGGGCCTAAGTGAAAGTATAGTTTATGTTTCTTTAGAAATGCATTTTTCTATGTTTTAGGTTGTATTTTAGCACATCCAACTTACTTGCACCATCTCCCTGGTCAGGTATACTTATCAGGTCTGCCATATTAAACCCAAGGCAAGATCTGTAACCAAAACACAAACAGTTAATCAAATTTATACAAATTTATACAATTTCAGCATTTATACAAATTTATAATCAAATTATACAAATTTATACAAATTTCAGCATTTATACAAATTTATACAATTTCAGTTGTTCTCTGTTCTTTGGTGAATGATGTGACACATCCAACCTTAACACAAAATTCCTGCTGCCCCTTATCTGTAGAGAATATGATTATGTATTACATAACAATTTATGTTAGTGGGAAAGAGGTAAAAAAATGTTTTTAAAAAGGTAACTTATCTCATTAATCAAGGACACAAAAAACATTGTGAACTTTAGAGAAGAGAGTTGATATGATAAAATTTATGACAGGTAATACTTCAACCTGTCATTTCAAAACATAAATAATTCATACAGCATAATAGACCAGTTTCGAGTTCCTCTTTGCTCAGGCTAAGCCTCGAATCCAAGTAAAATATTCATGAATTTTAGCAAAAATCCATCGGACTGTTGCTAAGATTCTATGGAATAAATTTCGCGTAATCGAGGCTTAGCCTGAGCAAAGAGGAACTCGAAAATGGAGTATTGTTGCTATTTTAAATTTTGAACAACGCTAGGCTTACTATAAACTTCATTATATAATTAGCTTCAATTTTCTGAACATATTCAATCAATCGTTGTCTGCCGTTCTCTGAAAAGAAAATTTCAAAAATCTAGCTTAAGAAATAAACATATCGATTTATGTCCTAAAGAAACTTGAGTTACCTTCAGTTATTATTCATTTGCTTCCATCATGCGAGTAACTTTAGGGATTTACAACGTTTTAAACAGATAACAGCGTATAATCGAAATGAAAGAATATCATTTAAAGGAATCTGTTACAGTTGGTTTTAATAGATCAATACTTTAACACTTTAAAGGTTTCCAAACGCGAGAAAAACCTATTAAATGCAGTCACGGACATTAACAATTAATTTTTCTTATGCAAAGCACATGCACAGAGCGCTTGTCGGAGACAAAGAGAGGAGTATGTTTTCTGTGAAAACTCCAGTGAAAACACAAAAGGCACAAAACATCGTTGGTTCTGCATCATAGTTACTAACTATGTTCTGCATCAATTACTAGAAATCCCATGCAACTGCAAAAACACTTCTAGCCAAATTTTTGGTAATCTCTTACTCTCAGATGGCCTTTTATATTTTTTTCAATCTATATGTACATTTTTTCCTCCAAAATATTTTAACTTGCATACTATGTTGAGCTAGAATATTACGTTCTCTTATAATCAAAACAAATAATGGCAACGGCGTCAAGAAACTCAGAAGAACTTTTGGTTTGGACTATTCTTCAAAGATCCAACACGATTGTCCTGTTATAAAACATGGAAACCTTGCTTTTAGCTTTTGCACTATCTTGAATATTACCTCGGAGGCCATGAATGCATAAATCTCTGCGAAAATTTAGTGGCGAAAGCCTTCTTACAATTTCATGTCGATCTAACGAATTTGGCAATTAGACACATAGCTGTGTAGTTCTTTGAAAGAGCAACAGGTTTGATTCAAATGAAAAAGTCTGATACAGAAATTGACCATAAAGATTTCTAAATTTTCACAGTTTCTGTTCACTAATATTGTGTATTCTTCATCCATAATGACATCGATTTTTTCTTTTTAAGTACTTTGTCAAGATACACAAAACCATCTAATTCTAAAATTCAGCCAGTGTGGCATTCACTTTCACACAATCCTCGATGAATTAACGTTGGTTTTTTGTACACATTTAGCATGTCAAAGATTAATATGTCGATGAGATTCGCCGGGTCATATTTGTTAATGCCTGTGTTCCTAGCAAAGATATTTGACATTATGATGCTAGTCTTCAGTATGTCTCTTCTTGGACGATGAGCGCCTTATGAATATTTACTTAATTCAAAATTGGTTTCTACAAGAAGTAGAAAATCATAAGCGAGATAAAAAGAAAGTAAATCCGCAAACTCTCGGGCCCTTGCCTCGCTGGTCATAAAAACCAAAACATATTATCTTGTACACAGTAAATCTGTTACCTTCTCTACACCCCAAATTCATGATAAAAGGCTGCCAATCGTAGCCATGAAGAATAAACAAGCTAACAGTTCTTGTTCACAAATCTTTGAAGACCCATAAAGTATGTTCACATCGTCTGTTTGTTTACTAATCGACAACTCTGTGCATCGTCCTCCAAAGAACTCAATCAGCTCTGTTCACGTGTATAGCATCACACAGTATACCAGAATTGTAATGCTTTGATCTATACGCTAATGAAGTCCAAACAAATACTCTTCAAGACCACAAAACAGAATCCCAATAATTTTCTTGCCAAAATATTATCCCCCCGACATCTATCGACAACCCCTAAGAAGCATTTCGGGTAATAAATCTCTTGCGTGACAGAACAATGCGTGACATAATTTGGATGTTTTCATTGACTGGCAAACCAACATTTCCTTTCTCACACATGGCGACAACTTCAGAAATTATGTATTTAGGATTTGTTTTCTTTGTGGCTGTGACCTTTGGTCACTTTTATCAAACTTTATTATAAAATGTTCGTGTTGCCTGGATGGACCCAAGCATAAAAAAAACAAAGGGCAGATCGAGTAAGGGAAAAACGAAAAAGAGAAAGATGAAAGAAAATAAATAAAAATATTTATGGATGGACCCAAGCATAAAAAAAACAAAGGGCAGATCGAGTAAGGGAAAAACGAAAAAGAGAAAGATGAAAGAAAATAAATAAAAATATTTAACAAAAAGTTTTTTATAGACAAAGGACTATAAGGCTCAAAACCTCAGTAATGTCATGACTCTCTTTGTTAGTTTCATACATGAACGTCCCTATAAACTGTAGTTTCCGTTAGTCACGGAATAGATGGCATTTAGCGTAAAAACATTTACCGGTGTCAAAGTATGTGAAAATGTTTTATGACTGAGTCATGGTGGTGCCGTCATACAATCATTACACCACGTGACAGACGGCTTCATTTCATTTTTTCTTAATTTTATTTTTATTTTTTTCTCATTCTTTTTATACACATAAGCCAAATTTATTGAAAACTTTAAAGCGCGAGCTACATTGGAGACGAGAGTTCGTGTCCCCATAAATTTTCTAACTGTGGAAGGTTCTTACAGCTCCAACGGTTCTCTCTCCTCAAAAACTTTGCCAGTCTCCCCTGCTCTGGCTCCATGACGCACGGGCTCAAGGCTTGTAACTGTTATCAATGTAGAGTGTTATAGTCGACCTCAAGTGTGCCTTCCAGATAACCTTTGATATTACACTGAATGAAACCACAGAAACAGAAACAGGAAACCAAACTATATTGAACTATCATAGTGGGAAGGAGAAACCACGGTACATAGAAAACGGTAGCGTGCAGGAATGACAAGTGATCTACATTTGATGTTAACGCTTATCAATATAGATAATGACCGCGCGACCGGGATAACATAATCATAGCCTCCTCCGCAGCCAACTCCTTTTTTAACTCGTGGATCGCAAATCCACGAGTTATAGTGAGGGGTCAAAATATGCAAATGTGTCACTCGAATATTGTTAAACTATGCTACTGCGCATGTTCGACGTGATTGACCGCAGGCCGAAAGTAATGTGGGCTCTGGTTTACTCCCGAAGGACTCCCGACCTATTCACAGATCAACGATATTTGCTTTTCACTATTTATGTTGAAATCAGACTAGACAAAATTTATATTTAGTTAAGAACAGAAAGACTATACAGAACATATGTTTCAAAATAGCTAGCTAGAAGGAAAATCAATGAATTTTACTGTTGTTACTATTAAGGAAGATAAACATGTTGGATATATATGCCGTAAATAGTTTGATAGCCGAGTCAAATAGTGCCGGAGAACACACCAGCTCCAGTACAAACTGAACATTAATTAGTATATGTAATAGGACTCCACGCTGTCCAATTTGAAAATAATTAGACGAAAAAACTTCCGAGGACTGCCAAAATTGGACGAGGCCGTAGGCCGAGCGGGGTAAAAAGAGGTCTGGGTCTGGACTAACATTTGAAGTGCGCGCGGACAAGACCGTTTGCTTTCGGCTTTTGAATTCCATTGTTTAACGCTAATCGTCTTTCCGTTAACAACCAGGAGCCAAGGCTCACAACATGCTATGCAGTGCATTTGAAATTCATATTTTATGTTTGCGGGTTTTCACTGACCTTTTTTTTTAATGGGAATTTATCAGTTCAAAACCGGCTGCAGTGGACTTAGAAATTGTAAAGATGGATACAACTCCCTCTCTCCTCCCCTCGTAAAAAATCAATGGAATGTCTGTGCGTAATGGATATGAATATGATGACGTCATAGGACTCTGTGACTTCTTCAATCAGCCGTCTCGAATTTTGTCGAAACTAGAGAGATAAATAATCAATAAATAAATATAGATATTTAATGGATAAATAAAAATAAAATCACTTAAAGAAATGTAAGCAGTCAGTACACTTGGCCTGTAAGGGGTTTTCCCGTGAAACCGTGAAGCGGACAATTTTTATTCTTTGTGATCTGTGATCAGAAAGAAATAAAAGCCGTGATTCGTGCGTCAGCCAACGGCCGTAAAGCATTTAAAAATTGATTTAAAAAGTAATTTCCGTGAAACGTTCTACCAGGAGTCCATTGGAGTCCATTACTAGTGTGAAGGGACACTCAGTAGAGACTTTTTCTTGGCTTCTTTAATCGATATAGATTCTGGACTCTAAGTCAACTCTACAACAACTTTCTTTATCTTAATCTGAATAATCTTCTGAATGTTAAGTTACGATGCACCCCTTTTATAGGGACTTGTTGGAAAATCTAATTAACTGACAACCTGTCAAAATTATTCGATATTAACTAGGAAATTTCTAGGGGCGGTGGCCCTTAATAAGAACACGAAAATTGCAATATTTATGCTCGAGACTAAATGTATCAAAAATCAGTTGTTGTACGATTAAAATACAATTTACAAGAAAGCGTTTGGTCATAAAAGGTCAACTGGTACATCAGTTTAAAAGGTTTTAGGGCGCTGTTAAAGTACCGATTAACTTTAATAAACTACAGGGGGCAAGGTGTCGTAAAAGCAAGGGGACACGAGTCGTAGGAGCCAAAAACACGTGCAGGCCAAACCAACAAGGTTGTGTAAGAGGAAGGTTGGTCAAGGTCAGTACGTGCTGGTATTTGGATCATACGACAATCATATGACTTGCTCGTCCAGATTTCCCTTCGAGTCCAACGCGGGCTTGTAATTCGTACTTTGCACATGCGCGCACAAGCGTTAATAATTATCAAAATGATTCCGTCATGAAAAATAGATTCAAAATAACCTCAAAATAATTGTGCTGATTTGTGTCCCGTAACAGTCCTCCCTCCTTAGATTCGAGCTCCTGCGAGTCAAATGAAGGAAAAAGGTCTGTACGGTATAAGTGATCAGTTGTCACGAACTGAATAAAGGCAATGTATAAAACAAGGATCCCAAAAATAATTACAATGACTAAAAAAAAAAAAGGTTAACGTTGATAAAATTGCCTTGACCAGTTCGATCGACTGGAATATATGAAATGCAATATATATATATATATTTTTTTTGGTTATGTTGTTTGTTGGTTACGTTTTCAAATAATTTCAAATAAAAATCACTGGTGCGTCGATGATCTAAACTTTCAATGTTCAATGTTCAATTTCCAATAAACAATAGAAATACTAAAAATATAAAAATACTAAAATGTTCAAAGTCACGATAAAATGTTCAATGTGTCAATGTAATTCCTACTGATTGTTCGTTGTTTCCGGTCGACGTCTTGAGTGGCTTGTGGTACTTCCGGTCATCGTGGGTTTCCTGTGGTTGTTTTGTGGACAGCCATTTTGCATCCACTCATGGTTGATAATGCCAGAGCTTAAATCTTTGGAAATCTTTACCATCCACCAAAATCGAGCAGTGATAAATCGTTAGGACACACAAATATAGCTGAGGAAAATCCTTGGCAATGAGAGTTTGTATATCTTTCGCGGTTGAAAGGTCTGAAACAATGTTTACGGGTTGTCGTTGTTTTCATCATCGTTTTCTTGGATGTCCGATGGTTGGAGAGGCCTATGGCAGTCTGTACAGGCACCTAAGTCGAGCATCTCGCTGTCTTTCACGTAATTGATGGCGGTTTTAGTGACATCAGTTTGTTTTTTGGACGCTTTGAGCGACGGATGATACAAACGAGGAGGATCAGCAGGACAATGTTTACAACTGCAGCTATTAAGGTAAGGTGATACAAGCGACGATTTCTGTCGTAGTATTTACTGTAGATGCTTGAATTGAAGCAGTGCCGTCTTTAATCAGTTGTATCTTTTGGTTTAAAGGTCCATCGATGCGGTAAAAGTTTCGGCGAGAGCTTTTATCGTTGTTTTGTTGAAGTGGAGGCGTGGTCCAATCTGGTAAACAGTCAGTGGCGTCATTAATTGTAGAGTTCTGGTAAAGAGTTTGATCTTCGTTATTCTACGGTGGAGGGGAAAAATCGTCCCCCAAGATGGATCAGTGCTTGAAAATCAGTGTATTTTGTCTTTACGTGGTTGCATGGAAAATTATATTGGGTTCCTGGAGTCCAGGGTATACCAAGCCAAGTACTGTCGTGGTTGTTGGTCAGGATGACGTCGGGACAGAGGTATGTACCTTCTCGACTGTAACATTTTGTTAGTACATCAGCCTTTATTACAAGTTTTTGCTTAAGGCAAGTAATTGAGACAAGATCTTTGTTAGCAATTGGACTGAAATAGCATTTGTTGGTATTTTATCGGAATAAAATCGATTCAACTGTACAGAGGGCGATCCTCGATTTAATAGAATGCGTACCAAATTATTCAATAAAAGATAACGATCGTGATTGTGATATTCAGTAACTGGTCTACAGAGGGAATCTGTCCTCTAAAATAGTAGAAGGAAACAAAAGTTGATTTCGTGCCTTGAAAACGAGCGGAAATAGCAGAAATTACAGATTGTGGTAAATCGATGTATCCAATTCTTGTTTGTTTGTTTTTTTTTGTTCAAGCAACGACCACTAGGATAGAGTCAAAATGTTTCATGTAATTCATTAACTCGAGAGGTGAACTGATGGGTAATTTTGATAATTTGAAAAATGAGAGTTGTAGAATAAATGTAAGAAAAAGTGAAAATCGCAGATTGGCACTCCAAAGTCAATGCATATGTAAATGTGAAAAGAAATGTTGATAATTGTGACATAGATAGGTGAGAGGACGAGGGAGTCTACAATAAGATACATAATTTAGGATGAGTTAAATTCAGCAATCAATCCTTCATCGAGAATGTGCTCTTCGGGTTCCCAGGTAGCATCTTTCACAGGGCAATCGACCCATTTAACTAAGTATTGAGTTACCCCTCGTCGAACACGTTTCTTAAGGAGTTTCTCTGCTCGGTAAACATCATCATATTCAAATATGTCATCGCTATTTTCAGTGGCATGGTCATTGTCTACTGAAGTGAATTGGTTTTGGTCATTATTAGTAGGTGTTTGTTCTTGGGTCTGTTCAGTATCAGTTTCTAGGTCATGGTTGTCAGTGAGAGTTTGTGGTTCAGGCTGTGCACCATCAGTTTGTAAGTCAGTGGTTTCAAAACTATCATCTGGAATTTCGTCAGCACATAAACACTGGTCATTGTCAACTAAGTCACTAGGTGGTTCAATTGGCCTTTCATTTGGATCATAGTACTTCTTAAGTCGATTTGCATGAATGACTGCAGCGACTCTGCGGTTATCACAAGTGCGAAGCACAAAATGAGCTGGAGATAAAATTTCAACTACGCGATAAGGCCCGTGCCACAAATGCCTAAGTTTCTTTGATAGTCCAGTTGGTACAACAGGTGTATAAACCCATACTTTATCACCTACATTGTATTGTGGGTCACAAGCATTTCGATCATGTTGGTCTTTCATTCTCTGTTGTGCAAGTTGTATATTATTGCGAGCTACTTCATGTGCAGTTTGTATATTCCTAACTATACGAGCCCTATGTTCACGAATAGAAGGAGTCATGTTCTTAGGTGGCAAAAGTGCTACATCTAATGGTAGTCTAGGTTCTCTTCCATATAGTAAATAGAAAGGTGATTCACCTGTAGCTGCTGATGGTGACGAGCGGTAGCCAAATAGTACTGAGGGGATGAAAAGGTCCCAATCCTTCTGATCTTTGCTAACATACATAGACAGCGAATGAGCTAGTACTGCATTAAACTTCTCCACTAAACCGTTACAAGCTGGATGGTATGATGACGTGTTTAGTTTCTTAGAATTGATAAGTCGACAAACTTCCCTAACTAGTTTTGAAAGGAAATTAGCACCTCGGTCAGAGAGTAAAGTTCGAGGCGAGCCATGTCGGCATACTATCTCATCAACTAGTAATCTAGCAAGAGTAGGTGCATCAATAGTTGGTACAGCAAATGCTTCAGGCCATCGAGTTAGATAATCAGAGAAAACAACTATGTATTTATTTCCTGAATGAGTTGTTGGAAAAGGTCCAAGGCAATCGACCGCAACACGCTCGAATGCTGACTCGATAGGAATTGGTAACAGTTGTACATTTGTAGTATGCCTAGGCGTCTTTTTCATAGCACAGTTAACACATGACCTAACCCAAGCTTCACAGTCCTTATACATGCCTTTCCAATAGTACCTAGAGCGAACTTTTTCATAAGTTTTCTCCGTACCTAAATGTCCAGATAATGGGCTGTCATGGCATGCAACTAAAACTTCGTGTCTTAAACTTTGAGGTACCACTAGTTGCAAGGTAACATCTTTTTGTTTTCGTTGCGGTGGAAAGTAAAGATGGAATAGCAATCCATTTTCATCTAGTGTAAAATTGTCTATGTCTAGTAGAATTTGCCGAGCCTTAGTATCATTCTCAGGCAATTGGTCTGTTTCTAGGAAATTGAGGATGTGGTACAAATTTTTATCTTGCCACTGCAAAGTTTTCACTCGTTCTAGTGTCATCTGCAAATTGTCTAATACACTGCAAGCATAAGGTCGTCGCGAAAGAGCATCCGCATTTCCATTTTTGACACCTGCACGGTGTTCAATGTCAAAGTCAAATTGTTGGATCAAAAGAGACCAACGAGCTAAACGACCTGTAGGATCTTTAATGTTCATCAACCACTTAAGTGCATTATGATCTGTGTAAACCGTAAACTTTCGACCGTGCAAATATGGTTGAAACTTCTTAATTCCGGTGATAACAGCTAAGGCCTCTCGTTCAGTTGCACTATAATTTCGTTCAGCACTATTTAAGTCTCGACCTGCAAATGCAATAGCAACTTCTCTGCCATTTTGGACTTGTGACAAAACCATACCTATGCCTTGATCACTTGCATCAACATGCAAGAGGAAATGCCGAGTAAAATCTGGAAAGGCCAAAATTGGTGCTTGAACAAGAGCACGTTTCAATGTGTCAAAAGCAGACTGACAATCTTCAGTCCAACAAAATTTAACAGCTTTGCGAGTGAGGTTGTTTAGTGGCGCAGCAATTTTGGCAAAATCTTTGACAAATCTTCGATAATAATTAGCAAGGCCTAAGAAACTTCGCACACCTTTTACATTAGTTGGTACTGGAAAATTTTGAACTGCTTTCACTTTGTCTGGATTTGGGCGAATCCCCTCACTAGAAATGACATGTCCCAAATATTCAACCTGTTTAGCACCAAAATGACACTTAGAAGGTTTGAGCCTGATATTTGCTTCTCGCAAACGGCAGAAAACATCTTCGAGATCTTTTAAGTGTTGTTGAAAATTCTTAGAGAAAACTACAATGTCATCAATATAACAGAGAGCAATCTTATAGTTCAAATTCTTTAGCACACTTTCCATAAGGCGCTGAAATGTGGAGGGGGCGTTGCATAAACCGAACGGCATGGTATTAAACTCATAGAGACCGCCATAAGTAATGAAAGCTGTTTTCTCTTTAGTAGCTTGATCTAATTCTACTTGCCAGTATCCGGACATAAGATCCATAGTGGAAAAGAACTTTGATCCACTCATACTGTCGATCGTGTCATCGATGCGTGGCAGGGGGTAACTATCTTTCTTAGTGACACTATTCAGGCGTCGATAGTCTACACAAAATCTGTCGGTCCCATCCTTCTTTTTGACCAAAACAACAGGGGCTGCCCAAGGGCTGACTGATGGTTGTATTACCCCCCTTTCAAGCATATCATCAACATGCCTGGAAATAGTTTCTCGTTGCTGATCAGAAACACGATAGGGTCGAAGTCGAATGGGTGCAGAGTCCCCCGTATCTATAGTATGTTTCACAACTGAAGTGCGACCTAGCTCACTAGTTGACTTAGCAAAAATATCCTGATAGTTTGTAAGTAATTTCAACAACTTTGCTTTCTGTTCGTCCAACAATTCAGATTCTGAAAAATCAAATAGAGGCAGGTCATCTCTAGGACTAGTTGGCTTAGTCTCAGCTGTGTGATTACTATTTGGATTGTCAAACATTGCACCAATAGTTGGGTTATCTAACCTAGTAAAAAGTCCCAAATTTGTGTGCTCATACAGAGTTATAGCAGCTGTCGTCGGGTTTAACAATCGAATAGGCACAGTATGTGAATCGGAAACAGTTGCCAAAATTACAGCACCACAAACATTATACCGTTCTGATAATGTGCGCTTAGGCTCTATAATACCTGTGATACCTGGGTCGAAAGGGCGTTTCAGTTGTGCTACCGAAATTGTCTCGGTCAAAGGTGGCAAAACTGTGGTTTCTGAAAGATGTATAGTACACTGGTGTAACACAGGTGGGGATGGTGCAGGTGTTGTGTCAGTAGACATCCCATCAGGCAAAGTCATGGTATTACTTTGGAGGTCAATAACTGCATTAAAATGTTCCAGAAAATCTTTCCCTAGGATGACATCATAACTAAGATTTTGTGCAACAAAAACCTTAAACAAATAAATCTTTTCATCTATTGAAAATGGTAATTCAATTTGACCTAGTACTGGGATATCCTGCCCATTAACAGACCTCAATGCACTCAAGGTATCTCGAGAAAGTGTAGTTTTGATATGTTCAGGTAGCTTCTCATAAACTTGAACACTGATTGCTGAGACAGCTGCACCAGTGTCAATTAGAAATCTAAGTATCATGTTACAAAGAGACCCAAAAATAGAAAGGTTTGTGGTTGTTGGTGAAAAATGAATGGCACTGACATGTTCTGGTAAATTATTAGCTGCGTCACTAAATTCTGCTTGCGTACTTGCATAAGAATTACTTTGTATACTTTCGTCAATATTTCTTTCTAATGCAGAGGTTGTATTATCCTCTCTCATAGTAGTTGAACTTGTAATTTGCACTCTAGTATTCGAATTTCTTGGGCTAAATATATGAACTTCTTTTGTACCTAAAACATCCGACTTAGCTTTCGGAACTTGACAACTAAATTTTGTATCTTGAAAACTATTATAACTATTATCATTGAAGTCCAATCTTGGAGTGGTTTTCTCCGTTACTAAGAAATGTTGAGTAACTTGCCTTATGATATGTCTTGCACAAGTTAAAATGAACGTGCCAACTCTTTTGGAAATAACATATTTGAAATGACGCAAAACTTTAAGAAACGCAAAACATTTTGAAATAACCTGGTAAATTGTGGAAAATGTCTGACGCCGATCGCCAGCCACAGCGTGTGATGTATGTTGTGTGGGCCTTGCTAATTGATTGTTTCCTGTTTGAAGTTCGAGAGTGCTAACCGAAGGTTGCTCAATGTCATTCACACCAACAGAACTAATGGAATTAGGTATTGATAAAATAGGAAGATCTAAGGCACAAAACCCTGTACTATTGTTGTCAATAACATCTTCGTTCATAAATGGTAAATCCGGATTACGTGTATAGTCAACATGACTAGACTCAGCTACATTTATTGTATTGTCATCACTATCGTTTAAACTAGTTGAATCATTTGCCGTTTGTGTACCAATGGTATTAATAGACGAATTGTCCGGGAAACCAATCCGTGAAGTAAATTGAGAATTATTTTGATTTGCTTGAAGAGTATTATCGTCTCGAATATTTGTAAGTGGATTTTCTGTTTGCGTGTCACGATCGTGGAGAGTCCTGTCATCACAGTCATCAGTACGTGTCACGTCATCGTCGTTTGTTATATCAGGGGTCTCATCAAATTCCCGACCTTGAGAGACCCTTACTAGTTTGACTGATTGCTATTCTGCTGAGTTTCACGACCCGGGGGACGAACGAACCAACCCCTGAAGTTTTGTTGAGTCACAGGTATTTGTGGGTCAGCCCCATCGTAGCCGTTTGCTCCTATGTTTTGCCTAAATTGATTTGGCCGAAATTCATTTGATCCGTAAGCATTTGACCCCATCTCGTGTTGACTAAACTGATTTGGACTAAATCCATTTGGTCTAAAATCGTTTTGTCTATACTCATTCGGTCTAAAATAGTCTTGCCTATAATCATTTGGTCTAAAATCGTTTTGCCTATAACTGTTGGGTCGATAATCATTTTGTCTAAATGTTCGGGAACGGCAATTTCGAAAATGATGACCCACTCTCTTGCAATTGCTACAGATAACCTGTCCGTTGGTGGTCCTATTTGCCCTACCAAAATCGCCTCGAGAATTAAACTGTAGGCGAGGGGGAGGGGCCCCACGAGAGATGCTACCCATACCAGAGCGCAATTCTTCGCGAATAATACGCCTAATTTCGTCATTGCTATTCTCGGTAGGACTAGTTTTCTGCTGATAAGCAGCAACACCAGGGTTAGTCAATAATTTCTTTTCTTCTAGTTCTTGAATAAAATTCTTCTGTAAGGCCAAAACATCTTTTGCCGTTAAACTGTTGCTAGGTGGTTCTACTAGCGAATCCTTAATTCTGGCCGCATTTTCAGCCTCTTCGAGCGTTTTAGGTTGTTGCAAAATGACATGATTTTGTAGGCTTGGACGGAGGCCATGCATGAAATAATATAATTGCTCACCAATTGGAATCCCTAATCGCTGGCATCGTTTTCTAATATCAGCAGAATATTCATTAAGGGGTTCGTTAGAGCCTTGTTTTCGCTGGCCCAGTTGCTGTCGCAAAACCCAATTTGAGGTTGCAGAGAGAAAACGATCCCTAAATAGTTTAGCCAATTGAGCGTAGGAGGTAAACGTGGCTTTATCTAAAGTGGAATACCAAATTTCAGCCGTCCCACTCAGCGATAATGGAAAAGCTTGGAGTAATTCATCGTTGTTCCACTTATGAAATTTTCCATATAATTCAAATTTATCGAGAAAATTACTAGCATCGTCGCTTTCCCCTGAAAATGTGGGTGCCCGTGAAATCCCTGGAGGTCCCTTCTTAGGTCGCAGCTCCTGTACTGTGCTACTTAGTGCAGAAAATGAATGAGCGCTTTCCTCATTCAACTTGCGCATGTTACTTCGGATTCCTTCGAGCGAATCTTCGACTATTTGTGAAAACCTATTAGTCAATGTTTCGAGCTCTACAGGACTCAAAGAGTCAGGACTGCTAGGTTCGGTCATTATTTTTGATTTAGGCTCGGATTTCAATTTAGATTTTGACTTTGATTTAGATTTTGGTTTACAAGATTTACAAAGCGGTTCCTTTTCAGGCTCGCTGTCCGCAAAAATCTGCGTTCTCCGCGTTTCACGAGGCACGATTGGAAATGATTTAATGAAAAATAATCGTAATTACGCATATATGAAATTAAAAGTTACTGAATACACAGCAAGATCACAAAATTTCACTAAAAATGTTTGAAAAAAATTGATTGATATCGAGGAAAAGAAAATCGAGTAGAAAAAGTTGAATCGACATGTAACATTTCAACATTTAGACAATTTAACATTTCAACATTTAGGCATTTAACATTTCAACATAAATACGTATTTTCAATTTTACATCAATAGCAACATAAACAAGGCTGATGTACTAATGCATTTTTACAGTCTTGAAGGCTTACCTTGCCCGGGTTCTAGCACCAAATGTGAAGGGACACTCAGTAGAGACTTTTTCTTGGCTTCTTTAATCGATATAGATTCTGGACTCTAAGTCAACTCTACAACAACTTTCTTTATCTTAATCTGAATAATCTTCTGAATGTTAAGTTACGATGCACCCCTTTTATAGGGACTTGTTGGAAAATCTAATTAACTGACAACCTGTCAAAATTATTCGATATTAACTAGGAAATTTCTAGGGGCGGTGGCCCTTAATAAGAACACGAAAATTGCAATATTTATGCTCGAGACTAAATGTATCAAAAATCAGTTGTTGTACGATTAAAATACAATTTACAAGAAAGCGTTTGGTCATAAAAGGTCAACTGGTACATCAGTTTAAAAGGTTTTAGGGCGCTGTTAAAGTACCGATTAACTTTAATAAACTACAGGGGGCAAGGTGTCGTAAAAGCAAGGGGACACGAGTCGTAGGAGCCAAAAACACGTGCAGGCCAAACCAACAAGGTTGTGTAAGAGGAAGGTTGGTCAAGGTCAGTACGTGCTGGTATTTGGATCATACGACAATCATATGACTTGCTCGTCCAGATTTCCCTTCGAGACCAACGCGGGCTTGTAATTCGTACTTTGCACATGCGCGCACAAGCGTTAATAATTATCAAAATGATTCCGTCATGAAAAATAGATTCAAAATAACCTCAAAATAATTGTGCTGATTTGTGTCCCGTAACACTAGGAGTGTAAATTTGGTCGCTCACCAGCACAGTCAGATAAGAAGCTATTTTTAGATCGAGCGCACGGATGGTTGCTATGGCAATCATGTCTAGTAGTCGCAATTTCGGCTCGTAAATATGGCGGCCGTGTACCAATCGCTCTGGTTGACATGGCATACATTCTTCCAATTTTCACTCTCCTCGTAGTTAGAATCGTTTAATGAAGAATTATATAATGGAATTTTACGAGCGCGCGATCTGATTGGTCAATTAGCCATACTTTATCAGAGTACAGATAATAGAAGTGACGTCACAAGATCAAAATCCTTTACTCACAATCTTTTTTGTGAGTCCTTCCAGTCTATTTCATTCGCAAAATAACCAAAACTTTCATCAGTAAACACAAGAAAATTTATCCCTTTATTGCACAATCCCTCGCGACCAAGTCAAAATGTCTGAAAATTCCCGCCATTTTCTGTTAGCGGGGACGCGCGCGTTTGTACACAGGGCTAATTACTTATAAAGAGATATGTGTAATAAATATGGCTTCTCCTCAACTATACAATTTACCTCGGAAATTGTGGAAATTTAGCTTAGAATTTAAGAAAACAAGTTTACTTACCGTCTCGTCGTGACATTTGTCGATTTTGCGCGTTTTTAAGCCATCTTAGGTACCCCCTCCCGTTCCACTACGTAAATTTACAAAAATCGACAGATGTCAAGACGAGACGGTAAGTAAACTTGTTTTCTTAAATTCTAAGCTAAATTTCCACAATTTCTGAAATAAATTGTATAGTTGAGGAGAAGCCATATTTATTACACATATCTCTTTATAAGTAATTAGCCTGGGTTACCTGTGGTTTGTACACCCGAACGGCGGGAATTAGGTAATGCGATGAAAGAAAAGCAAACCTCTTTGCTTTTAAGTTGATTTTTATCACAAGTATACGGTGGCCCACAGGGGCAAAACACAATGCAAAATTCCTTTGAAAACACAACAAAGTTTCGTGGAACACAACAATCTTTCACTGAACACAACAAAGTTTCGTAGAACACAACAAGCTTTTACTGAACACAACAAAGTTTCGTGGAACACAACAATTTTTCACAGAACACAACAGTTTCGTGGAACACAACAATTTTTCACAGAACACAAGAAAGTTTCGTAGAACACAACAAGCTTTTACTGAACACAAGAAAGTTTCGTGGAACACAACAAGCTTTCACTGAACACAACAAGACCCAACAATGTTTAACAGTACACAAGTCTTTCACAAGCAACTAATTAGTTAATGAGGATGAGAGATTTCTTTCAGATTTATATATTAATGTCGTTTTGGTTGAACATTTTTCAGGTCCGTGGACGTGGAGCTTCAAAGTGGACGAACAACGCTAATTGCTGCGAGCGAAGCGAGTAGCAACACTAATCTTGATGGGTATCCTGTGTTTTATGTGAACGAGAAGAACTGGACTTATTATATGATTGAGTCTGTTTTCTTTGTTATTCATAGGACTTTATATCACTAAATTCACGATGATTATATATTCAAGGGTTTTATATAGAGCTTCTCCGGGATGTATCTGTATAAATCACTTGAATTTATAATTCCCGGGATTAATCTAGATACATCACTTGAATTTATAATTTCGTTCCATACTTCCTTAGATGATTTATGTGTGGACATCAAGACTTAGAAATTTTCTTAGAAATATACTAAGTAGCGATTTTGGTGGAAAAAAAGTCTTTGATAAATGACAGAGATTCGAACCCGAGACTTTCTGCACTCCTATACCCGCTTTTAACCACTATACTACTGATCTAACTGATGTAATCTTCTCAACAAAAAAATCTTTTGTGTGTTATCATGAAGTTCGTTAGTGTTTCTCTGAATAGAATTGAAAAACAATTATTTAAGGTTTCCTTCTGGGAATTCGGTAACAATGATCTAATTAGTGATTGTCTTTTTGAATCGCTTTTGTGTGAAAACCTCCTCAATCATATAATAAGGCAGATAAATACCTCGAAGCTCGGTATTTATCCCTTCCATACTAGGTGAAAAAAATCTCGATCGCTTTCTTGACACGCGATAATGGATCGTGACACGAACTACGTGCAGTTACTGCGCACATCCAGCATGCATCACGTGCATATATCGACATGTGCAGATAACCACTACGCAGCCTCGTGGTCGATCCTGTTGTCATTTGCTTCGTTAATTGAAGACACACACTTGAAGTTAGGCCATAAATGTCCAATAATGCGAACGGTCCGGCTCTATATGTCCGTGGAAATATTCATCAAGGTCATGAGCAGTTTAGTAACATTTCTCGAGCGAGGCAATGTTCGTTTATAAGTTTTTCTGCACTTTTATGTGCTCAATTCTGTCCTATTACTGTTGATGACATACTGGTCCAAGGTGACAAAATGTATCTAAATGCTTTTGAAAGCCATATAATCCCAGATCAAGAGCATATTTCTCAAAATTATTTGCCTAATGTTATTTCTTCGCCTTTTGATTTCGATAGCACTAGAGTATCGTTAAGCGAAACGTCTTTGGGGACAACATAGCTGGCAAAGTCAAACCTTGAAATTTAATACCGCTTCGCCCATTGAGGTGACGAATACCAGTCTACCTATTATGGAGACTAAATATTGCACACTTTTAGTGTTTGTACTCTAAAAATTCAAAATAAAAAATTAAGTTGTGTGATTAAATCGAACATGATTCATTTTTCCTTTGATTTATATGTAAATAATTCAATAAAGAAACATCAGTTTTAAATCAAAACATTCTTGTTTCTTTGTTATATCCATATGTTTTAAGATAAACTAGACGCACACGTGCGTTCACTCGTGCCCTGGGAGCGGTGTCCTTGGAGAGGCTTCAATGACCGGCCTCGTTCGTACTCTTCCCCGAGCCGTTTCACGCATTCTTCACTTAACCGTAACAATAAATAAAGACCGTTTTTGACCTTTTTAAAGAATACCTGATTAGTCAATTTGTCTGTCAGCAGTTAGATATCTCCGACATGCAAAAATATACCAGTTTATTCACCTTTTAATTTCACTATGTATCTCAATTGTTTGCTGTAAAGACTTTTACAACGGCGTTTTTGACACAATAACAAATCGTGAATTTTTTCGTTCGTGTTTCGGATGTTTTAAATAATAAAAGACGTTACGTGACCAACAAGGTCAATGGAACCTATCCGTTCCATGCAATGGTCTGCTGTAGAATTCCGTATCAAAATTCAGTACAAAAACCTCTCAAGATCTCTTGAATGCTTGAATGAGGAATACAATTGACTTGCTTCTACGTATGTTCGTTTAGCAACATGTTGGATGAGCAATTCGTAGATTCACAGCTCATAGGAAATACTCTTTATCCATGTTTATCGCGAGGGTTCTCTTTCAAGTACTCCATTTAGAGTTCGATATTTGGTCAAAGTATTGGAGACGAAGCTCAAACTAACAGCCCATTCTTAAGCTCTTATAAGTATATAGGTATACCTCGAGTTAAAAGCTCCAAATTACATTGTGCTACTGCAGGAAAAGCCTGTCTCTGAAAGCTATTTTCTTTGTAGTCGGCCATCTTGCATTCCTAAAGTTCCTCGCTGGCGTTCACTACGGAGGTGATGAATGAAGGGCATTGTTTTTTACGTTCTTAACCAATCAGGGACCGATTGCGCAAGAAAGCTGCATTCTCGAGACGACGAAAGAAAAATAAAAAGAAACAATCGCGTTTTATAACTCGTTCCCGGCCTAGAGGCCTGGGCACGAGTAAATATAATGGATGATTAATAACTCTTACAGTAATGCCGCACAGATAACATTTCCGCTATCATGCAATCGAGAAAGCATTCTGCTATTTCACTATTTCCATGACAAATACAAAACTATTTCGTTACACACGAAATAATGTGTGAAGAGCAAACGAGCAAACGTCAACTCGCAGCACTTTACTTTCAATTTGAAATGGCTAGTTGTATTAGTGTTATTATGTTCTATATTGTATATAAATGGTATATTGTATGGTAAGTTAATAAACGTTTAATAACGCCGCTTGCTAAAGAAATAATGCAGCAATTATAATACATGGTACTCGGATTTCAACCTTCTCCATTCAGAGATCGAAACATACTATTCTACAGCACACTTTATCGAACAAAGTAAAACGAATGATTACATGAAGTAGTTACCCAGAGACCTCATGACATTATCGTTCCCAGTCCTTAGTCCCAGTCCCTCTCATTTGCAAAAACCCGACGTTGAACCCGCATTTTTTGACTCGTCCCGGCCTAAAGGCTTGGGCACGAGTAATAACGAAGCTCAATATATAACTCGGGCATCACTGCGGAAGCCCGAGTAATTAATAGTTCAGTGTTAGTCGAGGAGACGGGGCTTAAGGTTATTGTTCTTATATTATCGTTCAGTGTTAGTGGTTGCGTCCCTCATGTGCAGGGTTATTGTAAAATGTGAGGAGACGGGACCCAAGGTTTGACGTCCTTATTCGAGAAGATGTGAACGGTCTTACCATTTGTAGATGTAATTACAAAGGCAGCGAATTCTCCTCAATTAATTGAAGACTCTGATTGGTCGTCCAGCTAACTTGCCGACAGACCGACGCCCAACCGAGTGGCTTATTAGGGCCCTAAAAAGGATTACCAGCAGAGTCATAATTCAACCCATTCGCGGTTGATTTTTATTATAAAACTAAAACAGTCTACAAATGCAATGTTGCTCTACTTTAAATACCATCATTATTATAAAACTAAAACAGTCTACAAATGCAATGTTGCTCTACTTTAAATACCATCATTATTATAAAACTAAAACAGTCTACAAATGCAATGTTGCTCTACTTTAAATACCATCATTCCAAATATTCCGTTGGAAGTGCTTAAATATGGTGAAGTGCAACTTTTAAATTTACATCGTGGTATGTTAGATTCTTATTAGGTGCCTGCCGTTTAACTGTTTAGACTAATGGATAACTAGCATTTGATGCTATTCCACACTGGTTGTGTTTGTTTCTTGACATCCAGATGTAGCCATTCATACCCCAGCTTTCACCCCAGCTACAACACACAATACAATTAGTCAGTCTAAAGGATAACAAGCCAATGAATGGACAAACTGAGCGAATGGGTGACTGCAGAGAATAGCAAACAAATGACAGAAAGAAAACCAAGTAAACACTCACCTGTTTTTGACAAGCCAGTAATCATTCCCATCCTCAGATTTGCCATAGCCTACAACAAGAACACCATGGTCTAACTGAGTACTACTACAGTCAGGCTCATTGTATACGCCGCTGGAATAAAACTGGAAGGACGTATGGCCTGCATCAATTGCAACGGAGATTGGACCAACTGTTGCAGTAGCAATTTGAAGATGCTTTTCACTGTAGTGTTTCACATCAACATATCCCATTACTGTGGCACCAATTCCAGTTTTTTTAAATTGACATGTGTCATCCTTTGGAAAGAGAGAACAAATTTTGATTTAATGAAACCTCATACCGCAATCTTGTCATTTTGTGGTTTAAATCTTTTCCTCGTGATCAGTTTTCTTTATGTTTAATCCTTAAATACATAACTTACCCATCATACCTAACTAATTGGGCCACAAAACTACCCCAGAAAAAAGTCTAACCAGCTGGAACTCAATGCAAAGCAGGCATTCCCGTGGTAAGGTGGACCCTTCTTGCTCTGCATGGTCTCATCAAATTTTCTCTGCACACTTTGTTGGCACATTATACGGTGGTCTACAAGGTATGTGCACTGTATTTTTCACTTTTTTTGAACTGTGATTTCCTTTTTAAACTTTCGGCATACTTTTTGCATATCATCGAATCTCGTCTAATCGTTATTAAATTATTTTCAAGTGAAATCTTTAAAAGGCACTGCTACATGCTGAAACTCTAATCTAAAACTTGTGTCGATCACCCCTGTAAGAAAAGTTTCACAACGCATTAAACCACGTAACATGCTGAAACCTTTTCGCCGCAAGACAGTTTCACAAAAAGTAGAACTGCTTTTTATTTTTATCACGAACAGTTTCAGGACGAAATTTCAGCGTATAGCACCCCTCTTCAAACTTGTCTTATAACAGTGATCAACACCAAAAAGTTTGAGCATGTAATTACAGTCTTGTTTTCGGGACTCTTGTTTTGAGGACAAAACCCGCAGCTGCACAGTGGACTATTTATATATTAGAAACAAAGGTCGAATGTCATGACTACAACAAGAAGAAAACTAAAGCATTTCAAGGAAGGATTTATTTGCTAGAATTTTTCTTACACATACAAAAACCTCCTACCTGGCCTTCATAGGGATAACTTTGTTCTGTGTCAATTCCATGGTTAGCTTTAATATATTTAAAAGCATTGTCCATCAAACCACCTTCACAGCCATGGTCACCAAATGCTCCTGAGCAATCAACGAGATTTTGTTCACTCAAAGAGACAAGTTTTCCTGTCTTTCTGAAATGCTGACCCTCTAAAGACCCAGTCTGTTAAAATAACAATCAATTGAATGAGAACAATTATTTAAACAGCACTGTTAAACAATGGAAGACAAAGGAATTTTTGCGGCTATTGTGTACCTGGTACCCTGGAAGCATTTTTTTACAAAGAATGGTGTTTTTCGAATGAGGGGCAGTAAAAAACCTAGATAGACAGACAGACTGACAGACAGACAGATAGATAGTATAATAAATAACTACATAGCAGCCCAGGGCTAAATTGTGCAATTACAACAGAATCAAAAATAAGGAAAACTATTTAAGATATAAGTGAAATTTCGATATATAAAATTCCAGAACATATAAGGCAGTCCATAGATAACTTAAATATTAAGTTAATTAAACTTTCTGCACATTGATGGGATGAAGGTGTTCCTGTTCAGTGTTCAATGCTGGAATGGTGAAACTTGTACACTAATTCTTCGTATTATTTTTCTTCGATTTACGTAGTAGTTTAGACGAGAAATTGAACAAATTGAAGGTGGTTTTGGGTTGTCTGTCCTCTTATTGACACAATGTTCAAAACTTTCGCTGCGCTCGTGATTCAACTTGAAATCAATTTCGCTCCAAAACGCATCTAGTATTTATCATACGTCTTCAGCAATGAATTCAGATTTTGGCCGTCACGCTACAATGAGTCAGATGCAATGTCATGCAACATAGGCAACCAGTTTACGCTTCATAAAAAAGTACGCTTGTCATTCATTGAAAAAAATTAATGGCTTGAAATTGCTACTAAAGGCTAAGGATTACACAAAAGACACTTCATGTTTGCCGCGTCGTCGGCAAACTCGAACCAGAGAAGAAGAAGAAAAAGAAGAAGAAGGTGAAGAAGAAGGAGGAGGAGGAGGAGATTCGGCCTCTTGGACGTAAGGACGTGTCATCTAGCGCTCCGTATTCTCATGATGTTTTGTGCCGTTATTTAATCTTTAAACATAATTACAACGAAAAGAAGGCGCGTGACATAGACAGAAGAAATGAACAGAGATGTTTTAGAATGCAAGGAAAGAGCACTAGAAATTTTTTTTTCGGATCATCTACCGCTAAATCAGAATGGGAGAAAGAAAGGAGCTTTGGCACGAGATATGAAAACCTTGGTTTAACTGGCCAAAACTTGAGAGATCAAGCATCGAGATTGCAAAAAATATGGGATTGCTCCAGTAGTACTATATTTTCTCAAGAAATCGAGGAAAAAGGCGAAGATAATGAAGGTGAATATGCAATATATAAGACAAGACCAATGCCGAATTTGCGTAGCGTATCGTCATTCTCAGAGGATATCTGTGATGAAGATGAAAATAGCACAACAAAATCCACCCAAATTTATCTGGTTTTGATGTTGTGCCATCTCAAGAGAAATTGTGGGGAAAGATCACTTCTGAACACTTCTGCAAGGATATTTATGACATCTATAATGAAATTGTTCATTTCAGGAGAAACATCTTCAACATACCGTCGGGTAAAGCAGGAAAGAGTTTTATAGCTGAGCTGACATACTGGCTAAAGCAATTTAACTCCAATGCTGACTTGAATTCCATTGCTTTGAAAGCATTTATGATGCTTCCTTAGCTGATTTTACAATTCCCTCAGCAACCTCCAAGAGTAAGGAACACAGTGATGCTATCGAAAGCAGGTTGTGCTTATGGAGACAAGGAGACCTATCAATTTTGATGGAGGAAGTAAAATTTAGGGAAGCAAGGGTGGCCGAACGGTGAGAGCGCCGGTCTGTCACCTCTGTGGTCCCTCGTTCAATCCCCGGATGGGTCATCACATGTGGCTTGAGTTTCTTGTTCGTTCTCTCCCTTGCTTCGAGGGTTTTTTCTCCGGGTTCTCCGGTTTTTCCTTCCTCAGTAAAAACGAACTAGTTTCGATCTAAGCTGTGCTCTGTGATCAGACATGGGTCGTATGGTGACTGCTACGTGTGTGTATGTAAATGTGTAAATGTGCAACTGTCTCGTAATGAAAGCGCCCTTGTATTCCTTCGACTCGATCACGTTTGAGCTGCGCACTTCGTAATTCAGCACTTGGCTGCGAGGAAGGGTGATGAGTTACCCCATATTTATTCATTTATTATACAGAGTAGGTTCAGTTCGTCAAAGAAAGCCAGATCAATGGAGGACATCTTCAAAGTGTTTGCAAAACTGGTCATGCAAGGGAAATTATCTGCTGCCATAAAGCTTCTAGACAGGGAGACATCTTCAGGTACTCTTACTTTATCACCCGAAGTCTTGAAAGAGCTCAAAGAGAAACATCCTTCAGCTGCTGATATCGAAGCTGAAAGTCTCTTGAATGGTCCCCTGGAACCTAATCCTCCTGGTATCTTTGACTTAATTGATGAACAAATGATCTACAATGCAGCAATGAGGACAAGAGGATCTGCTGGACCTTCAGGAATGGACGCTGAACTTTACCGAAGAATACTCTGTTCAAAGAATTTCAATGTTGAAGGAAAATTACTGAGAGAAGAAATAGTAATTATGACCAGAAATCTGCTAAAATTTTCCTACCACCCATTCCTGCTAGAGAGCTATACTTCATGCAGGCTTATACCGTTAGATAAGAATCCCGGAATTCGACCAATAGGAGTAGGAGAGGTCATACGACGAATTATCGGTAAAAATGTGTCTGCATTCTTTAAAGAAGAACTAAAACTAGCAGCAGGTCCTCTACAAGTATGTGCTGGGCACAGTGGAGGTGCCGAAGCAGCTATTCACGCAATGAGTCAGATTTTTGATGAAGAGGATACAGATGGAGTACTGCTGATTGATGCAAGTAATGCCTTCAACCAGATGAACCGGTCTGTAGCCATGCATAACATTCGGATTACCTGCAAGGAAATATCCTTGTACGTGATTAATACTTCTAGAAGCCCTTCCAGATTGTTTATATGTGGTGGTGGAGAGATCCTATCTCAAGAGGGTACTACACAAGGTGACCCATTAGCTATGCCATGGTATTCAGTAAATACATCTACATTAATTCAAGCTTTAAGAACTTCTATACCTGATGTAAAAGAAGTATGGTTAGCTGATGATTCTGCGGGAGCAGGAAGAATCGTTTCTTTATTTAATTGGTACAAACATCTGGAACAAGAAGGCAAAAAGTATGGATATTTTGTCAATGGATCCAAAAGCTGGCTGATTGTGAAGTCAGAAGCTCTGGCTTCCGAAGCGAAAACAGGTATTTGGAGAAGAGGTTAACGTCACAACCCAAGGTAAACGCCACCTTGGTGCCGTCATTGGATCAAAGATTTATAAAGATCAATTCTGCAATGAGAAAATCTGCAAATGGAAAGAAGAAATTGAAACTCTCACAGAGATTGCAAAGACCCAACCACAATCAGCCTATATCGCTTTTACAAAGGGATACAAGTCCAAGTTCACATACTTTATGCGAACAATTGAATTTTTTGAGGACTATATTGATCCTATTGATGAAGTGATAAATGAAATGTTTCTTTTCTTCCAACACTCTTTGGACAAATGGAGCCTTTACCTGGGGTACTCCGGATGGAACTGGGCCCCATTCAGACAGGCAATCACTAGAAAGCTTAACCCGTTGTTTATGTCCCATGAGGAAGTGAGCCATGCATCGTGGCACATACGTTGGGGCATTATGGTTAGTTCTGGGGGCATCATGGTTGTAGCCTGTGTCACATCCAAACAAATACTCTGACAAGTAAAGTCCATCAGACAAAAATATATTTCTTGTACTTATAACACCAATATATCTCTTGTACCCATGACACTTGAATGTCTTGCATTTCATGATCATTATCATGATCATGCAAATAAAATTTTCACTCCACCATACCTCTTTTACTTTGGGTATTAATGTTTGAGTATAGCCAGCTAATATCAACCAAAAATGATCTATCAAAGCCCTGACAACAGCCCTGATGAAATCAATTGTATTGTATTGTGCACAATCAGTATGATTGCTTTTGGATCCCAAAGGTACCCTAACCTTTTTAACCCCACTTTCCTTCTACATTTGGTCTATGCTAATGCTGCTTTTAAGTGTAATGCTATCAAGTGTAACGTTAGGTACTGTGTAAAACAAAAGATCCATGCCATTAACTTACAGCACTAAATGCCCAGCATGAACCACAGGATCCTTGATTTTTTACTGGTGTTACATATCCAGCTTTTCTCCAATCAACATCTACAGGCAGGTTGATATTGGCAGGAAGGAGGAACGTCACAGCATCTCTATTCCCTTGCTTTGTCCATGGCTTTGTTCCACGGTATCCATTAAAAGTTGATTTAACCTCTTTTAAAGTCTATGAAAATCAAATACAATTATTTAACAATACTGCATTGCATTGCATTGTATTGTATATTATCACATTGGAAACGAATTACAATATGTTTAACAAAATCTATAAAACACTTACACAAAAAACTATGAAAAATAGGAAAATAGATAAAAATAAATATGCCTGCTTATTATACCCTGTATAGATTCAACATAATCATGCAAAAAGGCGATATAAATTAATTACCAGATCCCCAAGATGATTCATAGCCATTTTGAAAGTAGAAGTTTTGCTGTTGTGGCGTTCAATTATTTTGAGGTTTTCTTTCCAGATTGCAAAACGCACGTGTTCATCATCACTGGTTTTGTAGGTCTTCTTGTGAAACATTTTCCAGGCTTGCCATTCATTATCATGAATGATATCGGACAATGTGATGTGATAGACACACACTAATGAGAATATGATGCTCAATTTATACATGGTCTAGCTGAAACACAAATGAAAATCAATCCAATACAAATGAATTCCAATTCGAGGGCCACTGGGTCATCAGTTTATTACTGTTATGTGCTACCCTCGTAAAATAAAGTTACTTATTTTATCATGCAAATTAATGGAGGAGTTACACCAACCAACGCGGTGTCTAGCAAAGATAAGCTTAATATGAAGATACACAATCAAAACCAGTCAAACTAAGCGAGTCAGGGAGTCACGGATATGAGGAACGGTCCGGACCCTTGGTGAATGAACTGAAAAACTTGAATCTATCTTGAATTTCGAAGATAAACACCACAAGTGTTTATCTGAATCAGAATTAGTGCAAAAAAATTGAACACGACGAAGTCTCGTGACTTCATTGTGATGTTGACAAGTTATTTCATTGTGTGGAAATCAGATGTACCACAAGCTGCAGAAGAATCTTCATTTTGTAACGGGAGAAATGTTTGTTTTGAACGAAATAAATAACTACTTACTCAGTTTGGTGTCCGTCTTGACTTTATTAATTAAAATACGTCCGCCATCTTTGATCACTAACTCACTAGAGCTCTAACTTCCTGCTATCGGCTCGCTCTATCTAGTACGTAGCCAATCTCGAACCCATGGCCCAGCGCTTGCGTTCCTCTTGGTCAGTGCCGAGGATAGTCCAGTCCCAGACTCTCTTTCTTGCCGCTCCAGGACTCGCGGAGAAAGAGAGTCCAGTATAACTTGCATGCGCATGTCAGCTTAGTGACCACGCGATCACCACATTCATGTGGTGATCGCGTGGTTACAAATCCTAAAGTCATCTGATGATTCCAGATGGCTGAAGAAGAAAGTGTTTTGTATACACGATATTAGTCTCATTTCGGAAAACCATTTCTTGATTCAGTGCGCTATGCACTTGGAAAAACCAACTATAATCTTTTACCAAAGTTTGAGCAGTTACAGGCCATTTACGGATGGACAGTTGTGAAAGACGTATTTGTGAATTTTTCGATACGCATCACTACCACTGCTACCAAACACTGACATTTGCATATTGCAAGCTCGCAAAATACTAATTAATCAATTGATTGGCTCATTTTGCACATGCGCATGCAAGTTATACTGGACTCTCTTTCTCCGCGAGTCCTGGAGCGGCAAGAAAGAGAGTCTGGGACTGGACTATGCCGAGGAACGAAAGACAGCTCTCGGGGAATCGATTTTTTCTTGAATGCTGATTGGTCAATCAAGACAATAGAAAACAACTGCGGTCGGTAACACAGGACGCCCACAACATTTAATTTTAAAATTTAATTTTATTTGATTGATGCGTCCTACATACAACAATTAACTGGATACCTACTCTGAGCTCGAGATTGGTACGTATCCCGGAACACGATCGAACACGATGCATTCTGATTGGCTGTCATCCGATCTTGCATAATGAGCTTTTTGCACTGCTTGGACATCTAAAATTATCAAAAATATAATCATCGTAGTTAGCAAAAATTGAAATTTTGAAGTAGTTTCGATGAATAGTGCCAAAGTTATGGTGGCCGTCAGAGGGTGGCCGTAGATTGTTCTTTCTCGATGTACAGTCCCGAATTTGTTTCCAGCAATATGTTCTTTAGCCCGGGGAGGGGGGGGGGGGGGGGAGGGTTGGAGGGGGACTCCATTGTAAAACGATCGGGTATGCTCGTCGGAAATTTTCAAAACCAACTACCGGAAGTCTTTTTAAAAGGGCGTGGCCGGACGATTTTTTAACCCCTAAAAGATACCAGCGATAACAAGCCAATGAACATTATAAACACAAAATTGGACGATCGCTTCTGTTGGGCAAATTTCTTCCGTTTAACAACAAGATATTAATCAATCAATCATGCAATTAACTATATTTATCCACGGTAAACGCCTCAGTTGCGGACTGTTTTTCAGACGTGCCGTGCTATTAAAAATATATATATGTATACTATGTAAAAAGCTATACAATGTCTATGAAAAAATATATATATACATAATACATAATAGTGGTATTATGTATTTAAGCAATATAAAACGCGCGCGCATGCATGTCTCTGTACTGTGATATAAACACGATGGAAGATGTAGAGCAAGAGAAAAGAAAGCTTAGTAACACGAGGCGTAGTCGAGTGTTTCTCTTGCTTTTCGAGTGCTCTACATCTTCCAGAGTGTTTCTATCACAGTACAGAGACATAAGCGATCGTTTTATATTGCTTTTATAAAATATTTTCGACGTTTTTTGAGCGGGCCATGTCTCTGTCCTCTGATATAAACATGGTAGCCAGCCAATTAGCGCGCGCGTTATATCTCATATACTTTTATAAATGCATATACAATCTTAAATATTTATATAAATACTTAAGAAACTATATATCTAACTTAAATAACTAATTGATTGTATATAATCACTAACTAACTAACTAATGAACTATTCAAAGTCCATTTGAATTGGTAATATGGTCCCTGGGGATTGCATATAAATGAGAACAATTCTTGTAATTAATGCAGTTCATTCGAGTTGCGACGAAGAACGGTTGGCTTAATGTTTGGTCCTCGGAACCCGACTTACTCGCTGGAAGATAGCGGATTTTGAGCAAGAGTTCCTCGCTCAACAGCTAAAGAAATGGTCCAAGTGATTTCAAGACCGGTTGTGTTCCAAGAAAGCCATTGAATAAGGTCGTGGAGGTTCTGGACGACGTGAGCTAACGGTTGGTGCCGAGTTGAGAGGAGTTGGCCTGGTCCATTGGAGTTTCACGTGGCTTTGAATGGTTTCACGGAAAGCCTTGGTATAAGGTTTGTTTTCTTGCATATGGAGTAGTCATTTTGACGATTTTTGTGGTTTGTTCGCCACGTGGCTTTAGGCGTCGCAAAAATTTCCACGTGGATGCGGACTAGGTCCATGAGTGCCCGTGCGGCTGAGGACTACAGAGAATTTTGAGTGGTATGCCTGTAGTATGCGAGTAAGATTTTGTAAACTATGCCCATATAAAATTTTCGTACCAATTGTGCGTGGGAGCCGGGCTGAAAAGTTGTATCAATTGTGCCAGTATCAGCGAAATTTTTGTCCTATTGTGCCTGTGTGGCTGAAGGTTTTGCGAAAATTATGCCTGTAAGGCTGAAAAGTTATATGAATTGTGCCTGTGTCAGGCTAAAAAAAAAAGTTATATCAATTGTGCCTGTGAGGCTGAAAAGTTATATGAATTGTGCCTGTGTGGCTGAAAAGTTATATGAACTGAGCCTGTGTGGCTGAAAAGTTACATGAACTGAGCCTGTGTGGCTGAAAAGTTATATGAATTGTGCCTGTGAGGCTGAAAAGTTATATGAATTGTGCCTGTGAGGCTGAAAAGTTATACCAATTGTGCCTGCGAGGCTGAAACGTTTTATAGTTATATATGAATTGTGCCTGTGTGACTGAAAAGTTATAGTATCAATTGTGCCTGTGTGGCTGAAAAGTTATACTAATTGTGCCTGTGAGGCCGAAAAGTTATATCTGAATTGTGCCTATGTAAGGCTGAAGTTGTATCAATGAATTATGCCTGAACGGTTGCTTGAATTGATGTTCGAAACCCCATTTTTTTGTTGTCCCTGATTAGGGCGAGTAACCCCTGTTGGTTTGCCGCAAATCTCGGTGACCAGTAGACGTACTGCTTGCAGGCGTGTTGAGGTTACTCCCTCCTGATCGGGAACCCCTTACTTAATAATGCTGCCTTCGGTCTAAACCATAAAAGATTAATGTCGATCAGCATGTGACGTGGGAACTGAAAGAGAGCCAACAAGTCATGGAACATTTCTGTGGACATGTGATTGGTAAAAGGGGTTCCCGATCAGGAGGGCCAAAGGACCACGATGCGAGACTGGCTTATCTTGTGTAAAGGTGTGGCTGATCAATTGACAAGTGAGCAAAAACAACAGCAACAAAAACGAAAATGGAGAAATATCCGGGTGCGTACACAGCATACATCCCCAAGGCATTGCTTGGCTTATGGTATATAAGTAAAGGCCATTTCACTTGCTTGTGTATTGTTTGTTTGGAGTAATAAGGATAAGGATTGGGAAGAGAACATGGAATCTAAGTGGAATCTAATGGAATCTCCATTTTATCAATGTAGTTAATACGCAGTTCAGCTCTCTGGTTGCAATGTATTTTACAATACAGCATTCATTCCGGCATTTAAAATAGGTGTGGTTCTATTGGATTGCAGGGGTAGTTATGATCAGTGACCTTGAATGAAGTAGGATGTCGAGTTGGGGAAGGCCAGAGCGATTCCCCATACCTCATTATCATACTCATGAATAACAATACACAGGGAAGAATATTACACTATAATTATAAGCTACAATTCTTAATGCATACATGGGCGAGCAAATCTTTTCTACTCAAGATCTAGAGCTTTTTGAAAGTTTTTTAAATTATTAAGCTCTCGTATTTTGTTTGGCAACTCATTCCAGACAATGGCACAACGGTAGGAGAAGGAACGTTTCATGAAATTAGTTTTTGGCAAAGGAGGTTGTAAATCAAATTTACTGCCCCTAAGATTGTAGCTATGTAACGTCAGTTGAAACAAGCTTTGAAGACAATGTGCTTCTTTGTGAAAGACTTTGAACATCATTATCTGTAATTGTATAATTATTGTCTTTCACTCAACTGAGTTTAACCATTTTAATTCTGTTAGAAGTTCTTACTGAATAGTCTGTCCTGGTTATAATTCTTGCTGCTCTATTTTGCAATTTTTGCAATCGATCCATGCGGGTTTTTGAGCAGTTTCCTCAGGTGATGCTGCAGTAATCAAAGTACGGCAGCACTAGTGAATTATAAACAGATTTCAAAGTATCTACGTCATTTGTCCAATTTCTTGTGTAGAAATAGAAAACGAGGCAGCTTGCTATTTTGAGTTATAGAAGCACGCGGGAATTGTGAGAAGACGAGAGAAGTGTTAGGAGTACGCCTCGTGCTTCTCAACACTTCTCGAGTCGTCTTACAATTTCCAAGTGCTTCTACAACTCAACATAGCACTTCTGCCGAGTTCTATTTCTTTTGTAAAATACAATTGAAGTTTTATTTGCTTTTTGCGTTAGAGAAAGTTTGAAAATGTGCGCGCGCGTGCTCGGTGTGTTCTCATAGAGAACGCGCGACACGCATCCTTTGGCCAATCAGAGCGCGCGTTATATCATAGTTATGTTATAATTTTGTATAACATACGTAGGTCATTTGATGCCTTAGAGATAACATGCTTAATATGGTCATCCCAAAGCATACACTCGTCGATATGTACTCCCAAAAGTTTAGTACATTGTTTTCGCTCGATAGCTTTGTCATTCATATTATAAGCGATGGGCTCTTTTGATACCCTAAAAGATACCGGGAAATGCTAAAACTCTAAATTTCAATTTAACACCCTAAAAGATACCAAATCGCTGATTTTTACCCTAAGAGATACGACGAGCATACCCGACCCTGTTACAATGGAGTCCCCCCGGGTTCTTTAATGTCCCTCGCAGCCATGTTTAGCCTCGTCACGCAACGCTCCCTCGGAAGCGTTGCGTGACGAGGCTAAACACGGCTGTGAAGCCGTGTAAGGTCACGCCACGCGAATCCTCCCCACATTCGCCCCGTAAACCTTTTTTGAAATAGCTATATACAAATTAAAGAGAAAGCATGCGATTGACAAGTTTCTAAAATGATCAGATAAAGAGGTAGCCCTCCCCCCCCCCCCCCACGAGGAAAAAGAAAGGCTTGACCCTTCATAAAAACGTTGAATTTTTTCCGATGACCCTCCCTCAACATACTCCAGCCCACCCCTCCCATTAAAAACGTACAGCCCCTAATTCGACATAAACGCTCAATTGAGCGTCGTTTGTGCTTTTGTCTTCATGTGAACTGGCCCTTAACCGCAGTGAGATCACTCTACTGAATGAACTCTAAGTAGCTGAAATTAGTGCAAAATTATTTAATAGTAATTTCTAGAGGCTTTGCACTACCACGTGATGGCAGCCATGAGGAGGCTGCAGGAACAATAGGATAGAGTTAATTCGTTTGGACTTATCTGGTTTACACGAGAAAGAGTTCAGTTTCTTCTTCCAGTCCTTACTAACATCATCAATATGTCGCTTCAATCAGGATTCATGCCGGCCCAACTTAAACAAGCAATGGTGAAACCGAAGTTAAAGAAAGACTCTCTTGACCCAAGTGAGTATTCAAATTTCAGACCCATTTCCAACCTAAAGGTCGTGTCCAAGATAATAGAGAAAGCTGTTGCCTGTCGGCTGAATGACTACCTCACAGAAAACCATCTCAATGAAACGTTCCAGTTGGCGTATAAACGCTTCCATAGCACAGAGACCGCCCTCTTGAAGGTACAGAACGATATCCTTCGTGCTATTGATAGCCACAAATGTGTCGCGCTCCTACTGTTGGATCTATCTGCAGCGTTCGACACAGTAGATCATAAGCTGCTTATTGAAAGGCTCTCAAGCCGGTTTGGCTTGAAAGGCCAGGTGCTTGCATGGTTTAAGTCGTACCTACAAGATCGAACGCAAGTAATAATGATCGATGGAGTCAAATCCGCTGTTAAAAATGCCATCTGCGGAGTGCCTCAAGGGTCAGTCCTTGGCCCAATACTGTATGTGTTGTACACCGCACCAGTCGCCGACATCATCAGGCGCCATGGTCTTGGTTTTCATCTCTACGCGGATGATACACAGCTCTACCTGGCTTTCGAGCAAACTACCGCCGACCAGCGGGTGTCGTTATCGTGTATTGAGTCTTGTGTAAAAGAGATTGATTCATGGATGCTATGTAATAAGTTAAAGCTAAATGGAGAAAAAACGGAATTGTTGGTGCTGAGCGCCCACCATCGTCCAAGTCCATCAATTGATCGATCACCTACATGTGTCTAACGAGAGTATTCAACCATCTACTGTGATTTTTGACAAACACATGTCCCTGGAACAACATGTCGGAAGCATCTGTAAGACATGTTTCTTCCATCTGCGCAACATCTCAAGAATAAGGGATTGTCTCTCAAAATCAGACACTGAAATTCTCGTCCATGCATTTATCACAACAAAACTCGACAGCTGCAACTCTTTACTATATGGACTGCCAAAGTTCCTCATCGACCGCCTCCAGAATGTTCAGAACTCAGCAGCCAGGTTGGTAACCAGAGAGAAGAAATTTCAGCACATCACTCCAATTCTCAATTGCATTGGTTGCCCGTTAACAAGGCACTTAATGGTCCAGCTCCTCATTATGTAACGGATATGCTACGACCCTACCTTCCTACAAGAAGTCTGCGATCATCTACAAAGAATCTACTTGAGATACCATCCACCAACTTGGTAAAGTATGGCCAACGGTCCTTTTCTTATGCTGTCCCCAAGCTGTGGAACGAACTTCCCGACCATATACGCAAGTGTAAAGACCTAACAGCTTTTAAATCAAGTTTAAAGACTTTTTATTTCAAGACAGTTTTTTGTTAAATTTTTGTTATTTAATCGATGTAAAGCGCTATTGAGCTACAGGAAATAGCGCTCTATAAGTTGCATATTATTATTATTATTATTATTTCCCAGGGGAAAAAGATCCTATTGTTGTGCCTCCTATCATGATGTCATGGCTGCCATCACGTGATGGTGCAAAGCCTCTATTTCAGCTACTAATCTTTAATGACATATGGAGGAATCAGTCATAACTTCATTCATTAAAATAACTTTATTGCACATTTCTTCCAGAAGTAATTTCATAATAGCACACAATCATATTGATTAATGTCATCTTAAATTGTAGGAAACTTTTTTCAACTGCATTATCATTAAATAAATGGATAACATATTAAGTCAACAAATAGGGTTGCTTGCCTTTAGGAATACAGTGTATTGTTATCCATTTATTTAATGATAATGCAGTTGAAAAAAGTTCTCATAACAGCTTGTGTAATAGATGCCGACAAAGATAATGAAACTGTAAATGAACTGAAAAGAACATGGCAAAGCATGCATTTTATCATGGAAACAGTGCCTATTTTCAAATAATGGTCAGAAAAAAAACAAAATCAGACTCAAGGAGATGAAAAAATTTGGTTTGTTTGTTTGAGTTGTGAGATCACTGCCATGCTGCCCTGTTCTGAAATGTACCAGTAAGTTACTTTTATAAATAGTAAATATTTTCAAAACTTTTATTAAATATTTTTATTTTTTGTATTATATCTTTGCATCCAAAAACCATATTCATATAGAAAGAAGTGAATTGCATCTGAAATGTTTATTCCATTCCCACATTTTCTCTTTGAGTAAAAGGTAGATTCAATGCCTTAGAAACAATTCAAATGCAGGAAGATTTTCTCTGATATTAGTATGAAAAGGTTAATTGTCATAAATCATTAGACACTTCAAAGACATATAATATATTACACCAATGGGTAGCTGGCTTTGCTTGCAACTCCACACATATTATTTTGATTTCTTGCTATCTTGACGTAACCTTCCTCTCCCCATGATGTACCCCAGCTGTAAATCACAAAAAGCATGGTTAGAACAATTTACAAGCAATTTAGTTTCAGCAATAAGCACATTCATTTAAGTATCGAATATTTGGGCTACAGTATGGATTAGAAAGAAGACAAAAAAGGTGTGTGTGTGAAAAGTCAGTGGGGATGAAATCCCAGTGGGGGGGGGGGACTCCACTGTAAAATGATCAGGTATACTTGTCGGAAATTTTCAAAAATACCCCCAAAAGATACCAGAAGTCTTTTTAAAAGGGTGTGGCCAGACGATTTTAGCAATAACAAGCCAATTAACATTATTATTATTATTAATACAAAATTGGACAATCGATATGCTTTTGTTGGGCAAATTTCTTGCGTTCGAGAACAAGATAAGGTAGAGACCTTAAGATAGATGTTTACGGCAAACGGCAACCGTCAAACGCCAAACTTTAACCATCTGTCCTCAGCTGTTTGTACACTTAAGTGAAAATATTTGTATTTTATGTTGCTAAGATATTTGCTCTTTATTTGCTTGATAGATTTATTTAAGGATTAGAGTAAAATATCAAATCAAAATCAAGGTCAAATTTTGCCATTTGTTATTCGCGGTTTGCCAAAAATGTCAATCTTAAGGTCTCTATTATAAGGAATGGGCTCTTTTGGTACCCTAAAAGATACCAGGAAATGCTAAAACTCTAAATTTCAATTTTAACACCCTAAAAGATTTGTACCCCTAAGAGATACGATGAGCATACCCTATCCTTTTACAATGAAGTTTCCCCCGGGGATCAAATGCTGAACCTCCCACACCTACTCACTTGCTCTGTGGCTAATAGACCACAAATATTTGAATGTACATATGATATGCATTGAAAACGCTGAAGATGGATGGGCTAGTAGTCAAAAGACTAGGCTTTGATAAAAAATGTTAGAGATAATCAAAGGGATATTCTGCTTTACCTGTTCTTAATGAGCCAGTAGTCTTTTCCATCATCATTCCCAAAGCCTACAACCAAGACACCATGGTCTAACTTTACACTACTACAATTAGGATCACTATATACACCCTTGCTGTAGAAATGAAAGCTGCTTTGACTAGCATCAATAGCCACAGATACAGGACCAACTGATGAAACAGCATCTTTCAATGCATTTTCATCTCCCTCAGGAATATCAACAAAGCCTTTATCCTTAGCACCCACATTGGACTGGTTAAAGTGGCAGCTGCCATCCTAAAAGAATGTGTAGTAAAAATATTTATACAGGTTATTACAAGAATGGTGATTTTGTTCAAGGTATATTGACATTGTCTTGAAGTCATCTTGGTGAAAGAGGAGTGCAGGGGAGTAAAAATAATAATTAATTGCCTACCTCTGCTGTGTATGGATAGCTTTGTTCAGTATCAATTCCACCATTAGCTTTGATATAACTGAAAGCATTGTCCATAAGTCCTCCCTCACAGCCGTTATTACCAAATTTTCGTGAGCAATCAACAAGATTCTGTTCACTGAGAGAAGTCAATTTGCCAGTCTGTCTAAAGTGTTGTCCCTCCAGAGCCCCAGTCTAAAGATAGCAAAAATGTCTTTCAGAAGAAACTTCATTTTATATCAGAGAAGGCAGAGACAGATCGACTTACAGTGCTGAATGCCCAGCATGATCCACAGTGACCTTGATTCTTTACTGGGGTCACATAACCTTTGGTCCGCCAGTCAATAGAGCTTACATTCTTTAAATTTGATGGAGTAAGAAATGTGATTCCCTTAGAGTCTTCTGCTCCTAGCAAGCCAAGACTTACTCGAAAACCCAGTAGGGCATGTTGAATTTCTTTTGAAGTCTAAAAGTGAAATTGAAATGTTGTTGTTGTTGTTACTTGTATATAATCTAAAGTTTATCACTAGCAGTATACTTACCATATCTCCTAAGTGGTTCATAGCCAGTTTATAACTGTGCTTGCCTTCATTGTGGGCCACTATTTTCTTTAAGTTGTTTTTCCAAATTGTATTCCTCAATATTTCTTCCTCTTTACTGGCATAAGATTTCTCATGGAATGATTTCCAGGCTTTCCAGTTTGGATCTCCAAGAGGATCAGATACAGGAACACTAGTAGTAGCAGCTATGAACAACAGAACTAGGACAAGGCTTTCCATTTTGTATAAGCTATAAAGTACAAATTAGTATATTTATTACACAGTGTTAATATGAGTTTTCCAATCAAGGTTTTTAAAGATAATAACACCCAAATACTTAATGGAATATTTTATTTAGTTTAGCACATTTGAAGGGCAAATTTTGATCAATTTTAGATGCTAATTATTATTGGAATCATACATTTCCAAAGATCGTGACCATTAACACAAAGATCAATCGAATTAGGTTGACATTTTTGGGGAGAAATAATTATCATATATATTTACACTTGTTAATATTCATTGAAAACTTATTAGCACATATCCAACTAGAAAGGTTTTGAAGTTCAGAATTAAGCTGATGTGAGAGAACTTCTGTCAATGTTTTTACTTTGTTATCCAAAAAATATTTGTGTCATCAGCAAAGAGATGGAAATTTAAGAATTAGAAGTGCAGTTAGCTATATTGTATCATTGACATATACCAGAAATTGAAGTGGACCAAGGTTGCTGCTACATGAGCATTTCAGCTGGTACACTGTTATTCAAGAATTTTAGCCATGGAGAGTCTGGCCACTATTCTTCCTTTGCACATTATGTCATAGCTCACAAAAATTTTTAAAAACTAAAATTAAGGAATAAAAAACGGTTTCCCGTGTTTGATAGCCTGATCAAAACACGTGTGATATAGGGAGAACACGAGAGAGCATAGTGGAAGCACGAGCCGTAGGTGATTATATAATAACTAGCATACAAATAGATGAAAAAGAAAAAAAGAAAGCACCGGCAAAAAAACAAATTGACATGAGCGTGTTTGATACTCTCATCAAACACGGGTTTTCAGCCAATCAGGGCATGCATTATATAAGAGTTATTTTATAATTTAATTTCTCATCCTATCAGTTTTATTCTATCATGTTTTAGAAAACTGTGTTGTGAGTTATTTTCCATTTTGTGGACTGTTATTGAAATATTTTGATGCACAAGATGTAAATAAAGTCAATACTTTACATCGCGATAACATAAGATATAGCAGTTCTCTCTTTCAACAACTTTCATTTTTCCTCTTATTCACGGACACACGTGACTACATGTGTCTCAAGCACAATGCCATGCCTACAAAACACCAGTAGATGATGCAATTTTTGTTTACGAAACTCGTTTTTAAATAAAATAAAATGTTCTCAATGTGTGAATTTCACAAGATTTTGATATACGTCGTTCATTCCAATGTCAAAACTACAATAACTCTAGTGTCGTGGGGCAGTGATGTTACGTCAGACATTCTGTGTGTTAACGAAGAAATCTCACAACAAAAAATATAAATTTAGACTAACTGACCTCTAAATTGGTTTTTATACGGTATTAATAAATGCTGTAAGCCAAGAAACAGTCCTTTATTACAAAGAAAGCAATTGAAAGAGACATATTTCACTATCTGTACAAGTAGACTACTAGATGATTTTGCCGGTTGACAGTGAATGGATATAAAATCATCACCTAAAACCATGGACCTTAAAAAAACACTAAAAAGACAAAATCGAATTTTTTTACCAGTACACCTTTACACTTTATAAAAATTTGACATACTGAGTTAAAATCGAATGCTACAAATTCAAAACCTTACCTTTTTCACCTACAACACTGTCGCAAAACACAAATAACTTACTGGATGACAATGTGGCCAAGTGATTCAGTTTTCTTTCCAAGTAGCGCTGTCGTGATTGGTTTAGCCCTAAAATGTGTAATTTAATTGGTTGACTCTTTCAATGAAAGAAATCACGAGACTTTCATCTGACATGATGACGTCAGGTAACCGCGAAATCGTGACGGGTGAGAAGGACTGTAGATAGCTGGCTAAAAACTCGCATATGTAAAATTTGCCCCCTAAGGGTAAGGAGTAGAGATGCTGACTCCTGAAAGGTCATCCACCCCGGGATTTGCCCTCCTTACTATGCGATGCCTTGTTATGTTCACAACAAAAAAACGTGCCATAAGTTTAGATTTTGGCAATGTCAATGTTGACGAATATTTCTGTTTCCGGTAACAGCTTGTTACTTCCTGCTTCTTCGCAAGTAACATAACAGGGAGCCCAAGCTATACTTCTGAGTGATATCTGATCCTGATCCTGATTTATTTCTCTAAAATTATTCAAAATAAAGTTTGTACCTCTCAAATGTTGTTGTGTATAAAAAAACGATAGTAATAATATATGGCAAGGGTGGAAACTTCACCTCGAAGCCCCCTAAAAAGCCTTCTATATATTATTACTATGGAGGGGGATTTTATAAAAATCGTTTTTTAGATCAAATAAATAATACACAACAACATTTGAGAGGTTTAAACTTTATTCTAAATCATTTATCACTCAGAAGTATAGCTTGGGCTCTCTGTGGTAACATTTTCCGTGGGAGAGCTAGGGGCAAAATTAGAAATGTTTCGAGGTTAATAACAAAAGTTTTTTAACTTACTACTACAAAATGATGTATTTGTCATAATTAGACAATAAAGATACGTTCATTTCAGTATTTTTACTAGTTATATTAGTTTTAATGCAACTTTACTGATTACTTTATAAGAAATAATATCTGTGTTAACCCTCCCCTCCCATATCTACTAATTTTGTTGCAATGGATTAAATATTGATTTTGACCGGGAAGAGCTGAGGACTGACATGAGGATCATCGATAATGCAGTTGAGTTTTTGGGTACAAGTTTTGTTATGGATTTCTCCTTATTATTATGACTTGTTGTGATCTTTATCCATTTGAGCAAATGGTAGTAGTTTTATGGGATGAACAAAGCTAGTAAAGACCTGAATTCTCGATTTGAAGGCTTTATTTGTCCGGCATGTTTAGTGGACTTCGCGAGCGCTTCTCAAGTTCAAGAACACTGGTTTAACTTTCATTCAACGTCAAGCCGCGATGCACGAAAAAGTCAGGCTTCTGGGCACAGTAATGTCAAGGTAATCAGTTTATCGTGATACTAAAAACTATTTTATCCCTAGTCAGCTTTAGTGAAGGTTTCTTCGATGACTTTCTTTCACTCCCTGATTTGAACTTGGCTTTTGCTCTGCTGCTTGGTGAAGAATTTGTTTACATTTCCACTTGTCATGCACGCTGGGCTCACGTTAATCATTTCTGTGCCATCCATCGATTTCTATTTAACAGTATTCTTAGTCCAGTGCCTACTGATTCATTAATAAGAGTTGATTGGTGTCGACATCTTTTGATATTTATTTGAACATTCTTCAGCCATTGTTTAGTTTGTGTTTATCTAGCCTTTGTTCTCAAAGTATTTCAAACCTCTTTTGGTCGAGCGATTTGAAACTGATGTATTGTCTTCAAAACAATAGGGAAGTGACAGAATCTATCAATAAAAGAAAGATACCTTTTAAATATCCAATGCCTGTTCAGAAGAATTTTTAATAATAATAATAATGAAAACTTTATTTTTATGTTTTGTTACATGTACGTGCAATTGTAAATCTCTCTACTTATAGGTGAAATACAATTGGCTACTTGATTAACAATATTATCATAAACTAGATACAGTTCAACATTTACATAAACTTGAAAGAAAACAACAACAACAACAACAAAACAACAACAACAACAACAACAACAACAAATTCCTTAACAATATTTCATTAGTTCTGGATTCGTCCATGTCTTGTTCTTACAGCAAAATATGTAATACGTAGTTCTGATAGCAATCTTTACAATCGATCTTACGATATACTTTTTAAATTTATCATCGACACCTAGATCATCCAACATTGTTATAAAGCTTGATGAATCATTGGCAAACACACCTAGAGCACTCACAGAAAGATTTACAAATATCACGTTTTTGAACTGACATTTTAATAATAATAATAATAATAATAATAATAATAATAATAATAATAATAATAATAATAATAACTACCATCAAAGCAAGTAACTCAACCATTGAAGTAAATCAACCTCAACCTAAACATCTCAAGAGAATACTAAGAAAAGAAATCGAAAGAAAATTAGAAGAGGAAGTAAAACAACAACGATGGATAGGACAATATATAGTGCAACAATGGCAAGATAAACATTTACATCATGAATCCTATAACATTGCAAAGGTTTGGCCAAACATCCCAAACATAGTCTACAGCATACACACCAGTATCGTACAACAGTTAATCACAACTAAAGTCTACAATGCAAAGAAAGTTCAAAGTGGAGGAGAAGATTTGTTATGCAGTTTCTGTCATGTCAAGAAGGAAACAGTACCACACATAATGTGCAGCTGCTCTGCCATCGTGCAAACGCTGTACACAGTGCGTCACGATCGAATGCTCCGTCCAGTGTACTATGCAATTTTAAAGGCACTTGGAATCACCAATAATGAAGAACACCAAACGATACCTTGGTACAGAGAACAACAACCCAAATGTTGTGTCGAGACTAAAGAAGTGAAGGTACTATGGAACATTCCCCTGCACTTAGACGTCGTTCCTAAGGATGGTGCAAACAGACCTGACATCACTATATGCAACAAGAAAGAACGTCAATGGCTTATATTTGAAGGAACTGTATGTAATGTTGGACAGATTCAAGAACGAGACAAATTGAAAACAGAGAAATATGCTGATTTAAGGTCAAGCTTAAAGAGATTGTATCCCGGTTATAATGTTATTCAAGTTAATGTAGTGTTTGATTTTCTATCGGGGTATCATAAAGAACTGAAAGACAAGTTAAAGAATGTAGGACTCTCTGATAGTATGAACGTGATTAGAAAATGTCAAAAATGGGTAATCGCACAAAACTGCGAAATAGTGAAAGCCCTTCATAGTCATAAATGAAGCATCAGTCTATTTGAAATATATAATAGGAAATTGCCCAGATTATCGTAATCCGCAGTTTCACTACGAACAACACTTGTAAACAAAGTGAAAGTTTGAAATAAACACAATAATAATAATAATAATAATAATAATAATGGAAACTTTATTCTATATTTATACAACAATTACAAATCTCTCTACTTACAGGCAATTTGCAATTGACTACTCAAGTGATACATGCATTTATAGATGTAAACGATAAAATGATTTAGAAAATATATATACATATATATATATCAAAATTTCAATAAGTCTGGGTTATTCCATTTGTTTCGACAGCAGAAAAGGTAATATGTTGATCTGATTGTAATGTTGATAATTTTTTTTACAATATAGTTTTGTTGTTTCTTGTCCTCTAGGCCAAGTTCATTTAATAATAAGGACTTTCTATAAATAGACAACCTGAGTGGAGATTTAATTTCACACTACAGGTGTAAAATACCACTTAGCCTCAACCCCATGACCTGGGGCTTAGAGACTAAGCACTCTCTGCAGAATGAGGGTGGTGCCAATGATTGCAGATGTCTGCATGCCACCCAGCACATCTGGAATACCGAGATCTTTCAAGTACCCCTCAAGATTGCTTGACACGACCCCTAAAGTGCCAACAATAATAATAATAATAATAATAATAATAATAATAATAATAATAATAATAATAATAATAATAATAATGAAAACTTTATTCATATGTTTTATCTCATAGAATACAATTGTAAATCTCACTTAACAGGTAATTTACAACTGGCTACCAGAACTGACAATACTACTAAAAATACATATACACATATATCATATCTTTAAAGCTACACATTATATTTATATAATAAGTTTAAAATTTCATCAGGTCGGGATTATCCCAATTCTTGTTTCTTTTACAAAATATGAAATCAGTAGATCTAATAGCAATGTTAATTAACTATATACATTTGATGTTTTTTGTCTATTTTTAAACTTTTTAACATGTCTAAGAACGATGAACATTCATTTGAAAAGACTCCAAGTGCACTTATGGAAAGATTAACAAATTTCACAGATTTATAGTGATTACGTAATCTTTCGGTAGTATTTTTGTATTTGTTTTCTTTTCGATTAACGTTATTTTCTAGATTAGACTCAAAACCAACAGTTAGTTCCAGTATATAAAGGCAATCTGGAGTAGACACCAACAAGTCGGGACGATGTGTGTCACCAGTTACGATGGATGGGCTGTTGAAACCATCAATGTCAGCGTAGAGCAGCGAAGAACTGTTAAGTACAGGTTGCAGAGAGGAGGCGAGGAATTTGAGAACTGAATCGTGTCTCCAGGTGAAACGATCGAGATAAGACTGGCATCCTGCTACTACGTGGCAAAGAGATTCTGGATAGCAGCAAAACGAACAATCTGATGTGCCTAATAAGCCCCACTTGACAAGGTTTTTGCGTGTTGGCAGTGTGTTGTTAATGTATCGTATGGCGAAATTAAATATGTTTTTCGGCAGATTAGAGTGAACAATAGACCAAGTTGAATGAAGTGATGACAAGGAGTACTTGGTGATGTTGGTAAAAAAGAAACCTTGTGATGGCAGATGATTAAGTAACTTATCTTCTTGACCAGCCTTAAAATTTTTAAGGACGTCCTTTGTTGACTTAAAGACATCATACTGAATGTTAGTGTTAGCACTAGTCGACTTCCAGAGATCTTTAATTGAGGCATTACGAGAAGATTTTAAGGCCTTTCTAAGGACCGTTTGACACTGTATAAACTTAATAGACGGGAGACAGATGTTGAGACCAAACTTGTTACGTGCAAGGAAAACATTACTCAGTGTACCTGATATGGGAATATCTAGCCATTTACGGATATAATTGCTCACTAGAGAATCAAGATTTTCTGTAATCCATGTTTTGGGAATGTCAGAAACAGTAAGGTGCCAAGACAGCTTAGACAGGACATAACGACTGTAAAGGAGAAGTTTATTTTTAGGATGTAGGGGTTTCATATCAATTGCAGACATCAGATCACAAACGATGGAGGTCAGCTCAGTTTTATGTTGTTGATTAGTCATGTCAAAGTCAACGAATCTGCCCAAATAGCGAAATGATTCTCCAATTTTAACACAGGGTAAAAGGTCGCCGTTTATCAGGAGCTTCGGTAAATACTGGACCGATTTAGTGCAAAGTTTTTTGATACCAAATGTTAAGCATTTGTCCACTCTTATAATCATGTTAGACCATTGGCACCAGATCGTGAATCGATTTAAGAGATGTTGGTTTTCAAACTCTTGACTGCTCACCACAGCTGCATCGTCGGCGAATTGAAACCAATGAATTGGGTTTAATAGCTTATAGGAGAAACCAAACTGGCGGTATTTATCAACTTTGATGTGCTGTATGAAAGTGTTGAAACACAGGTTGAAAAGAAGAGGACTGAGACAGTCACCTTGTAAAACGCCACGGCCAATGGATATGAAGGGAGTACAAAAATCGGGAGTTATTATGGATGTTTGGAAATTAGTATACAGACTTTTAATCAAGAGCTTGATGTGTTCAGGGATATGGTGGTAATCGAGAACAGTTTGAATGAGATTGTGATGGACTTCGCCAAAAGCATTCTTTAAATCAAGTAAGGATATAACGAGGGAACGTTGATTAGTACGGGCTTTGTTGATGATGTTAGCCATTTGTGCAGAGTGTTCTAGAGTACCAGATAAACCAGGTGTAAATCCTTTTTGTATATCATATTCAATCAAGTTATTGGCTGCAAGAAAGGAGAAAATAGCATTACGTAGACATGACGTAAAGACTTTTAAAGGAACAGATTGCAGGGTTATGGGACGAAAATTTGCAGGATCGTCAGAGTTTCCTTTTTTATGTATGAGAATTGTGCAAGCTTTTTTCCACTCAGAAGGGACAGATCCAGATTTCCAAACTTCACGGATGATTTCAGCTAAGTAAGTGCGGAGATAGGGGCAGCGTTTGAAGCAGATAATAGAAAGTTGATCTAGAGGGCAAGGTGAACCAGAGGCTTTCATTTTTCGGATCACATGAGTAATCTGTTCATATGTAGGGGGATCAATATTAAATGGGATATCAGGATCAGGTAGAGTAGGTATCCAACTTGGTAGACGAAAAAGTTTGGTAGGATTTAATGATGTTAGAACTTTTTTGAAGTAATCTAAACATCGAGCCATACTGAAGGAGGGAAGAACAGCATCCTTTGAATCAAATACTTTTTTAATGTAGCCCCAAAACGTTTTAGAAACAAAGGCATCGTGATTAAATAGGTTTGCAGGATCTTGAGTTTTGTCATCTGTCTTTCGTAGTTTGTCACGCAATAAGCAATAAGCGCGACGCATATTTAATCTCAGTGAGGTCAGCTTTAGAGTTTTTCAGGTTTTTTAGAGCCTTTTTCAGTTCTTTTACAGTTTTGTCTTTATATTTATACAACAGGTTTTCGTCGACAACTTGCTCAACTCGACCAAAATTCATAGAAAAATAGTCATAAATGGTACGATTTAAGAGTTTAATGCTTGAATTTAAATCTAGAGACGTGATTGGTTGCAGGGCAGATTTAAAATATTCGTTTGCCGTTAACCATGCAGGATCTGATTTTGGTAGGTTTATTCCTGTTTTAATATTTGGGTAGATTTCTTCAAATGTTTCAGTAATTGGATTAATATCATCTTCATCAGCAAGCTCTTGATTAAAATTTTCTTCTAAATCAGCCAGTAACTCATCATTTAAGCCAGACACCACTCGGCAACTGCGTTGATGCATTTTTAACCCTCGTTGTCCTTTGCATAATAATAATAATAATAATAATAATAATAATAATAATAATAATAATAATAATAATAATAATAATAATAATAATAATAATAATAATATTGAAATAATAATACTAATAAAAAAAGTATTGCAAGTATAATTTTGTGTTTTGTGATTGTAGAATGAACCATCAAATCATCATGAGTTCAAGATAGCATTCTTTGAACTTCCAGAAGAGTGTGGAGTCTGCCAAGATGAAGTTTCAAATTATGATGGATTGTTCTGTGAAGGTGAGTCATAATGGTGATACAATTTGAATTGGGATTTTACATCAAAAATGCTCGTAATTGCGACCAACAATGAATACAAACTTTCAGTTGGATTTTGGGTTTTTCTGATCTGTCAATCATGTGAAGGAGGTGGAGGCAAATGTGAATTGAACAGTTGGATCGAGGAATTTGCATAAGCTCTACCCCTCACATGATTGGTGGATCAGAAAAAACCAAAAATATCTAACTGAAAGTTAAAGTTTAAAGTTGCCAGTCACGATACAAGTGTTTTTGCAGTAAAGGGATAATATTTTTCCCTCTGTATGGGAGATCAAGGATTTCTTCACTTAAGTTATTTTTGTTCTTCTTCTTCAGTCTGTCACTATATTTGCCACAAAAGATGTGAAGAAATGGTAGGAATAAAATTGAATCCTGTACCAAAATAAAATAATTTTGCTAATAATAATAACGATGATAATAATGATAATGATAATAATAATAATATAATAAGCTATATCGAGATCAAGACTACGAGATCAAAGAAATCAATATAGTGTTCAACTTCTTGGGAGATTTCAACAGCATCCTAGAGAAAGAACTTTCTGACCTAGCCCACAAGAAGGAAGTCAACAAAGTCCTAACCAACTGTCAGAAATAGATCATCACACAAAACTGCAAAGTCATCAAGAAATTTTACAGTTTGACTGACACTGAAATGCACACTATCTATATAGTTCAGAAACTGTTGCCTAGACATAGTCTGCAACTAGTTTAAAAAATTTTACATGAAAAATTATCAATAAAACTGACCATAATAATAATAATAATGGTTTATTGATAAACATATCATCGCACCAAAAGCAGGAATTACAATATGTGAGAAAAAATATATACATGTATATCACATAGTAATATCTGAGTACTGTATGCATTGTTGTAGGTAAAGTCAAAGTGTAGAAAACCATCACTTAAAAACGTTGGTAGTGTGAATGTAAGTGCTATCTTATTTCATAATGTAATCCCTTAATGTTTAGTGATCTCTTCTTTTCAAGATTGTTTTGAAATAACTAATATTTTTGTCTTGACCTTAGGAGAATAGAAATGATAACTACATTGGATATCGACTCCCTAAAGTGGTAAGTTGTAACGTACCTTATGAGTTATGGGTTAATTCATCTGTTCAGTGTTTGCACTATAAGATAAATTGTAATCTTTTTACAGCAAGCATCAAGCACACATAAAGGAATTGTTAAACATTTGCGACACATTGTTTCAAAGTAAGTGTGAAATAATTATAAATAATTAATAAATTAATTTATCTGTAATTTATCTGTCTGCAAACCACAATTTTTGCGTCCAAAAGCATTTGCACGAATCATGTTTACTCACACGAGCTTGATGCAGTTGTCCAACGGTCTCAAAAAACTTAATGTTTACATTCAAAACTGCAAAGTTGGCTGGCCCAAATGTCAAAGTTGTATGTGATAAATGTCAAATTTTAGACATCAAAACCTAGACGTACCGCCCCCAATTAGTGGCGGCTTTCTTTTCAAGTGTTTTCGCTTAGATGAAATTGACTGTAGTCAGCTTTGAAGACTTACTTATTCAAGTCTCCATTTAACTTGGGACTTAATTAACATAATTCACATATTAATTAGTTTTTTTTTTCTTTTCTCTCTTGCTCTCTTTTTTCTTTTCTGCCTAGAGCAGAAATGGATAAGCTCATAATAAGTGTGTATTATTATTATTAATATGTTATTATACTTATCACTATAAAAACCTTTAGAGTAGGTTTATGATGCACCAAATGTTGAGCCTTATTGTGGAAATATGGCTGATGTTATTTACAGTACTGTAGTCTTAGTTATCTGAATAAATGATTTAAATGAAAATAAGGCAATGGCAAATGTAAAACAAAAAATGATGATATACAAGCATGCATACATATATGATTAAATATTGATTAGCTGTTCAGCAGCAAAAGAGATTGGAGATTTCAGCACCGTATCCATATTTGTTTAGATCTGTAAAAAGAAAATTGTTTTTTTTTTTGTGAGAATCTGAATTTGTTTAAATTAATTGTTTTTCATGATGTGGGAATTTGGAACACCAATGTGAGAGAAGGAATTTTTTGTAAGTTTGTTCTAGAGTATTGGTTGTAAAAATATTTTACCTTCACAAATTCAAAAATTCATACCTTTGACAGTTGAAGGGCAATCTACTTGAAACTTTGCAGTTTTAGTATCATTGATGTGACAAATTAATGGTATAGTAAACTCCTTTTCCCAATAAATCAAATGTTTCTTAATGGCACACTAACATAATAAGGTCTATGTGCATATTGTGCACCTATTTTTAACCATGCTTCCATTTTTTATTCTAAGAATTGAACTTATTCTTGACTAACCAAAATGGTTTTCGCACCAGGTATTGGGTCAATGGTTTGATTTATGTCCTTTTCATTTTGATTTGTGTTGCCATAGCAATGCTCAACAAAGATGGCTAAAATCAGTTTTTCTCTCAAATTTGAGCAGATGTAGACAAGTGACTATATGGACAAACTGCAAAGAAAATTCATAGGACACAATTCAACCCTTTTTCAAAGCAATTTTGGATAAACCAGTACAAAAACATAAATGATGCAAATTTGCATATTTCTTGTAGTTCATGCAAATGAAATAAGCAAGCCTTCTTAAATGTGTTCATGAATGAGTATAATTTTTGTAGCTAAATATTCTTGCATTGTTCATACTTGTACAATAAAACTGTCTAATAAATAGGTTCAAGGGTTACTTGGGTAAAAGGCTGTAGGTGAGAATTGGAAATTTGTTGAATTAAATATTAAATCACCAATTGAAAATAATATCTTTTCAACAGAATATTATTTCCACTAGCAATAATGATATTTTGCACCATAATATATTTGCACCAGAGAGCTCTAAATTTGAAAATGCGCTAGTATATAAATCATATATCTGTGGGACTTAACAATCTTTCATCTTTTCTTTGTAACTATTAATAACTATTTAATGAATGTTAGTTACAATTTGAGTGTGTAACTTAAACATTTTGTTTGTCAGGGGAAGAGTGCGACATGTTGATAAGGAATTTGACTTGGACCTCACATACATCAATGATAGAGTTATTGGTAATAATTATGTTAAATAAATCCTTCTTAGGATTGGCATCATTATGCCAGTGATACATGCTGCATTTTTGTCACACTGGAAATGAAATTTAAGATGTTGTAGAGAAGAATTGTCATCTGTTATCAATCTACAAAACATTTAAGTTTTTGAATGAACAAATTTCTTGTTGCAGAAATCTGACCATTGATGCTGTTGCTAGATGACGTGCACGGTAATCATGAACAATCTGCACAGTACGGTAAGTGGTCGGTAAGTGGTCGGTAAGGTAACGGTAAATGGTCGGTAAGTGGTCGGTAAGGTAATGGTAAGTGGTCGATAAGTGGTCGGTAAGTGGTCGATAAGTGGTCGGTAAGGTAACGGTAAGTGGTCGGTAAGATAACGGTAAGGTAACGGTAAAATGTGGTCGGTAAGGTAACGGTAAGATGACGGTAAGGTAACGGTAAGATGACGGTAAGGTAACGGTAAGGTAATATTATCAGTAAATGAAGGAAATAATATGGCAGAGAAATAAAAAAGCATTGGAAGTACCAAGGTTTGACTTTTATGAATGTGGTGGCTCTTAAAAGAGCCGTTTGATTTCAATGTTTCGATCTTCAATAACCAGCAGCAATGTCTCGAAGTATGGCGGATAGTAGATTTCAGCGTGGACATTTCGTATCTTCCATTGAAAATTCGTCGAGGTACTCTGGAACTCTGTTATAACGGGTGCCGCTCATTCTCTTGAACTTTCGCTCCACTGTACTCCAAAGTAATTCGATGGTTAGATATTTCGACTGAGTGTAATTTAGAAGCATAACACTTTCGGGCGGAACGATCGACTTAACAACGCCAACAAGTCAGTGACTGTAAACACACCTAAGTTGTATTTTAACTACTTGCTTTGGTGATAATTTTCATTTACAAGACAAATAAGAACATCATTTTAAAGTATCTTTCCAATAGAAACATTGATCCAAATCCCTAGCAGATGTTTCGAGTGTAATTAAATGTTCCGCTAGGGCGGAACGACCAGTTATTGACTCTTGTAAAAAATAAGAAACGAAGTGGAAAACAACAACATAGAGACATCACTAAATACTAGCGAGAAGCGTTGTCTTTTTTAATTTCTCTCTGAAAAAAGGAGAAAAGAAAGATTAAAAATGATAATGAACTGTTATTCACACAAAGTGGTACGCGAGAAAGTCATGCGGCACACTCATGGCGTCATAAAGTCTAGACCATTGTATACAGTAGTCTGGACATTCGAACGTGTATAATTGGAAATCATGAAAGCGCTAGTTCGAAGGCAGAGTCGTAGCCTTTCAGTGATAAGAATAATAACAGTTTTAATCGAACGAAGTCATTGTTAGTCGGTTGTCAGTCTGGAAAAGCGTCCTTAGTTGCGTAGTGTAAACAAACCAAGTCGGAATCAGAACAAATTTTGAGTCGACAGCTTCCCCGCCTCAGTGATACCTGACTTGAAATATGTTGAATTAAGACTACCTAGAAGCGATCAGTTATGATTTCTTGTGATATCAAATACACTTATTTCTAAGTTATAAGTTAGAATACAGAATACAGTTTCAAAGTAACTCGTACTTCTTCCTTGTCCGCTCAGCTGGAAAAGCGAAAAGCGTCCTTTGTACTAAGTGTAAACAAACCGAACCCAGTCGAAATCAGTAACTCGACAAAAACATGATTTTCTTGTTGAATATACTGCCAAATTTGAAATAAAATATACGGAAGCTGATGTTGTCGGTAAGGTAACGGTAAGGTGACGGTAAGGTGACGGTAAGGTAACGGTAAGGTGACGGTAAGGTAACGGTAAGTGGTCGACGAACCGAGTTACCGACCACTTACCGTACGGTGCAGATTGTTCACGATTACCGACGTGCACTCAGAAATTTAGCTCTTTAAAATTGAATTGCCATCATGAGATAAAATTGTATCATGTATTGGCAGCTTGACATCAAATGTACAGTTGAATCCCAATAACTCAAACCCTTGGTAACTCAAACTCCTGCTATTAAACTAAAATCAATTTTTGTTTCAGATCGTTTTCTATATTATAATTTTACCCTCAATAACTCGAACTCCCAATAACTCAAACCTTTTTACATTTCCCTTTGAGGTTCGAGTTATCAGGATTCAACTGTATATTAATTATATATTAATTTTGAGAAACATAGGTGATACCTACATATAATTATATTGCAATTCAGTGGGCCTGGAGAACACTGTATGAAGAGCACTTGGACTGGGATTAGTTTTTACCCAAGACTTTGACACCAGCAATCTAACCCCTTCATGATAAATATAGAATTCCACTATTGAATTTTATCTGATTATTAAATAATTATTGTGAATTTTTAGCCATGTCATTCCCAGCTACTGGACTAGAGACAACTTATAGAAACAACCTGCGTGATGTTGCTAAAATGTTGCAAACCAAACACCAGGATAAATATATGGTATGTTCATTATATAATGCTAAACAATACAATTCCATTGACCCCTTAGCCGTCACATGGAGTATTTCATGTTACAGTTACAAAGTTGTTCAGACATTGTCAGGGAATTGTTGTATAAACGGACAAACTTTTCAATAATTTTTTTACTTCAACCACTTGATTTTACAGCTTTTTCATTTGTTTTTATAAAAATAATAGTTCTAACCTTACTTTAAAATATTATTTTCAGCAATAATATTCTTTAGATAACTAAAAGATGAAATCGAGCCAGAAAAGTCTGTACATTTGTACAACAATTCAGTGAGAATGTCCGAACAACTTTGTGACCATAACATGAAATACTACACATGATGGCTAGGGGCCAATTGGTAAATTGATAAACACTGAATGAAGTATGTTTTTATTCAAGCTCATAATAAATAATTAAAAATGAAATTGAAAATTGTAGGGTCAGATAATTATTTAGAACACAAAATAACTGAACTTATTCAATTCAGTTGAGATTGATGCCTAAAATGTTTTTCAGGTTTTTAATTTATCAGAAAGGCGTTATGATATATCAAAGCTCAATCATCAGGTGAGACAATGTATTCTTGACTTTCACTTCAAAAAATTTCTAGGATCCTGAGTGAAATCAAACTAGATTTGAAAACTAGAAATTAAAGTGAACCCAATATTGGCTTAAAAAAGGCATTTAGCTAGATAAGCAAACCTACTTTGGAGATCACTACAGCAAACCTACTTTGGAGATCTAAATGGGCCTGCCTCTGTGGCATATTTACTTCTTTTCAATTCTTTGCATTTGCAGGTATTGGATTTTGGCTGGCCAGACCATTTAGCACCACCACTGGAGAGACTGTGTAGGTATGTGAAGTTTTGCATTTGATCAGTCAGTAAGTGTATCCAGGGGGTGGGACTCCCAATAATTTTTTGGGCGGGCATTGGAACAATAAATTAATGTCTTCTTTAGAGTTTGTAATGTCTCATCTTGGTGGGTAGCCTTCTTTATCTCTTCCACTTTACTTGGTGTTGCAGGTACATTTGCAACTAGGCCGTGAACCATGCTTTCAATGTCTTGGTGTATCTCTTGTAGTCCTCCATCTTCAGGCAGATGTGCTCTTGAAAGGGTATCTGCAATAAACGGACTTCCCAATTACTTCACTGTGACCTGATACTTATGTAATTTTATTAACAGTCGTTGAATTCTGGGTGGGGCTTGTGACATGGTTTAACTAGGATTAGGGTACTATTATGGCCTCCAGTGGCTTGGTAACTCTGTAACAGTGATTTCCTTGCCATAGACATATTGATTGATCCACTCACAGGCAAACACTATGGCAAGGAGTTCTTTTTCAATTTGGGCATAGTGTAGTTTGGCACTGTTAGGTGATCTTGATGCATAGATTCATGGCAGGGTGCTGGTCGTAAAGTAGGCATGCACCAAGACCCCCTTGAGAAGCATCAACCTAATGGTGATTGGTTGAGAGACATCGAAGAACTTTAAAACAGGACTGTTGGATAAGTCTGTCTTGATATTTTCAAGAGCATGTTCATGCTCAGCAAACCATATCCAAGATGTTTCTTTTTTAAGAAGTGATCTCAGTGGAGCTGTTATCTCAGACATGTTGGGTATGTACTGTGAGAGGAAGTTGACCATTCCTAACAGTCATACAAATTCCAATGTTGCTTCCATTTGCACTATTGTTCTGCTGCATTTTCATCTAAAATTAGTAAGAGTTCCCTAAATCCCTAAATGTGTGTGTGCTTATTGTTATATATAAGTAGTATGTAATCTTTAGAATTTATGGAGATGTATATGTGTAAAAACATTGTTAACTTATTGTGCAAATTGTAACTTTTTGTACAAAGTAAAAATGTAATGTAAAATGTACTAACATAGAGAAAAATAATTCTTGGATGGGGTTGCTTGTGGTCTCTTTTGGGGGCAGCTGTGTATCATTATTTTAGTAAATTGGTGAACTACAATTGAACTACACTATGCCCAATAACACACACACACATGGGCTCCTAGTGATAACAGGTATTATTGTATATAGTCACTGATAGGATTACCCTCTGTAAATAAAGGAATCCATATTATTTTGTTTATATTTAGTATAATCAAATCCATTGATTCATGGCTGAAGACTGACCCTGACCATGTTGTGGTAGTCCATTGTAAGGTAAGTATTAGTGGTGAGGAGCTCTTTGTTGGCCAAAGGTCCATCAAAGCAACATCTCCTTATACACACACGAGTTCCTTAGTTACACCACAGCCTACTTGCTGCTCACTGCTTGTGTCTTGCAGCTCTCTGCTGGCCAGCTTGCTTGTCTGCCTTTTGCTTGTGTTAGAATATTTGGCAAATAATTGGAATTTGTTTGCCAAAAATATGAATGAGAATAATTTTAGAGCTCTACTGGTCTTGACTATACATTTAAACTAGGCTTAGATACAAAATTCTGGAATTTTGGGGAAAATTTTAGGCACCAAAATCAATTTTAACATATAATTGTGGCTTTTAGTGAATTGAATTTGGCAAAATTTTAGAGAAATATTAGAGACCTTAAGAATGCCAAGAATGTTGGTATTGGGGTGAGAAGTCAAAATCTAAACCAAATTTTGGTGATTTTTTTGTGCTCTTTATAAAGATGGCTAGTTGAAAAAACATTGAAGAGATGTTGTTTTTGTGTTTTCTTGATCAATGGTTTCATTTCTGAAGAAGATTCTGTAGTGTTATATAAAGCATATCAAACCAAAAATCTTTCCGCACAAAGGTTATGGTTGCTTACAACTGGACATCCTCAAGGTTTAATATCGACAACTACAGACCAAATATGGTCAACTATAGACCAATTTCCATACTGCCGGTTACATCGAAAATTATGGAGAAAGTTGTTAATTTCCAACTACAGCACTGTTTGCAAAGGTTTAACTGATCTTCAGTCCAGTTCAGTCAGGGTTTAGACAACATTATTCAACTGAGAGTTATATTTCACTGATGAGATCAGAAAGAATGCAGGTACTGGAAAATTAACGGGTGCTCTGTTTATAGATCTCAGGAAAGCCTTTGATACTGTGCCACATAAAGAACTTATATCCAAACTGAAAAAATTTGGCTTCAGGGAAGATTCAATTAACTGGTTTACAAGCTACCTTGGTATCAGACAGATTTTATTTGTTGAACTTGATTATGAGCTGTTGGATATCCCTTAGCAGTTATAAATAGAGTACCTCAGGGTGGCATATTGGGGCCAGTCCTCTTTACACTATAATTATATCCAAGGGCAGATCCAGGTTTTTCAAAGGTGGGGGTCACGTGACGTTTACAAACAGGGAACCCAAACGAAAAGGTCTTAAGCCATTGAAACTCGCTGAAAATATGACATTAATTGCTTAGACTAGTGATTTTTTAACTTATTAGAAACAAAAATATTATATTTACAACTGTATGGGTAGAGGGTTGGCATTGCTTAGTGATATTTCATTGAATGTTAAAAGTGAGTCTTTTCACAGAAAAAAATTGCTGTTGCAAATTCATGACATATTAATTGATGAACACAGGGGGTCCTGACCCCCGCGACCCTCCCCCTGGATCCACCCTTGATATCAATGATCCCAAATTTCATCAACTTGTGTAAAATTATGATGTATGCAGATGGTACGGTCATATTTTTCTCTGCTGCACAGATGATGAAGTAGAGATACAGCTAAATATTGTATGGAACTTATTTTTTGCAATGCTTGGACATCCTGGACATGGCCTTTTCTTTGAATTGGAATGCATATAATTATGGTTCCTGAAAAAGTACCTCGGCCATGGCCAGCTTCACATCTTTGTATTCCATCTTAGACTGGCTGCATGAGAAAGAAAGAATATCCTATTCAGATTTTCAAATCATATACATGTAATATAATCATATGTCTGAATATATTATATGGATATTTCATTTGAATGATAAATAACATGATTTGTAAAAGTGAAAAGTTGCATAAGTTGTGATATAGGGAAACCATTAATAACTCACCATTCACGATATATCCACGAGTTAGCCATAGGGGCCTTTGATTCTGGAATTTTGTATCTAAGCCTATTAAGTTGAATCTCTAATTGTAACCACTTGTGAATCTGCTGAACAGTATTTATGGTAATTTGTTGCTAGCACTCTGTATTGTAGATTATTGACAAAGTAATATTGTTTAGGGTGGTAAAGGAAGAACTGGTGTGGTCATTTCTGCATACATGCATTTTAGTAAAATGTGCTCAAGGTAATTAAAGTTAAGTATTTCTACTAGATGCACCATTTGATAATTAATTATTTAGACAACACAAGTGCTGGCCATTGGTATTCAAAGGAATTATGTTAAGTCCAAATTTAACTATGTATGTCATAATTGCTCATTTGTTACCTATAATGATGAATGTCAGTGGTAGAATACTAAACAGAAAGGTATAATTTTTATTGTCTTTACATTTAATGTAATAAAAACTATACCTTTCTGTTTAGTATTCTACCACTTACATTAAATGTAAACTAAGACAATAAAAATTATACCCTTCTGTTTATATTATTTATCTATTTCATTTACTTATTTATTTATTTTTATTTTTATTCTTAGATAGGTGTCCTTACTTAGTGGGAAACTGCTATATTTTTGACACATAAATGAAGTTAGTGGTAGTGGTAGTGGTAGTGGTAGTGGTAGTGGTAGTGGTGGTGGGCATAGTTATTGTGGGAAAAGGGCCGAGTTTTGGGAACTTGACCGGTCGGTTGGGAACTTGACCGGTCGGTTGGGAACGTGACCGCTCTTGTGGGAACGTGACCGGTCATTGTGGGAACGTGACCGGCTATTGTGGGAAAGTGACCGGTCTTTGTATGAAGAGGACTATTGACAGGTAAGACATCGTTATCTCATTTGTAATCTATGGTATAAGTACATTTTGTTCACCTCCTTATTCTTAGAAATACATATGCAACTCTACATAATTATCTTTTCTTTTAATGATAGTTTTTTTTGCTTATCTTCCAAAGCAGAAAATAAGTCTTTATTGCCTGCCATGTGCTTTCTAGATCGCAGTACTTTTTTAGAAAGCTGTTGTATATTTACTTAGTGTTTTCACATTTTTGGGGTCTTGCAGAAAAGATTCAAATTTAATAGTTTTCTTTAGAACAAATATCTTTATATATCAATCGTACAGTGACGAAAAGTTAAATCATTCAACGATCGGTGAAGAACGCTTGATCATGAAGTGAATTTGTATACTTACAGTTATTTGAGTGCATGTTGTGTAGAAATGCATAGTAATGACAGTTTTAAAGTCAACTTTATCTTAAAAAGAGTCAGTCTTTGCCTTTTTTAGTAATACAAGTGGCTGTTTGATATAAAGTGCCAGAATTATAAGTGCAACTGAATGATCGACAAAGAACATTTGATCATGAAGTGATTTGGCGCTACTGAAGCTCATATTTATTCAATGCAGTCTTAATGATCAACTTCGCCTTAAAAATCTGTTAAAAATATGTTGTTTATTTTTATATGCTTCTGTGTTGTCTTAAATTTTTGACATATCTATTTAAAAAAAACAACCATAATAAGGGAAACTAAAGCACATGGTTAGTATACAGGTAACCCATTGCTAATAGTAAGTTGAAATTCCGATTTTGTTTATCCTTTATTACCTTTTGTTCTTTATCTACTTTCTATTATTTGGCTACATGCGGTTCGTTCTGTTTCTATAAAAGTTTTGATTGATTGATTGATTGATTGATTGATTGATTGATTGATTGATTGATGGATGGATGGATGGATGGATGGATTGATTGATTGATTGATGGATTGATTTTTTCAGTACTTAGTTATTTATTTACTCGTCTCTTTTAGTGTCTCCCAAATGTACATTTTTAAGCATTTCTTTTGTTGACCTTATGCTAACAATTGAGGTTTTTTTATCCAACAGGCTGATTATGGATTTTGATCCATATAATCTGTTTGCGCCGAGACCCGTTGCCACTTTTAGTGACGAATACACAGAACTACAAATCGATGAATGGAGTGCCTTGTGCAACCACCATATTCATTATTTGATGATAGAACAAATTATTACAGAGGACAAAGAGCCAACTCTATTCAACGATGCCGAATTCTTAATATCGACCTTAAAGGCTCATTATCATTGTAGAACCGGCAGAACAATGATGAATCTGTTACCCATGAACAAGGACGACTGGTACACTGCAAGACAAAAGATAAGAGAGCGAGCTAAGAAGCTTTTAGATGCTGCTGACAATAGAAATTCTACCATCCAAACGGCTCAAAAAGAGATAGAAGCGCTCCTTTCGGATGCTGTTGACGATGGAAATTCCACCATCCAAACGTCACAAAAAGAGATAGAAGAGCTCCTTTCAGATGCTGTTGACGACGGAAATTCCACCATCCAAACGACTCAAAAGGAGATAGAAGAGCTCCTTTCAGATGCTGTTGATGATGGAAATTCCACCATCCAAACGTCACAAAAAGAGATAGAACATGCTTCTCAGCGAAATATTCCTGATGTAATTTCCTGTGTCGCAGCCACAGAAGAAGTTAGTACTGACGTCAATGACCAACCAATCATTCACTCCAATAGAGAAGATCATAACGATGCTGCTGACAAGGCGAAGGTGAAACCACTGAGACCACTCTTTTCTACAGGAAAATGTCCAGTCTGTGGAGAGCATAGACAACATCTCCGCGCACATCTTCAGTCACAAAAACACAATTGGTCTGCTAGAAAGTATGAAAATTGGTTATACTGCAAGCAATATGAGTCCAGGAAAGACAGGCACAGGATGCGTGCTTGCCCGATAAAGAACTGTCAAAAGAAATGGATTGGAGTGAAGATAGAAAGACACCTGGAAAGCTATCATGGTGTTAAACCTGGAAGTAAACAAATGGCCAATCTGAAATCAAAGAGTAGGAATCTTAGTTCTCCTGAGAAAAACAAGCTTGCAGTAAAAATGGGCCACTCACGAAGAACTGCAGATGACTGGCATAACCTTATGAACAAAGTAAAGGCGTCTACAGAGGCCCACACGTCAGTTACTGTCTTAATGGATGGCACGTCAGCATCACTTGAAACAAAAGATGACGAGATAGAAGTGACAGAGGAAGGTAACAGGAATCAGAGGAAAACCAGTGAAGAGCAATCTACAGTCGATGATGAAACTGATATCTCAGAGTGTTCTTCAAACATAATCCCGCCCTCAGAAAAAGCATATGAAGACAAGAAAAGGTCATTATTTTCTCTGAGACGCCATTTTTCACTCGCAGACACAGAAAAGATAAAAGCTGTTTGCACCTACGAAATCACTAGCACTGACGCACCAACACGAACACAGATCGTTCGAAGACTTAAAGGTAACCCAGCAACCAAGGAAATCTGCGAGAAAGAAGGACTTGATAGGGTTTACCAGAAAGTTAAAGATCTGAGACGAAACGAAAAGAAAGGAAGAAAATAAGACTTCCTACAGTCTAACGAGCTAGCTATCTTAGGTATTATAAAAGGTGTTCTTGTTCAGTAACATAACTACATATATAAATGTTGATTGAACGGTTTTCGACTCTAGGTCATCATCATCAGTTTTACAAATTCTTAACCTTGTTCATTTCTATACATCTTTTATAGCAAATTATGTCATAACTACGTATCGTTATTTATCAAAACGTATTGAGTAAGACTGTTTAGATGCTTTAAGCCTTACGTTGACAAAGAGGTTTATAAAAATGGAACAGTTCGTAGCCCAGTTCTACATCTTGTTAACAATGTTGTTAATGTCGTTGAAGTCTTTGACCTGCTGCTATGATGTTGGTTGAAAGAAAATAAATGTTAGTCATGCTGCAAATGCTTTAAGTGATGTTTCCTTAAGTTGTTTGCATGAAAACCCCGTATGATTCGTGACAATTAACCTAGCCATATTTAGATATGCTAACTGTTACACCCAAATGCACACAAAGGCGCACTTAGAATATACTGTTTTTCCTTTCCCTTCAAATTTTTACATAGGATAATATTCGTGTGCGCTGATTGCATTTCGTATAACATTTGTCAAGGTCATGATAAGATACAAAGTGAATCAATCATCCAAGACAAGCATAAGACATAGTGAAAACGATGTAAAACGCGCATGCATGTACGGTGATGTAAACACAATGAGGGTTGTAGAGAATAAGGAAAAGAAATCTTAGGAATGCGAGGCGAATTCTTTTGTTTTTCACGTGCTCAATAATAATAATAATAATGGTCTTTAACAGACGTAGTTATTTAACAACAAAATCAATGAAAAGAAAGGCCCAACATGAAATTTATCTTAATCACATATATTAGATATATTTCAATAAACAACGATTGATAAATATTTTCTTATAATGTTCCATATTGATTTTAGGTAGGATGTATTCGTGTCCTCTTTTCCTCAAAGTCCTGCTTTTCTTTTCTGGTAGAAGCTCGTCTAGAGAAGTCTTGATGTCCTTTCCAGATACTTTATTAAACAGGGTTTTGTCCTTTTGGTCAATGAGATCTGTGATCTTGATGCGTTGCTTGATATATCCCCACTTATGAGCTTTAGATAGAAATCTGTCAATGTTACTAAGGTACTTGTCATAGTGAGCACAGCCCCAAACCTCCAAGGCGTAAGTAAATACCGACAGGATAAGGCTTCGAAAAAGAAGATCCAATTGCTCGATAGAGTACTTGTAATACTTGCACACTCTTAAGATATTCAGTTCTACATCTTCAAGCAGAGTGGTCATATTAAATAGACAAATAAGCAATCAAGTCGTGTAATGCTACCAGCGCGCGCTGAAATCGTGTTACGTTCTGCATAAGAAAAAAATGCTTATGATTATGATAGTGAGGATAATTAACAAGAGATGCAATTTAGATTCATTATTTTACTAAAAGAAGAAATTTCTCGTCGATGAATGTCTATTTTTTATTATACCCACCATTTATGTGGGAACCCAACCGGTCAGCGGAGACTCAGTGAACAGCACCATAGTTCCCAAAAAGATTTTACTCGATTTTCAAGCAACACATTGCTCAATTCACACGATATTCATAGAGACAAAAGACATCAAAGAGGACTAGCTAAAACTAAGATTTGGAACTATTTGTATGCTTTGCCTTTGAATGACGCAAATTCCATAGTTTTTGTTTCAAAAAATTCCCACGATTTCTCTACAAATCAATACTCAAAATTAAAGTTGTTCACCAATACCGCATACCTAGAGGTAAAACCCAATGAACATTTTTCCCCGATTACAAGCATTTGTCTATGAGAAGTTTGATGCATTACGTTTCGGTGTGCGCAAAAGTCCGGTTTTCTTGGCCAATATGTAAATATTTCAGTGATGACGTCATCAATGACGTAAGTTAGAATGTCCCCAGCTTCATTCTTGCTATAGTAGAACTTTGGTGCAAAATGATTTGATTCTGACTAATATTCAAAAAGTTATATTTGTTTTAATTCTTTTGCGCATACTGGACGGAAAAATCAAGTTATTTTTCATATGCGTTGATAAGGCTTGAGATGTTTCACTGCGCCGCCCCTTTCACATGCTAGGGGTACTCTTGAAACTCTGTCAGGACATAATGCTGTGCAAGTACTTTCAGCACAGCAGATGGTTTACAGATTGGTTGCCATGGTAACGATAGCGAAAGGTTTTCGGTTTCGCGACCGAAAACACATACTATAGGGGAAAGGTTATGGTAACATAGGAAGAAGCGCAAATGTTCACTACTGACTTGTATTCTAACGAGCTGAGATCAGTGTATACATTCATGTGCCCTTCAAGCATACCACTGGTATTTTAGCAGAGCAATGCGTCTTTAAATTTTTCAGAAAAAATTGGGAAAATGACCGATAACTATGCTAGTGGTAGTGGTAGTGGTAGTGGTAGTGGTAGTGGTAGTGGTAGTGGTAGTGGTAGTGGTAGTGGTAGTGGTAGTGGTAGTGGTAGTGGTAGTGGTAGTGGTAGTGGTAGTGGTAGTGGTAGTGGTAGTGGTAGTGGTAGTGGTAGTGGTAGTGGTAGTGGTAGTGGTAGTGGTAGAACAACCCTAACTCCAAATTTGGATTTTTGGACTTCTGTGAATATATACATGTTTTGAACAAAAATCAATATACCTGCATCTCTGCCCCAGTAAAATGTACTTTAAACTATGCCACTTGAATTGATGTTTTACATTCTTTCTTAAAATGTGCATTTTATATCATTTCATTGGTCAAAAATAATTTGCTTCCAAAGTGGTAGTGGTAGTGGTAGTGGTAGTGGTAGTGGTAGTGGTAGTGGTAGTGGTAGTGGTAGTAGTAGTCGTCGTCTACCACTTACATTAAATGTAAACTAAGACAATAAAAATTATACCTTTCTGTTTAGTATTCTACCACTGACATTAATGTAAAGACAATAAAAATTATACCTTTCTGTTTAGTATTCTACCACTTACATTAATGTAAAGACAATAAAAATTATACCTTTCTGTTTAGTATTCTACCACTGACATTAATGTAAAGACAATAAAAATTATACCTTTCTGTTTAGTATTCTACCACTTACATTAAATGTAAAGACAATAAAAATTATACCTTTCTGTTTAGTATTCTACCACTTACATTAATGTAAAGACAATAAAAATTATACCTTTCTGTTTAGTATTCTACCACTGACATTAATGTAAAGACAATAAAAATTATACCTTTCTGTTTAGTATTCTACCACTTACATTAAATGTAAAGACAATAAAAATTATACCTTTCTGTTTAGTATTCTACCACTTACATTAATGTAAAGACAATAAAAATTATACCTTTCTGTTTAGTATTCTACCACTTACATTAAATGTAAAGACAATAAAAATTATACCTTTCTGTTTAGTATTCTACCACTGACATTAAATGTAAAGACAATAAAAATTATACCTTTCTGTTTAGTATTCTATCACTTACATTAATGTAAAGACAATAAAAATTATACCTTTCTGTTTAGTATTCTACCACTTACATTAATGTAAAGACAATAAAAATTATACCTTTCTGTTTAGTATTCTACCACTGACATTAAATGTAAAGACAATAAAAATTATACCTTTCTGTTTAGTATTCTACCACTTACATTAATGTAAAGACAATAAAAATTATACCTTTCTGTTTAGTATTCTACCACTTACATTAATGTAAAGACAATAAAAATTATACCTTTCTGTTTAGTATTCTACCACTTACATTAATGTAAAGACAATAAAAATTATACCTTTCTGTTTAGTATTCTACCACTTACATTAATGTAAAGACAATAAAAATTATACCTTTCTGTTTAGTATTCTACCACTTACATTAATGTAAAGACAATAAAAATTATACCTTTCTGTTTAGTATTCTATCACTTACATTAATGTAAAGACAATAAAAATTATACCTTTCTGTTTAGTATTCTACCACTGACATTAATGTAAAGACAATAAAAATTATACCTTTCTGTTTAGTATTCTATCACTTACATTAATGTAAAGACAATAAAAATTATACCTTTCTGTTTAGTATTCTATCACTTACATTAATGTAAAGACAATAAAAATTATACCTTTCTGTTTAGTATTCTACCACTGACATTAATGTAAAGACAATAAAAATTATACCTTTCTGTTTAGTATTCTATCACTTACATTAATGTAAAGACAATAAAAATTATACCTTTCTGTTTAGTATTCTACCACTTACATTAATGTAAAGACAATAAAAATTATACCTTTCTGTTTAGTATTCTACCACTTACATTAATGTAAAGACAATAAAAATTATACCTTTCTGTTTAGTATTCTACCACTTACATTAATGTAAAGACAATAAAAATTATACCTTTCTGTTTAGTATTCTACCACTTACATTAATGTAAAGACAATAAAAATTATACCTTTCTGTTTAGTATTCTATCACTTACATTAAATGTAAAGACAATAAAAATTATACCTTTCTGTTTAGTATTCTATCACTGACATTAATGTAAAGACAATAAAAATTATACCTTTCTGTTTAGTATTCTATCACTTACATTAATGTAAAGACAATAAAAATTATACCTTTCTGTTTAGTATTCTATCACTGACATTAATGTAAAGACAATAAAAATTATACCTTTCTGTTTAGTATTCTACCACTTACATTAATGTAAAGACAATAAAAATTATACCTTTCTGTTTAGTATTCTACCACTGACATTAATGTAAAGACAATAAAAATTATACCTTTCTGTTTAGTATTCTATCACTGACATTCATCATTATAGGTAACAAATGAGCAATTATATATGACAAACATAGTTAATTTGATATGCCCACAACCAGTACTAAATTGTAGTACTGGTTGTAGGCATATTAAATGTTAATACTGTAGCCATAATATACTATTAGTAAATTTATTCTTCCCCTTCAGTCCTGAGGCCGCTCTTGACTGGTTTGCGATGAAACGATTTTATGATGATAAACTTGGAGGAGTCACTCAGCCATCACAAAGGAGGTAATGCTATAAACATGTCTATCAATAATTTGTAAGGCATAAAATTAAAACCATGCAACTGAAAATAATTTGGACATTTTTTTCAATTTTTTTTAAAACTGGTTCAAAGTGCTTCAAAAAGGTGTTGGTCAACTTCTCTAGCTCTAAGTATCAGAAAGGGAGAATTATGGGAACATGCAACATGCATGTAAGTGCTTTGATCGATCCTAATGAGATAAATACATACTTCCAGAGCATCAACACTGACTTTTATTACAATCCTTCTGAAAGACATTTGAATTTCTGAACTGTCTCTTTACACAGTTCAAAAGCTTATGTTGAAACAAAAGTGCACTGCATTTGGGCCCGACAATCTGCCATACTGGTTTCGGAGTGAATATGCCTATGACCTTGCATTGCTCCCACTGTCACTCATAATACTTCTTCAACTGCTCCCTAAAGTGGTATACCTGATACATGGAAACTAGCCAACATTTCTTCAATTCCCAAAGAGATCCCATTGGCCAAACTTAACCAACTATGACCATTATAACTTACCAACATTATCATGCATCTTTTTGAAAGAGCTGGATACACCATGGAGTTATTGACCATCATCAACAAAACAATTGATGCAGATCAATTTGCTTACAGGACACAATTCCACCATGACCTTGCTTGAATGTCAACACACATATGGCTCAATTGCTGGATAGAGATTCTCCCTTTGTTAGAGTGTTCTTGTTTGCCTTTAGCAGGGCCTTTAATTCTGTGCCCTATGACATTCTTGGTAACAAACTTAAACATTTTCCTGTGAATTTGTATGTAACCAACTGGCTTATGAACTTTCTGTTCAACACCAGAAAATAACGTGTGATAGTGGATGGAATTTGAAGACTGAGTATCTTGATATAAACCGTTGGGTTCCTCAAGGAATAGTCTTAGGAACTGTTCTTTTCTCTATCATGATAAATGATATTAAGGTAGTTCCGGAGTCTTAGATTTCATCAATGAATTTCCTTTAAAATCCTGTCATTTTAAGATAATTGTTTGGCAATTCAAAAACCGAGAAAAAAAGAGGGGGTCACCGTATTGGTTTCTGAGCTATAAGATGTCGTATAAGGTGGTATTTTCAATGATTTTCCGCGATTTTTTGCAAAATGTACGTAATCCATATGGTCTGAAGAATGCGAACAAATTTTTTCCGAGAAACGCCTTGACCATCTCAAAAGATAGATGTGAGGTTTATCTAGCAGTTGTAATCGTATTTATTGTTTGATGAGTTGCAAACATGATTAAAAGGGCATTCTAGAATCAAATTCCTACCCAATTACGCGCTCCAAAATCGTGTACGGACTGTAAAAATGTGAAAAATTTACGACAATCCAATCAATGAAGTTGTATTTTTATTTTTTAAATCAAAAAAATGATAAGTACTCTCTTGAATTCAAAGAAAAAAACAAGGGGTCACCGTATTATTTCAAGAGTTAGAAAAGCACAAAAGAGAAAACACACCGAAAACGAACACCAAATATCACTCATTTTAGCGACTTTCTGGCCGGCTTTTTCGATGGATAAGATTAACTAAATTTAAAAGTTTCAGGTTAAATACCTACATCACATAGTGTACAAGATTTCTTGATTAAAGTTTTTCCGATGATTTCATATTGCCAAGCATCAGAACTGGGTGTTTTAAATGCTTTTTTTATTAATAGATACCTAGTACTCAATTTTATATAAGGTAGGACATTGTTTGTTTTTTTCTGTTTGATTTCTATATGCTGTAAATTCAAAATATCTTCGTTTTTGAATACATTTTCAATAAAGACATTTATTATTAAGTATCAAGGTCCAACTATTTATTTGAAGAAATAACTATAAAGATCAGGTAGGAGAAATTACAAGATGCTTGCTGTGATTTTTGCTTTGAAAGAGTGAACTCAAACCCCTTAACTTCATTAGTACAGAATTGAAAGAGGCCAGAAGAGAAAATCTGCATAATAATAACAACTTTCACTACAACAGGTACTTTGCTACCCAATAATTTGTGTTTCTCTTGAAGTTAATGGCTAAAAAACACCCTGGACATTGATGTTTAGGCTTAGAGAAGTTTACTGATACCATTTTGAACTAGTTTGAACCATTTTTAAAAAATCTGGGAAAATTCGTCCAAAACTGTTACTTGCATCATTTTCATTTCACTGTCTTCAATTAGCCTGTGCTTAAAGTGGCTACATTGTCACCTTTAGTCTGCTGTATTTTAAACTTGAAGATTTTACACTTGAAGGCCAAACATCCATGCAATTAATCCTCATATATTGCTTTCAGATATGTACATTACTTCAGTGATTATCTTGATGGAAAGATCAAACTTACTTCTAAGTGAGTCATGCTTGTATCATAAGTCTGGTTTTCACTACGACGCAAGCACAAGCGCAAGCAGAAACACAAGCACAAGGATCAAACTTTTTTGATATCTTGTGCTTGTGTTTATGCTTGTGCTTATGCTTGCATTCTTGTTATCCCGGCGTAGTCAATCGAACAAATCCGAACAAAAAATCAATCGAACTCAATCGTTCGACTGGTTGCCGATTGGTTCGGCACTCGAACACAATCGAACGAGAACTTTGCTGTGAGTACGATTTCCGAACAAAATCGAACTTCAACCAATCGAACTGATTGGATTATTCGATTTTGTTCGGTAAATATATACGGTCGCTAGATAACGTAAATAAGGCACCAAAGAGCGTAAGTCAACAGTCAACAATGCTTTCATCATTTTTTTTAGCAGTCTATGAACTCGATTCATTTATATTTTGGCAATATTTAAATTCCAAAATGAACAGTAACGACATTACTGCGATTTTCGAATTATGCGAACTCGGATATCTAAACACCCCTAAATAGAACTCACCTAGATATACCTGATGCTATTGGCCTGAGAATCCGTACAAGTTCCCGTTGCAAGTGCCCAAGTTTACCTCTGTCATCAGCCACTTTTAATGCCCGTCCATTTTCTCCTACTTTTTTCAGTATTCTAAACTTCTCTCCATTTTCTACGTAGAGGCACTCGTTGTACCCCTTAGCCACGCATTTAAGAACGATTTCTTTTTCGCAGTCTTGAGCCTTACGTCAGAGGGTATTTCCCAAAACATTGTTCGATTTGGTTCGATTGCTTTATAGTTCGATTTCCAAACGTTCGATTTTGTTCGATTGCTAAAGCTTTGCTGTGAGTACGATTGTGTCCGATTGCCGAACCAATCGAAAATCAATCGAACGATTGATGTTCGATTGCCGAATGTTCGATTGACTACGTCGGGTGTTATACTAGTGAAAACAGACAATCTTATGCTTGCACTTGTGTTTGCATCGCTAGTGAAAACCAGGCTTATTAAGTGTTCATGTTTACATAATGTGGAAGGGCATTTTCTATTAATTACAGCAGTTCTCAATCACACGCACTCTCCAATAATATTATATTTACTTTGACTTCAAAATCGCGTGTACCCCCGTAAGTCTTAGGAGTCTAGCAAAAAGACTAAAAACACACACGAGTGATTTTAGAATGTTAATCGAAGACGGCGGACATAAGAAAGAATTTCAGTGCTCGTTAAAACAGATTTGCTTCGTGAATACTAAAAGCCCGGTAAAATATGTCATAGCGACACTGGCTTTATGTATGTTCTGGTAAGGCTCTGTTATGATTTTGACTCCTGAGTATTTCGCAAGACATTAATGAAACTGCCCTGGCGTGGTTTGCTAATAGATAGCGAGGTGGAGTCTGAAGACGAGGCATCAAAGTCAGAAATTCTTTAATGTCGACACTACTATCCTTATTTACAGGAAGTTGAACAGCTGGCTGGCTTAAAGCTAGCAGAGTGAGACTGCGATTTGGATATGTGTAGTCATCTTGTCAGTTCGTGAAGAACTGTTGCTAATGCAAGACCGGTTTCGGACTGTGAACGACAGGTCCTTCGTCAGTTGCTGGTTGATTTGCTCGCGAGGAGCCGATGACTGAAGACTGAGATGAGTTCGCCGTTATTTATGCACTAACGCGGAGCATAGAGAACCAATGAAATCAGTCTGCAGCCTTATCATAGTCGAGACAATAGCTCACAAAAGCGGATGTGAGGAGGCTATTGTTCGGATGTGATTAGACTTGCAGGATATTAGCTAACAATAGGCGTGAATCTCTCAAGTCCAATGTATGGTGCGAAGTTATACCATAACATCAGTAGAGAAAACCGGAAGCCCTTTTGAATTTAAATTCGCTGGGAGACTAATGAAAGACGAATTATTCGTCGTTTTCAAAAGTGCAGGAATCATAAAATTCTTGTTGGCTATACATTATCAATTGGGGCGATTCGCTGGAGCGACTAATGAAAAGCGAGTTGTACGCCGTTATCAAAAGTGCAGGAATCACAGCCTATTACTGTGTTATTTCAAAGATTCAGTAAAGTTAAACCTGTAGAATAAATAACCAGGAAAACTCGGTGGGCTGAAAAGCCGGTTGAGTACCAAGAAGAGTATGAGTAGACTTACGGGGGTACACGCGATTTTGAAGTCAAAGTAAATATAATATGTGCGAGACCAGACACGCTACAAACTCTACAAACTACAAACGGATATGCGTATCGTGGTTAACTTTACTGCGCTAATGCTGTTGTAGATCACTAGCTAGTGGAGTGCCAATGTTCTTTATTCCGCTGATGTAAATAAAGGATATTGTACTGCAATGTATTCACCGTCGTTTTTGAAAAACAGGAAAAGGTTTTGCCGGGTATCTCCAAAGATGTTCGTTTTCAAGCTGACCGGTTGCCCATAACTAGTTGCGTGTTATGGATAGGTGTTTTTGAGCCAGTTGTTGGCTGCTATTTAGATTCTGTGTCGGCAAATACGGCATTCTTAGGAGTCTAGCAAAAAGACTAAAAACACACACGAGTGATTTTAGAATGTTAATCGAAGACGGCGGACATAAGAATTATTATCTGTCATTTGGAAACTTTTTAATTCATGGATGTTAATCAAAAGCATTTCCATGGCAATTTGCTTTTTATTTTACTGTACTAAATAATTTGTTTCTGAATATAATTTTTCAGTGAATGATAAAAATGCCAAATTAACACACCAAAATGTAGACTAAACTATATCTATACTACATTCCAGGCAAATTTTAGCCTTTGTGCGCTGTGAATATAAATTTCACAAACTGACACCATCTTTTATCAATGGCCAACTAGTGATTTTATGCACAATCAGTAGATCAGCAAGAAATTTACTTTACCTTTCCTTGCTTTTGCATTATTGTTTATAATAATCTTTAATGAGGAGTTCAATGTCAGAAATGTGATTTACAGTATGAATCCTCAAATAGCAATCCTATTGCTATTCATAGGAGTGAATTTCCAGTATCCATAGTCATTTTCAGACCTAGCAAATCAAGGTATATCAATCATTAACTATACAAAAACAAAGGTTTGAAAGTGCATCTGCAGATGGTCATCATAGAAACTATTTTGATTGACGTCCATAAAAACTAGTTTTCAAAGAGAGAGAAAATCATTGGAGAGCGTGAGCCAAGAACCTCTGTAATATGGAGGGCAAAAAGTTTCAGTGGCTTAACACTGGGGAGGGTGTAAGGGTTTGTTTGATACAAGTGAAATTTGTGATGAATAATATCTTGATAAAAATAGAGATAAATAACTGTTTGTGCCCATTGATGTTTTCTAGCACTTGTGCCGGCACTAATTAGAGGACACTGTACTCACAATGCCACTACATTCTTATATTTTTATGCACACATCTCTCAGCTCACTAGTTTGTTTTTACTGAAAGAAGAAAACCAGAGGACACAGAGAAAAACTCTCTAAACAAGGGAGAGAACAAACTAACAAACTCAAGGCACATGATGCCCTGTCAAGGAATTAACCCCAGTACACAGAGCTGACAGACTGGCACTCTCACTGCTTGGCCACCCTTGGTTCCCCAAATAATAATTGTGTGTTCCTTACTTTTTTATTTTAGCCCATTATTTCTTCATCACGTCATTGTTCATGGTATTCCTAACTTTGATGGAAAAGGAGGTAAACCTTACAACCTTGTTGCAGCTTGTTTCTCAATAAGTGTTCTCATTGGCTTGTTCAAGGTCACATGATATCTAACTCCACCAAAAGTTCGTGTAGGTTCAGGGAGGGGCTAGTATGAGAGAGGTAAAGGAATGGGTGAAAACTCTTTTTGTTAAACGCTTGTGACTAATTATCTAAAGAACTAGATTACAAGCAATAAAAGCTTGCAATAGTTACTCTGTGATTAACAAAATTTAAGACTATTTAGTACTATTTACGTTGGACGATTTTAGTGGTTGTATTCACTATTTGCTACTTCATTTAGGTTGCAAACCATTCCTTCGTGTTTATGATGGACTTAAGTTGATTTATACATCTGGAGTATTGTAAGTGTTATAAACTTATTGCAACAAAGGGTTGTCCTTGGTGTGTTGCACATGACATTTTGCTATTGCATAATGCATATTACATGTTGCATATTGCATAATGCATATTACATGTTGCATAATGCATATTACGTGTTGCATATCACATGTTGCATAATGCATATTATATATTGCATAATGCATATTACATGTTTCATATTAGTAGTAGGCATCCGTCTATCTCGTAAGATAATGGTAGCACCGTGGTAAAAGGTCAGTCAGTCCTGTTGGGAACAGCGTCTTAAATGACTCAGCAGACCAATCCTTGCGTGACAGTCCTTTCCGCACAGGTCACAAGTAAACTCTGAGGGCGGGGTTGGGGCTGGGGGTTGCTGTCTTTGTTGTCTCTGCTTTCTGCGCTGTCTTCTTTCCTCTGACTGTTGGTGAAGCTTTTCCTCGCCTCTTTTGAGGCCTTCATAAATGGTGTTGCGCCAGCAACTGCGGTCTTCAGCAAGTGATTCCCAGTTATCTGGATCAATTTCAGTAAGTTTCATGTCTCGTTTGCAGACATCTTTGAAACGCAGTGCTGGGCGGCCTACTGGACGGCGTCCTGTCTCCAACTCTCCATAGATGATGTCCTTTGGGATGCGGCTATCCTGCATACGGGACACGTGCCCCAGCCAACGTAGGCGTCGCTGGCTGAGAAGGAGATGCACACTGTGGGAACCAGCTTGCTTCAGCACAGTAGTGTTGGTAATTTTGTCTTGCCATGTGATGCCAAGAATCCGTCGTAGACAACGAAGGTGGAAGCTTTCAAGACGGATCTCCTGCCTGGCATAAGTAGCCCATGTTTCGCTGCCATAAAGCAGGGTACTTAAGATACACGCCTGGTAAACCTTGAGTTTAGTGTTTAAGGATAGCTGGCTGTTTTCCCACACTCTCTTGCTCAGCCTAGCCAACACTCCTGCAGCTTTTGCAATGCGTTTGTCGATTTCTTTGTCGAGAGACACGTTACTGGTGATAATAGAGCCCAGGTAGGTGAAGTGATCAGTAACTTCAAGCACCTTATTGTCAATTCTGATCAGTGGAGGTGCAGAGACGTTCTGACCCATGACATTGGTCTTCTTAATACTGATGGTTAGCCCAAACTGAGTGCAGGCATGAGAAAACTGGTTAACCAGGGCTTGGAGGCCCTCCTCTGTGTGTGAGATCAGGGCAGCGTCGTCAGCGAACAGCAATTCTCTGATGAGCACTCTACGCACTTTTGTCTTTGCCCTCAGTCGAGCCAAGTTGAATAGCCTACCATCACTTCTAGTAACTAAATGGACTCCCTGTAATGAATGTCTGAATGAAAAATCGAGCAGTAACGAGAAGAAGATACCAAAAAGAGTTGGTGCAAGTACACAGCCTTGTTTTACGCCACTCTGAATTGCAAAGGACTCTGAAACTTCACTGCCATAGCTGACTACGCCCTGTGTGTTTTCATGGAAGGAGATGATAATGTTGAGTAACTGTGGGGGGCAGCCAATCTTCTTTAATAACTGGAATAGACCTTTCCTGCTTACAAGGTCGAAAGCCTTTGTGAGATCGATGAAGGCAATGAATAATGGCATCTGCTGTTCTCGACATTTCTCCTGAAGTTGACGGACAGAGAAGATCATGTCTATGGTGGATCGCTGCGCTCTGAATCCGCACTGAGATTCTGGGTAGATGTGTTCGGCAAGGACTTGGAGACGCGTCAAGATTACTCGAGCAAAGACTTTCCCAACTATGCTCAGCAGGGAGATACCACGATAGTTGTTGCAGTCACTGCGGTCACCTTTGTTCTTATACAGGGTGACTATTTTTGCATTGCGCATGTCTTGAGGTACCTTGCCTTCGCTCCAACAGAGACGCAAGAGCTCGTAGAGTGGTTCCAGTAGGGCTGATTTTCCACTTTTGATAATCTCAGGAGGTATTCCATCCATGCCCGGTGCTTTTCCTCTTGGTAGGACATCAATAGCCTTGCTGAGTTCTTCAACTGTGGGAACTGAGTCCAATTCTTCCAAGACAGGAAGGTCCACGAAACTGTCGAGCGCTTCCTGAGAGACTGAGGTTTCATTTGAGTAAAGATCTAGGTAATGTTCGACCCACCGGTCCATTTGCTTGTTTCTGTCGGTAATCATCTCGCCTGATTTGGTCTTCAGGGGCGCAGTCTTTATGGTTGTCTTGCCTGTTGCTTGCTTTATACCCTCATACATACTCCTAATATTACCAGAGTCCGAGGCACGTTGAATATTATCTGCAAGTTGAAGCCAGTAAGTATTGGCACAGCGGCGGGCAGTTCGTTGAGCCCTGTTTCGAGCGGCTTTCAGCGTCTGTAGGTTTAGCTGACTGGGGTTGCGCTTGTAGCTGGTCAGTGCACTACGCTTGGCGTTTATGACAGGTTCTAACTCGGAGATGTTGTCTTCAAACCAGTCGGCATTCTTACGCTCTTTTTTACCATATGTCTTGACAGCAGTGTTGTAGATAGCATTCCGAAGAAACCTCCATCTATCCTCCAGACCAGGTGGTTGGTCACCTGTCACAGTCTCTTCGAGTCGCTCTACGAATTTCAGGTTATTTTCTTGTTGAGCAGTCCTGCTGATATTTATTTTGGGCTGACAGTTCTTCTTGGAATGGTATAATTTAAGTGGTTTGAGCTTTGCCTTTGACACAATCAGAGAGTGGTCAGTGTCGCAGTCAGCACTGTGGTAAGCTCTGGTATTGCAGACAATGTTCAGGGACTTGCGTCTGGTGATAATCAAGTCCAACTGGTGCCAATGTTTTGACCTTGGATGCCTCCAAGATGCTTTGTGGCATGCCTTGTTCTGGAAATAGGTATTTGTCACGCACAGCTTGTGGTAACAGCATAGTTCCAGGAGCCTCTGGCCGTTCTCGTTCATTTTTCCTATGCCATGGTGACCTAGCACGTTTGGCCAGTATTCATGATCGGCACCCACCCTTGCGTTGAAGTCCCCAAGAAGAAAGAAATGTTCTGATCCTGAGATTGTTTTGATGACACTGTCTAGGTGTTCGTAGAACTGGTCTTTGGCTTCAGACGAGGATGTTAGTGTTGGTGCATATATACAAACAAGATTTACCATACCCTCTTGTGTAGAGAGGCGTAGGGTGAGGATTCTCTCAGTGCCACCCGTTGGGATTTCCATCATACAAAGCAGGGTGTTTCTAATGGCGAAACCAACACCATGCTCCCTGGCTTCCTCTTCACTTTTTCCTTGCCAAAAGAAGGTATAGTTTTTCTCTCTCAATGATCCAGTGTCAGGGAGTCGAGTTTCTTGCAGGGCTGCAATGTCGATATTCAATCTATACAGCTCGCGATCAATCACTGCAGTTTTGCGAGTATCATCTATTTGTCGGAGGTCGTCTGACAAACCGGTGCGCATTGTGCGCACATTCCAGCTTGCTATACGAAGAGCTGGAGTCTTCTTTTTCTTCTGATTTTTGCCTGGTGCGTTGTTTAGCGATCTGCTTGTCGAACAAGAAGTTCTAAGCTCCAGGCACCCGCTGAAGCAGGCAAATCGAGGCGGGTCAACACCTTACTGACTGGGGGCTGCCCAGCTTAAGGCGGGCGGTAGCTGACCAGTGGGACACGATCATCCCTCCCACCGTCGAAGACAACCCGTGGCGCCCTGCTCATACGCCCATCGAGCGTGGACTTATAACCCGTAAACTGCTGTCTTCCGTGTTGTACTCTACACTGAACGTGAGACTGGAGTGACCTCTCCAGGGTGCGAGCCTGGGCAAAGTATATGGAGGCCTAGTGGTGCCCAGTCATCAGGGCCCCCCTCTCGGCCACGCCGGCAAAATCCAATGGAATGCAGAGCATTACGAATGGGGCCGGTTGGGCTGCAGGAGCTGCCAGATGGAAGCCAAAACTGACTACCAACCGCCTACGGGGCTCCACTCCGAATTTTCTGTCTGGATTGTTTTTCCATAGCCTTTTCCCAGTAGGATGTAACCGCAAGGCAGCGGAGGTTTGAAATCAGGGTTTTCCTTCCCCTAGACAGACTGCCTTCCCAGGCTACCGAGCCCTGTCTGCCCGAAGCAACTGGTTTGGAGGCGCCAGATAACCGCCTTTCGCCCCTACTCCTTGTCAGTATAAACAGTTCCGCCACTAGAAGGCCAGGAGTTGGACTTTAGTTGACAGAGGCTGTACGAGACGCATGCCTTTGGAGCATTTTATAGATAGTGGGAGCTCGTCCCCACTACCACTCCGGCTATGCCAACCTTAGGAACCAACGTGTTGCATATGTTGCATATGTTTCATATTGCATAATGCATATTACGTGTTGCATATTACATGTTGGATAATGCATATTACATGTTGCATAATGCATATTACGTGTTGCATATTACATGTTGTATATTACGTGTTTGATATTGCATGTTGTATATTGCATGTTGCATATTACGTGTTCTGGTTCCATAAAACTTAACGTTGAACGTAACTGTTAATGTCGGACGTTCAGCCCAGTTAAACCACTGTCAGTAACGTCTTACGTTAGCAGTTACGTGCGGGTACGCTTGATGCAACTGGAACCAGTATCTATTAACACACTGAACGATTCAGTAATCGGGCGGCCATGTGTTAGGTAACTATGTGTTAGTCTTGGTATGCAACAAGACAACCTTTGGGTATGGTATATGCTACTTTATTTGAATTTATTCATTACATTGTCGTTTACTGTTCTGTTGTGCGTGCTAACTTAAGACTTGTTCTTGTTTTAAAAGTTATGTAACTCAAGAAATGGAACGGATATGCATTACTATCGAGGGAGGTTTGATCCTTCATGGTGATGTTCTGGTAAGCCTTATAATCCCACCTCATTCATGTTTTTTGTTTTTATTTTTTTGATTTGTGCCGTTTTTGTCAAGATGATGTCTGATTGTGCTTTGATTAATCGCCGAATAAGGACGGCGGATGTGCTTATTAATAATTTGCTCTCAGATTTGGTAGTTAATAGGGGGCGACGCTTACACGAGTAAATACGGCATTTAACTTGTGAAACAGAAAGAAAGGAAGAAAGAAAGAAAGAAAGAAAAAAGAAAGAAGGAAAGAAAGAGACAAAGAAAGAAAGAAAGAAAGAAAGAAAACTTTATTTAAGTGTCCAATTCTTCTAGCGCTTGCGCACTAATTGGGGGACACTGTACTCTCACACACACTACCTCTACATTAAGTATTTTGCAAATAATCACTTGCTCACATGTTGAATTTTGCTGAGGGAGGAAAAGCCGGAGAACGCGGAGAAAAAGCCCTCGTGGCATGGTAGAGAACAACACATCAAACAAACTCAATTCACATATGATCCAAGCGCTCGAGCTGGGACTCGAACCTGGACCAGTGCGGTGCCAGTGCTCTAACCGCTCGGCCAACCATGCCACCCAGTAAAATGCACTCAGAAAGTAATATACGTAGTACAACATCTTTGGACTAAATACGAAATGTTCAAATTCTGTGTTGTTAGGTCAAGTGTTACCATAAGAATACCTTGTCCTCTGGGGGTGATATTATCTTTAGATGCCAATTCCATACTGGGGCAATTAAGGATTACAGTTTAATACTAGACAAGATAGAACTAGATGAAGCTTGTAGAGGTACCTTTTGTTATTTCTGCTCTGCTTTGCTTTGCGGCTCTACTCTGCTTTGTTTACTGTAATAGTAGTGTTTATATTCTTCTTCAGATAAACGTTTTGCTGATGCTTCTAAGGTAGAATTTGTGTTTTCTGCCACAGGAAACTTTGTTGCAGGCAAGTACATTTAATAATAATAATAATAATAATAATAATAATAATAATAATAATAATAATAATAATAATAATAATAATAATAATAATAATAATAATAATAATAATAATAATAATAATAATAATAATAATAATAATAATAATAATAATAATAATAATAATAATAATAATAATAATAATAATAATAATAATAATAATAATAATAATAATAATAATAATAATAATAATAATAATAATAATAATAATAATAATAATAATAATAATAATAATAATAATAATAATAATAATAATAATAATAATAATAATAATAATAATAATAATAATAATAATAATAATAATAATAATAATGTTTGATTTTCTATCGGGGTATCATAAAGAACTGAAAGACAAGTTAAAGAATGTAGGACTCTCTGATAGTATGAACGTGATTAGAAAATGTCAAAAATGGGTAATCGCACAAAACTGCGAAATAGTGAAAGCCCTTCATAGTCATAAATGAAGCATCAGTCTATTTGAAATATATAATAGGAAATTGCCCAGATTATCGTAATCCGCAGTTTCACTACGAACAACACTTGTAAACAAAGTGAAAGTTTGAAATAAACACAATAATAATAATAATAATAATAATAATAATAATGGAAACTTTATTTTCATTTTTCATTGTAAATCTCTCTATAAAAGGTAACTTACAATTGGCTACTTGAAATTGACATAATAATAATAATAATAATAATAATAATAATAATAATAATAATAAGGTTTAATTAGGTTAATTAGGTTAATTAGGTTAATTTTACATGGCCTCTAGGTAACGCTTAGCGCCCTATTAGGGATGTCCGTTTTAGCGGCACAACAGCGAGTTTGGCACAAAATAAGGGACTATTGTTTCAAAGTCACACCTCAACTTTCAAGCCATTGTTCTCTCTCTATCATAAAAACACTAAAAAGACCAATAAGGATACCAGTAAAAATACCAACACTGATCATCGTGTAATACTGAAACTTGGAAAATAGCACAAACTGCCTGCTATCAATAGGCGTCATATCCTGTCTCGTGCGGAATTTTTACCAGCTGAATTACAAGTTTATCCATAACATATCCTAACTTATATCCGGACCTTGCCATGTTTATGTGCGGAAAATACTGAGAATTATTTCATAGTCAAATTCAGATTAGTTATCACAGTTCCTTTTTTGCAGGAGGTTATGTTCAAAATTTTTACTTACGAATTAATATTCTCTTGTCTGTATTCAAACTGAGTTTAAAAAATACGGGGCCGAGGAACTCGATGGCGCGCGCTTTACCGGTTTGCCTACAGTTCCGGATCTTTACACAGATATAACGCTGCCTTGCGACAGAGAATTACGCGCCCTGTATATTACTTGAACGATAAGTGATACTGTCGATGCTGTTTGCATTTCAGCTTCACATCAGTCCCTATATTCCTTTATCGTTTTTCTGCTTGTTTTCGTAGCTTTGATTTGGAGCAGATTTGCTCGCAACTACGTCTTCTGTTTGTTAATTAATATAATCAAAAACTCTCTATTTCAGTAAGTTTTTTTCTGCAGAATTCAAAGCCACAAACGTATTTAGAAGGCTCAACATATTCATGCCTGCAAGTTTTTTATTTCCATTCGAAGCGTTGAATCTCTTCTAATGTCTTTGCACATGTATCACGTAAGTGCTAAAACCCAGGTTAGGTAGTCGTCATTGTTATTGTTAGTTTTGCCAGCGTAAGTAGTAGGAAAGTAAGAGTTCTGGGCCCGGTGTGCGCCGGTGCAGGGGAAGTCACGCCCCCGATAGAGAGGATGTCACGCGACAGTGCTGCAAGGGGAGTCACACAACAGCGTCCAGGGAGTCACGCGCGCCGGTAATCCGCTTGCAGGATTGAAAACTCCATTGCGCAGCAACCAAACAAATATTTCGGAGCAGAAAAACAAATGAAATTCTTTTCGGTGCGTCTGAGTAAAGTGCGACCGACGAACAAACGTAATACTGAGAAAACTCCGTTGCGCAGCAACCGAACAACGTTTTCGGAATTTCAAACAAAAGAACGAATTGGTAGTGCCATGCTTAAGGGTCTATTGTGTTCGATTCAACCACTTGCAAAAACAATATGGTTGACTATCATGTTGAAAGAAATTCTGGGTTTGATTTGAAAAATTTGGAACGTTATAAAATCTTCAGAATACCAAAAAACGATACGTTTTTAAGGTGGCTCGACCCAATTTTCAAGTAGAGCTACCAGTCGTCTTTGAGTAAAAACTATTTGTTCATGAGCAGTCTGATAGTAGATTAAGTATTGCACCCTTATCAGACAAAGATCAAAGTTTATGATGACGTATGTTATATGGAGATCGGCGCTATTATGGCGACGCCTTAAAAGAATTCCCCTTTTTACATATTCTCGATTTTAATGAGTTCTAGGCTTATTCTTGAAAAATGCTCCCGTAATCTTTTAGTTAACATCACTGCCTTTAGCTCTAGCGAATTAAATCAAATTCTGAGAGAGCGTTTTTGAAATATCATCGATGAGAGATTTTAACTGCAAAAATCGAGCGTAAACAAAACAACTTTTTAAATCTCCTATAATTAAAAAGAAAGTAGCACATCGAAGTTAATTTTTCATCTCAAATTGTTGTAAAGATATCAAATTTGGCTACTGAAAGAGACGAGAGAAATCACATTGATTGATATCGAGAAAAGTGAGCCGAACTCATGTATATGGACATGCTGAATTTGCTTCTGTTGCCCAAATTTCGCTCTATTGTTACATAAACTGCAATACTTAAAGATCCCTTCGATAAATATTGTTTAAAAATTAGTATGGTTTAGTTTAGGTAATAGTTGATATGATATAGCGTTTTCAAATTCATTGAATCATTTTACGGCTGTAAAATATTAGCCTCAAATCAGTATATTTTTCAGCCGGATACAGTGGTCGACAACTCATTGATGCATGATGTAGCTCCTTTGTTTTAGTTTGTCATGTTTTCGTGCATTCTAGCACCTGATGCAAATTGCGGAACGTTTCAATACCTTCCGATCACTCTTCCGAGATATGGTAATCACTAGAAAGAAACTTTTTAACTGTACATTTCTTTGCAGCATGTCAGCACATCGTTCTATTTTTACTTTGTCTCCCCATGATTCTGCTTTTGACGAGTTTCCATCTGCAGCTGTGTGACAAAAAGTTTCTTTCCTTTTTGGCGCCATTCTTATGTATATTTAGTTTAGCAATTACCATATTTCGGAAGAGTGCTCGGAAGGTAATGAAGCGTTCCGTAATTTGCACCAAGTGTTGGATTGCATGAAAACACGACAAACTAAAACAAAAGAGCTACATCATGCATCAATGAGTTGTCGACCACTGTATCCGGCTGAAAAATATACTGATTTGAGGCTAATATTTTACAGCCGTAAAATGATTCAGTGAATTTGAAAACGCTATATCATATCAACTATTACCTAAACTAAACCATACTAATTTTTAAACAATATTTATCGAAGGGATTTTTAAGTATTGCAGTTTATGTAACAATAGAGCGAAATTTAGGCAACAGAAGCAAATTCAGCATGTCCATATACATGAGTTCGGCTCTTTTTTCTCAATATCAATTAATGTGATTTCTCTCGTCTCTTTCAGTAGCCAAATTTGATATCTTTACAACAATTTGAGATGAAAAATTAACTTCGATGAGCTACTTTCTTTTTAATTGTAGGAGATTTAAAAAGTTGTTTTGTTTACGCTCGATTTTTGCAGTTAAAATCTCTCATCGATGATATTTCGAAAACGCTCTCTCAGAATTTGATTTAATTCGCTAGAGCTAAAGGCAATGATGTTAACTATAAGATCACAAGAGCATTTTTCAAGAATAAGCCTAGAACTCATTAAAATCGAGAATATGTAAAAAGGGGAATTCTTTTAAGGCGTCGCCATAATAGCGCCGATCTCCATACAAAATACGTCACCATAAACTTTGATCTTTGTCTGATAAGGGTGCAATACTTAATTTACTATCAGACTGCTCATGAACAAATAGTTTTTACTCAAAGACGACTGGTAGCTCTACTTGAAAATTGGGTCGAGCCACCTTAAAAGGCACCACCAAATGTGCGTATTTGAAACACAGTGTTTTGAAAGAAACATAAATACCGAACAAAATGCCCGCGAGGGATGTGTGTGTCTTTGAAACACAGTGTTTTGATTAACATAATTACCGAACAAAATGACGGCGAGGGATGTGTGTGCCTTTGAAACACAGTGTTTTGATTAACATAATTACCGAACAAAATGACGGCGAGGGATGTGAGTGCCTTTGGAACACTGTGTTTTGAAAGAAACATAAATACCGAACAAAATGCCCGCGAGGGATGTGTGTGTCTGTGAAACACAGTGTTTTAAAAGAAAACCTATAAATACCGAACAAAATGCACACTCATAGTGCCCACAAACCCACGAAGAGTCGTCATCCCCTTCCCCCCTCCCCACCCCCACCCCAACCCTTCCGGGGAGGGGGGGGGGGGGGGGTTGGAGGGGTCACCACACGGACGGCGAAGCCGTCCGAAGGGGAACCTCTCATCCTCGGATCCAACACTCTCTTACGAATGAAATACTGGGAACAGTCCGTTGCGCAGCAACCGAACGACGTTTTCGGAATTCAAACAAGATCAAATCTAATTTTATTAAGTACAACAAATACTGTCTTCAGTTCCCTCTGGCGTTATTTATTTATTTATTTTTATTTTTTTTCTCGAAAAAGATAGTCTCTCCAGCCGGATTTGAACCGGCGGCCTCAGGAACTACAGTCCCGCGCTCTAACCGACTGAGCTATGAAGAGAGTACGTAAAAAGAACAGTATATTTTGGCCATTTATCCTCAGCCCAAAATTTAGAACCATTAAGTAAGGAACAAATCAGTCTCAAAGTCATTCCTTTTATTCAAGTGATCGATTTTACAATTCACTTGATTCTTCTTGGTGGTCGTCCATGAGTTTTAATTTCTTGGTTTTTAGGGACTGTTGGTGTACAGCGTTACAGTCTGTACAGCGACAAAATTTAACTTTAGTGGTCTGAGCATTGGCTGGAAAGACGTGAGTACAAACATCACATTCGATGTATTCGTTTTCGCGGCAGTAATATGCTTCACGCCACAAACAGCAAGGGCATTCAACCACAGGAATTGAGTAAAACTTCACAAAGTCACGGCAAACGTGACACTCTCTGGGTTCCTCGTCCAATTCGGAAAGCTCCGGTTCGGAACTCTCCTCTGGCTCTAAGCTTTCACCAACACTTTCACCGTCCGACTCGAAACTTTCTCTTTCAGAGGATTCGTCACCTGTTTCACTGTCTGTCTCGTCCTCTTCCGGTTGCCTAGCAACCAGATCCGCCAGCAACTTCTTATTACGGATCAGTTTCTTGTCAACACCGATCTCCGATAATCCTTGAGTGAACGTTTTCAACCCACGGGGCACTTTAACATCTAGATTCAAAGGTAGCATGGCATACTCGATAAGCTCTGCCATGTTGGTGACGGGAATTCTTCGTTCGTGATACAGCATCTCACCATGGGAATTCCAATATAAAATACTTTTTGAAGCCACCAGAGTATGGAGAAACGCTAGAGCTTTATCTTCTGGGATACTCTGGGAGAGATCCTGTAGAACTTGTTCGATATCTTCCTTGTCCCACAAGTCCTGTTCTGAGTGAATACTCCCGTCATGAGAATGCTCTGAATCGTATTCAGTGTCAGTGGAATCGCTACGTGCTCTCTTCATGTTGCTCCCTCGAAAAATCAACGTCAAAATGAGCTTCTTCTTTATACACAGGAATATTTATAACAAAAACAGGCTCAAAGCCGACATCAGGGGTGACATGACATCGGATACAAAACCATCGCCCCGTTGAGCCAAAATTTGTTTCTTGGTTTTGAAAGGGACGGATGGGTTGGCTAACTCACGTATGTCGTCCACATGCTCTCTAAGTCTTTCTTTTTGTGCGTCCTTTATGGGGATCAGGCCTTTTGATAAATTCGAGCAAACTTCACTAATGGCATGAACCTGTTCCGGACTAGCGGTGATCAGTAAAACCTTTCTTTGGTTAGGTGAACAATTGGTTAAATGGCACAAATAGCCAAAATTTTCTCTTAGCAAGTGGCTCATGTTGTCTGCACAGCCGATTGCATCAAATGAAAGGACAACAAAAAACCATTCCTATTTATCCCTTTTTCCATTGTCAACTAAAGGCAGTTGGAATTTTATAATTTGAAGGATGTAATCTACACTAGAATCTAGCTAGAATACTAGAATCTAGACTACAATCCTAGAATCTAACTAGAATCTAGGTAGAATGCTAGAATCTACACTAGCTAGACTACTAGAATCTACTAGACTACTAGAATCTACACTAGACTACTAGAATCTAGCTAGAATCTACACTAGCTAGACTACTAGAATCTACTAGACTACTAGAATCTACACTAGCTAGCTATAGAAAACTAGAATTAATCTACACTAGAATATAGCTATAGAATACTAGAATCTACACTAGCTAGGAAACTAGAATCTAGCTAGAATCTAGTATCTAGTAGAATCTAGAATCTAACTAGAATCTAGTAGAATCTACACTAGACTATATTCAAATCTAGAAGATATTAGAATCTAGTATCTAGTAGAATCTACACTACATAGAATGTTAAATCCATTCTATTCAAGTCTAGGTCATAGCCCATAAATAGCGTTTCCTTCAAGAATGGGTCTCATTCTTCAAAAGACGTGAGATGGTGCGGATGTGTCCTATATGCGGCAAGCCGCAACAAAACATATACACTCATTTAAGTAGAACTCATAAGTTGGACAATTCGCAGCGGGCGTATTGGCTTGGCCAGGAAAAATGCACAAAAGGGGGTCAGCGGTTTACTCCCTATCCCCAGGCGAAGCCTGTGGAAACCAAATGTGACCGTTTTCAGTTACTCCATCCCTTCACAGCCTTAGTGGCTGGAATGACTGGCTCCGGAAAGACGGTCTGGGTTCAGAACCTACTTGAGCACGGAGCTCAAGTCATTCAACCCCCTCCTCAACGTATTGTTTGGAGTTATTCCCAATGGCAACCAGCTTACGACCAGATGCTCAAAACTATACCTGGGATCGAGTTTGTCAAAGGGATACCTCATGACCTCGACGAAGATTGGTACTTTGATCCAAATATCAACAATCTCATGGTCATCGATGATCAAATGACCGAGACCTCCAACGACAAACGGATCCTGAATTTGTTCACAAAGGGTTCCCATCACCGAAATCTCAGTGTCGTCTTCCTCTTGCAAAATGTCTATTTTCAAGGCAGGATCATGCGCACCTTGAGTCTAAATGCATCGTACCTCGTCTTGTTTAAAAACCCAAGAGACAAATTGCAGATGATGACATTAGGAAAACAAATGTACCCAGGAAAGACGGAACAGTTTGTTCAAAAGTACGAGGCCGCCGTTCAGCGGTCGTACGGCTACCTGTTTGTCGATCTCAAACCTAACACCAGGGAGGAGTGTCGATTGCGTACAAATGTTCTCCCGAACGACGCCCACCTATCGCAGACTGGAGGCCAAACAGATTCGATGAAGACCATGGCTAACTATTTTGAGCGTCAGGGGTACTTACAGTCACCCGTCCTTAAAGTCATGCAGGAATTGGCAGAACAGATGGACACTATTTTGAATGACCCTTCCCTACCTCCGAAGGTGAAAACCAAACAATATGAGTCACTGTTGACTCGTTACCTCGTCCATCAACAGCAACTCTCCAATAACGGTTTCACGATACCGAGACAGACACCAACCGTACCAACCATGTCTGTTCAGAGTCAACCTCCTAACGTGATGACCTCAGAAAACGTCCCTACAGCAACTCTGCCCAGTGACAGTGGTATTGCCACAGCAACACCGAAAGAACCCTCCTTTCTTCAACGTCTGACATCCAAAGTTAGAACGCCTTTTAAAACTGCTAGTTCACAGGAAATACCGTCGACCCCATTAAAAGCTCCCTCGGATCAACCAACTCCTTTTACTCCTCTGTCGAGTACAGTCCCAGGAGAGTTTCCACCTACTCCCCCATCCAGCCAAGAAAAACCTCTCAGGTGGATACGTTATCAAGATGAGACAAGTACAGAGGACAGGTATTCCAACCCCAAAGACGTTCAGAACGATTGAGAGCCGTGATTAAATCTATTCCTGGCTGGGAAAAATATTAAGAACTGAATGTAACTTAAATAAATATATTAAAGCCAGATGGAACTGAAGACAGTATTTGTTGTACTTAATAAAATTAGATTTGATCTTGTTTGAAATTCCGAAAACGTCGTTCGGTTGCTGCGCAACGGACTTTTCCCAGTATTTCATTCGTAAGAGAGTGTTGGATTCGAGGATGAGAGGTTCCCCTTCGGACGGCTTCGCCGTCCGTGTGGTGACCCCTCCAACCCCCCCCCCCCTTCCCCGGAAGGGTTGGGGTGGGGGTGGGGAGGGGGAAAGGGGATGACGACTCTTCGTGGGTTTGTGGGCACTATGAGTGTGCATTTTGCTCGGTATTTATAGGTTTTCTTTCAAAACACTGTGTTTCAAAGGCGCGCACATCCCTCGCTGTGCATTTTGTTCGGTATTTATGTTTCTTTTAAAAAAACTGTGTTTCAAAGGCGCGCACATCCCTCGCGGTCATTTTGTTTGGTATTTATGTTAATCAAAACACTGTGTTTCAAAGACACACACGTCCGTCGCGGTCATTTTGTTCGGTAATTATGTTAATCAAAACACTGTGTTTCAAAGACACACACGTCCGTCGCGGTCATTTTGTTCGGTAATTATGTTAATCAAAACACTGTGTTTCAAAGACACACACATCCCTGGTGGTCATTTTGTTCGGTAATTATGTTTCTTTCAAAACACTGTGTTTCAAAGGCGCGCATTCGGTGGTGTCTTTAATTCTCAAGTATTTTTAAAATGTATCGTTTTTAGTGTGCCAACTCTAGTATTTCAAGAATTTGTTTTTTGGTATTTTGAAGATTTTATAACGTTCCAAATTTTTCAAATCAAACCAGGAATGTCTTTCAACATGATAGTCAACCATATTGTTTTTTGCTGGTGGTTGAATCGAACACAATAGACCCTTAAGTGTGGCATGTTTTGAAATTCCGAAAACGTTGCTCGGTTGCTGCGCAACGGAGTTCTCAGTATTACGTTTGTTTCTCAGTCGCACGAGTGATGGAAGCTTACTCAGACGCACTGAAAAGAATTTATTTTGTTTTTCTGCTTCGGAATATTTGTTTGGTTGCTGCGCAATGGAGTTTTCAATCCTGCAAGCGGATCCCCGGCGCGTGACTCCCTGGTCGCTGTTGTGTGACTCCCCTTGCAGCACCGTCGCGTGACATCTCCTCTATTGGGGCGTGACGCACCTACTGTGCTGCACCACCTTGCACCTCCTGCACCTGATGTAGAACCGCTATTTGTATACTACTAGCGTAGCAGAGAATTATAGCGTGTTTTGCATCTCACATGTGCGCAATTAAATGCAAATGATAGAAATGAAAGATTTGACTAATTTTCATTGAGTTTCTCACGTACAGTTCGCACTAAACTGGTCAAAGTTTTGACCGGTCAAAACAAAATTGGCACGTTTTATTTAGTCGTTTTGTTATGCACCTGGGTCCGTGATAATCGCACGAAAATTTGAACCACAGCAAATATTCAACTTGCAAAATGATATTCGTGAGAACGAATTTTTAGCCGGCACGGTCGATATATTGACTGGTATCGAAGTCTTATCATGTGAACAGCTTGACCGGTTAAATTTTCGTACCAACAGCATATCCAGGTCGATTTTTCAACCGGTCAAAAATTCGACCTTCCCGTGAGAACGCACCCCGTTTAATTTATACCAAAACGGCAAGAAAATAATGAATATACCTGTCGGCAATCCGGATAATTCTATTCTACGAAACAAGATAAGCTCTCCCTCTGGTGAGGCTGTCTTGGGTACCAAAGACCATAGCTGACCATGTAATAAACAGAGCTTTTGTCACCCTTCTCAAGGTGTACAAGGTTTGTCGTACCCCGTAAATTGTTTGTAATCTTTAGCTTTGCTAGAAGTCTTTCCTTACATGAAGTGGTTCAACAAAATTTCACCTCAAAGTCAAAGTTATGCAAGAAACAAAACACGCAGTTTTCTGCTCACACTGATATTACAGTTTTCTGTCAAATTCTTTTTTTGAAGTGCAAACCAACCATGCAAAGAGCATGACAGCTGTCACGTCCATACGCCAAACGGGAAACTGGAAAAGGACAACAGTTTTCTAAAGCTAAAATGCTCAACTAGTAATAGTTTACCCGGACATGACTTTCCACACCATTACAGAAATGCTCGGATGGCAAGAAGAAAAAAGGGGAAAAATTTAAAATGAAACGACAGCAACATGAATGTAATCACGAATTAATTCTTCACATTTTACAACAAAAAAGTACTTCAAATTTTGATAATAATTTCCACATAACTGGAAATCGAAAATGTGGAAATTAAAGTATATGGCGCCATTACAATGGCCAAAATTGCACTTCGCACTTGGACGGGATGGGAATTCACTCTCTATTGTTGATAATCGCCAAGCCTTTTGTTAAAATGAATGGGTCCAAGACAATAACTTTGAATCGGCTTTAACTTATGTCAATTACAAGTCTGGCATACCTTGTGCCAGTGCCGCTAAAACGGACAACTCTATTGTGCCATTAGGATTTAGCATAAAGATGTGCAACACTGCTGGATATAATAATAATAATAATAATATAGTTCTTGGGCCTCACACTGGGTCTCGATGCCCTTACACTGGGGTGAATAAAAATTAAAAATAACAAAAAATAAAGATGAAAATAAAATAAAGATAAATGATTTAGTCAATACATGAAATTATTAAATTGAATTATAAATTAAACAGATATGTCTTTAGTCCTCTTTAACATTTAACAATTATTCCACGAAATCGAGTCGTATATGCGCTCGTCGCCAACACGACTTGAGCCATGTTGGACGAGATTGAGTGGAATAATTGTTTTATTATACCCACAACCACTGGACTTAAAATAAACATTCCCGCTGTTTTCAATTGAAACATGCATGCCCGCGTACAGTCAGCGGTCACGTGAACACTTTGTGCATTCAGCCGAAGGAGTGGTTTTGCAACAGAAAGTTCATTGAAAGTTTGTAATTGATTCTGAGATTTATCTACAAGAAAATCATTTACCAGTCAAAGGATTTGCCACTCAAGACAAGAGTAATTCAGATTGGATGTTTTCAATACAAAAATGAATTCAGCTTCGTGAATAAAAATTGTGCCAGTTCTTCTCCTAGCTACGCGTATACTCTGGATTACAATATCACCTCATGTTGGCAGGAAAACTACTCTCCCGCAAGACACCACTGTTGATACATTAATAGCGAAATAGTCAAGGTTTTACAGAGGGTTTTCTTTGGGGGGCAATCGGCCGTGCTATTAACGCTCGGCTACTGCAAACAACAATGAACACTGGCTATGATTTGAAAACTCTTTAGAGTGGTGCCACTTAATCCGTGAAACAAAATCTGATGGTCAGTGTCTAATAGTCTAATCAAAACAAAAGAAAACAATGGAAATAGTGTCTACTAATGTCTGTTAGACTAATATCTATTTCACGGATTAAGTGCCATCACTCTAGAATAGTAAATTAAATATCCTTTTCCTGGTTATGTCAAAATTTCGGTATACTAATTGTGTAAAATGAATTTTTAACAAATTTGAATCTTCGAGACAAGTTTCAGTATACGGCTTGAAAAATGTGAGTCTTCAATCATTTTAATTCTTGATGTGTCCTGATTTAAACATTTTCAAGTCATTTTTTGTAGCATGGTATTATTTTCAGAGTAAAAATGTACAGTAAAATTTGAATATTTTGCTCATTTTATTGAGTAAATTGTGGGACCATTTTGTTTTATACTTTTCTACTTACGGTAAATGAGCTGATAGAGCAAGCAATCATATCCAGTGGATGTAGATATAATGAAATGTGTTATCATACCTTTTGATTATAACATCGAATTTTGAATTGTAATTGAGCTTGTATAAAGTGCGTTATTGCAGTAGCATACACTTTGAAGTGAGTTATTTTGTAAGACCTGGACACATTTCGCTTTGAGTGTTATTGAAAACATTCATCTAATTAGAATTCCTTTGAGCGCAAGGCTCTTAAACAACAGAATCCAAAAGCCCAAAGCAAACGGTCCCGTCCGCGCGCACGTCAAAAATCAAATTCTATTGTTTGAGAGCCTTGCGCGCGCGATGGCGAAGTTACTAAAAATAGCCTTAGCCGCCACGAACATCGCACAGACATCAATACTGAGTTTCGCTCTCTTAGTATTATGGTCTCTTGATACTTATTAGTCCATATAGATTTCACAGGTGATTTCCACCTATAACAATGTTTTATTTAGCATGTTTTTTTCATCATCGCACAGACATCAATACTGAGTTTCGATCTCTTAGTATTATGGTCTCTTGTAAGTATGCAATAGCGGACCCAGGATTTTTCCAAGGGGGGTTCCGTTTCTTAAACCCAGCTGTGTATAATACTCTATTGTTTGGTCGATGTTTTACAAAAAAATGGCTTAAAACCTTCAAGGGGGGTTCCGTAGACCCCTTTAATTTTATACCTTATACCATAATACATAATTTAGCGCCTTAGTCGGCTGCTTAGTTTTTAGCTGCCGTTATTAAGCCTTATTAAGCCTTTTTCAAATTGAGCTTCCTTAAAGGAAGCTCAAATCTTTCACAAATATTGTTTGTCAATGGATGCGTTTATATGCTGTATTACAGGAATCAAGGACAACGTTCGTCTTCAATCCATTATAAGACATTCTTTACAACCGGTTGAGAACCCGGACACAGTCCTCATGATCCCCACCGCTGATGGCCAAGACGAGGAAAACTGGGCAGACAGTGAAGGAAGTTCGATCGATGTCCCAAATGAGCCCTCCAAGAAAGGTACAACACGTAAAGAGAGGAAAGGCTCTTTTCACTGTTATATTAAATAAGAATCTCGTGAATATCGTATTTATAATTATTTGCTTTTCCCTTTCGCGTCAAATTGTGAATAGGGTGACGGCTTCATGAGAATTGTTGTAAATTTCAGTGAAAAATCGCAATGAAAAAGTTAGAAGCCAAAATGTGAAAATAACCAATTATAATTGTATATTGAGAATAATATATCTACAAATTTCCAATCGGATGAGCACAAATGGAAAAGACTAGGAAAGTCTGATGCAAGACTATAGAGCTCTAGCATTTCTCAGGCTTCCATTTTTGGATGTTTAAGTGCGATACAGATTTTGGTTCAGCGAGTTAAAGGGTCGAGTACAGTGTCAGACAAATAGATTTTAATATAAATGCTGCTGCTTTTGCTAATGTTTGCACGAAATGAGATAAAATCAGACATTGGCTGCCCACTCTTTCTCTTTAAATCCCACCTCCCCCCCCCCCCCCCCTTTCTCTCTGTCTCTCTCTCTGTCTCTCTCCACTCAATATTTTCTCTTGCAATGATTAATGACTTTTAGAATCAGCTTTATCAAATCTAATCCTAATCCTAAATCTAAACGATAAAAGGCCCATTCCAATAAGCTTCTTTTCTAAAGTAATACTAGATAAAGTTATCGTCCAAAAATTGCACGAATATAATGTAAACTACTAAAATTAGCTTTGCATAAGTTAAATGTGACTTGAGATGATAATTCAATAACCAAGAGCCGAACTGAGCATGTACCAGTCTTCACTCTACAACACCCTTTAACTGCCAATGAGCAAATATGAAACATTGTTTACATAAGAAAGAATCAACCTTTTTTCAATAAACAGATGTTTTTATTTCAAAATAGAAACATATTACAAAAAAGTATATATTAAATTTGATATTGAAATTTTCTTTTCAAGTGAATTCTTACTATGTCGTTCCTATACTAAAATATGTCAAAAGTATTTAAAAATCGAATTATTTCTGTGAAATGTCAGAATTTAGAGAAAATAATATATTGATTTGTATGTAACTCTAACTATAAGAACTAAGATTAAATTATCATTTTTACATTTGACTTGTTTTACTTTTTAACCTTGCTGTTTGCAATAAAACATATAAATTTCTGCCTAACCATGAGTAATTCAATTTTATCCTTGCTTTTTCTCTGCTTTCTTTTAATCATTTTCATTTCTTTCTTCTTTCTTTCTTTCCATTTCCATTTTTTAAACATATTTACCTTAACATTTGCCTCAAAAGCAACATGGCTTAACTAGGGGGCTCACATCAATTTTTTTACAATACTTTTAAATCACAAACTAGCAAAGAAAATAATAACACATACATAAACAACATAAAATAAACATACATTTTTCTTTGCTTTCTTGTAATCATTTTCATTTCTTTCTTTTTTTCTCTCCATTTTCTTTTTATTCTTTCTATTCCGTCCATTTCCCCTCTTTTCATTTCGGCAATTTCCTGGCTCTTCGAATTCTCTAATGATAGTAATAAGCAAATTGTTTATACAATATAAACTTTCTTTTTACCCCTGTTTTTACCCCGGGGTTCTGTCGGCCTTTCGTCCTAAAGACCTTAGGTACTTAACGTAGGATTTAATAATGTGTACATAGTCGGCCAGGAACTGAATTGTGCAGCTTTAATGTGGAATTATTCAAATTAGTGTAACAAGCATAAAATTCGGCACATTGATAGAGGATCATGTCCTCATGTCCTCGGAGTAATTCTGGAGGTGGAATCAATTACTCATCGATATTTTTTGGAATTAATTATCTCAGAAACAAAGATAAAGAGCATCTAATGTTAATACAAAAAGGTGTAATGAAAGATAGTGATAAGGTAGAGTATGGTGAATAATTTTTGATTGAGAGCCATGCCGCCTAAATGCTACTTTGAGAAATACATTGCTAGTCGTTTCTATCAGAACTAAAGGCGCTGTCACACAGTGCAATTTTTCTTGAAACTTGCAATGCAATGCTGACAAAAGCAGAACATTGCAAGTTGCTGGCAAGATGTCAGACGCTCGCAATTCTCTTTGCAACTCGCAACGCAACTCTTTCTTGGCCTTCGAAAAACCAGATATATCCGTGGTCACTACGTTCTGATTGGTCATTTGCGACAAGGATTGCATTGCAGGTTGCTGGATAGATGTTACACGCTGCAACGTGCTTCGCAACGTTGCAAAAAGTAGAAAGTCGTTCACCTTTTTCTGCAACTTGCAACGTTGCATTGCAAGTTGCAGGGAAGGGTGTTACGCGCAATCTCTTCTGCAAGAAAAATTGCATCGTGTAACAGCGCCTTAAGTACTGTATATTGTACGAGGCTTTAAAAAAACTTATTAATTCAGCGAAAAGTTTGTCCCAAAAAACTCGTCTACACGGAACATTGTCTTCCCTTGGAAAACGTCACAAAAGAGTTCGTGAGTTTGATGAATATTAGTGCGGTACAAAGATATGACGTGGGTCAGCATTTGAAAATTCCAGAGGCAAGAAACAAATTTCGCTCTCAATTGACTGATCACAAACAACTAGTGTTTTCCCAGGGTAACTAGTGTTAGCAATGATTAAAAAAATAACTGATTGATGTCATTGATAACTGGCCCTAGCAGCTAAAAAAATACTTGATAAATAGCTTGTGTTACAGAGAATCTGACAAAGAATTGTTGTTTTAGTTCATGCGGTATAAATATACGTGGATTTAATTACTGAACTACTGAGAGTAGTCTGCGTAAGCAAAATTTCGATTCGCCAGAAATTTTAGCGATATCATGTGGCTTTCTAAAGAGATTTTACCTCTCAGAGTACATTTGTATGCAACTTATCGTCTTGCTTTGACTGATTGATCAACGGCCATGAGAAACTCATAAAAGAACATTGTCTTCCCCGAGAAATATCACTAAACAGTTCGTGACCTTGTTGAATACTTCCAACGGCATAAAACAATGGATTTAGTGGATTCCCGGAGTATGATAACTCTGAATAACAATGACAGCTTTTCGAGAAGACCAGCTACAGTTTTGAGTGATTCACCGATGACCATAAATTCTAATCATTCCAAGCGTATTTTGATGACGTCACGGATCATCGTGCACTCTACGTACGTGCATACATGTCTACATGTCTACCAAAACTTCGAGTTTGCTAGCCCACAAACGGCCTAGGCCACCTCGATCATACGTAACACAGGAAATCCATCGTCACAAATAATGTCGCTGCTCGCTTTGCTCGCAGCAATAAGTGTAATTGATACAAAAGGCTTTTACTCTTGTGGTGTCCATGTGAAATCTTGCACAATGTTAAAGGCTTAGGCCCAAAGTAATCCTAGATATGGAGCCACGCCTAAAAACAGGCAAAATATACCTTTAGTGTATAACCGTAATAGTGAAAGCAGTAAAAAAATAAATGAATTCAAGATATGATTAGCATAGAGTTACGCCCTATAAAAGTACTTACAGATTAATAGTTGCAGTTTCTTTCTGCCGCCACTTATCGTTTAAGGTGGCTCGACCCCATATTTTTACATGAACACCTTCCAACTTTGAAACTCTCATGCATAAACAGACTGACTTCAATTTCATATCCATTGTAACGCATTAGGTTACATATAGACTGAAAAGCAATATTGAATGTGTTTTGGGGAGATCGGACGGAATATCACGTGATAATGACGTCAAATGTGTTTTAGCTTTGGGTCCAATTTTGGCTCTCAAATGCATTTGCTGAGGAAATGCTCGATGCTACTTATACCTTGGATGTTTGCCTTCCTCTGAAAGAAGTCTCACTAAAATCTACAAGACGGATTTGGGTCCTTTAAATTAAGTAGAGGTTTGGTATAAACTTTACAGCAAAAATTCAACGCTATAAAACTCTTAAAACTTAATATTGAAAAAGTTAAGACGACGTTTCGACGTTACATAACGTCATTAACAAGTCAAAAAAGTAAAAATGAATACGAATATAAATATAAGATGAACACTGGAATAAAATTAATGAGCTATTCCTAAGGGTAAACGTTAACCCAAAGGAAATGTCAAGTCAATTCATAGTCAATTAAGTGAATAGCTTAGCACGAATCGAATCTGATTGCGTGTTTAAGCTAGGTTTAATGTCCTTTATGAATTTCATAGACCAAGCAGTCCCTTTTGTTGTTACATTTTTTGAGGACTTTGAAAAGATGATCAATTGGGAATGTATTGTCCTTGCCATGCTGTGATGATAAGTGTCTACCAATAGCAGAGTTCTTGTGTTCAGCGACTCGTTGATGTAGGTGTCGGGCGGTATACCCGACATAACTTGCATCGCACAAGTCACAATTGAAGAGATATACAACGCGCTGATTATTTACTATTGAAGGTTTTGACTTTTTAGCTGACAGGATTTGATCCAGCTTCTTACTCGTGAAAACTGGTTTGACATTGGTGCCAGTCTTACAGTTTAAAGAAAACAGTTCCTTGACTTCCTTACGAACTCTGTCAGCTGATGCTTGATCTTTAAATGGAATCTTTAAGGTATCAGGGTACCCCAAAGTTTCTCAAAAGGGTCGATTTTTACTTTTTTACATTTTCTGATAGAATACACAATAAGCTATGATTTAGTGAAAAAATTATTTTACTAGCGATCATTAATAGCGAGTTATAAACGAAAAACGTTTTTCCAGCTTAATCCCTGGCAATTATCTGTTGACATCACTTGTCATCAAGAGAGCTTGTCGGTGAAGAATATATTTGTCTAAACTATCGAAACCTTTGTAAAAAGATTATTCAACAAGAGCCAAAGTCCAATGGGATCAAATTGCCTTGACTTCCCGCCATTTGTGTGGGAAACGTAACGAGAATTTGGTTGCCTTTTACTTCAGCTGTCATCGGGCAAGATTATTATGTGTTATAATCCCCTTGTATCAACAAACCCGCTTCTTTGCTCCAAAAGACATTTTTGCGCTTTTCTCGGAAGTGAATTTACGTTCAATTAGCTGTGTATTTTGAGTTCCCGGTCAAAGGGATTTTTATGGATTCATCTGAAATTTGGCAGAGGTCGTCTTCGATAGTTGTTCTTTAAAAGTGTGTCTCCGATTTTCGATTTTTTGCTCCATTCCAAAGTTATCGTCTGTTTTGTATCGGATACAGCTATTTTGGCGGTGTTGTAACTTTAGGAACGTATAACAGAACAACGGGGTAACTAATCAAAAATCTGAGACACACTTTTGACAAGTGATATCTCATGATCTCAGAAAGATAGTAAACATTGTTTTCGGATCAATATTGATTGACCGGGAACTCCGCGAAGACACCTCGGTGAAAATTTGAATAATTCGCTCTAACCTAAAAGCAAAAAATTATTCCACGATGAAAATAATAGAAGTAGTTTCTACATTTATTCAGCTTTCTAAAAATGTACACTTTAATGGGGTTTAGACTAAAAGTTTTGGCGCAATATAGAGTTGAATGCACATCGGTCGCTAGGGGTACCCTGATACCTTAAATAAACGGGGTTTTTTCTTCTTCGGTACTTGAAGTTTCTTTGCCTTTCATTTGGTCTTGCGAAAATCTCTGAATGGTTGATTCGATGATGATGGTGGGATAGCCCAGTTTAGAAAACATACGACGAAGCTTTGCACATTCAGTAGAAAATGCTTCAGTGGATGAAGATAGGCGATATGCACGATCGACCATCGTATTTACAAGACATTTCTTATAGCGGTTGTCTACATGACTCTGGAAGTGGAGGAGTAGTCCAGTGTCAGTAGGTTTCCTGTACACTTGAGTTTCAAGCTTATTACCGATTCGGGTGATAAGCATGCCGAGGAACGGAATGGAATTGTTATTTTCAATTTCCATTGTAAAGGCCACATTTTGATGAACGTTGTTGAGCAGTTGAAAAAATTCTGTAGCTGTTTCAATATTGGGCATTATAACCAGAGTATCATCAACATAACGTCGGTACAACTGTGGAATCTTGTTTTCCTGTTCTAACTGGCTTTCTATGGAGCACATGAAGACATTGGCTAGCAAGGGCCCAAGTGGAGAGCCCATTGCGACGCCATCTATTTGTTCAAATAACTCACCATTGAATTGAAATAATTGACGAGTAGTGGCGATTTGAAGCAGCTCAACGAGTTGATATTTTCTAAGTTGTAAGTTGTAGGTCTTGTTGAACCAGTTATCATTGAAGGCTTTATCTGCCAATATATTGATGGTCTCTTCAAAGGGTACATTGGTAAATAATGCAGTGACGTCATATGAGATAAGTACATCGTCAGGCTCAAGGTCGATCTCTCGAATTTCTTGTGCAAAACCAAAAATATCATTGATACAATATTTATGGGTAGAGAGTGGCTTTAACTTTTCTTCCAACCACTTTGCGAGGGTGTAGTTGTAGGTTCCTGATGCTGATAAAATAGGTCGCATGCATAAGTTGGGTTGGTGGGTCTTTGGAAGACCATACAAGTGCGCCAAACGAGAACCTTTGGTAGAAAGAAGGTCAGCAATCCCTGTAGGTAGAATCTCGTGGAGTTTGTCATGAAGCTGTTTTTCCTTTTCCAACAATGGATGGTAGTGTTTGGGAGGCCTACCCCTGGATTTTGGACGCTGTTGTTGAATGCGTACGAACTTTGTAGTGTCATTGGTTGAAGCTTCGCTGAGTAGTTCTATGTATTTATCTTTATCCATAACGACGACTCCGGATCCTTTATCGGGTTTCGAAATAACAATGTCATCGCGTCTTTTGAGGTTGCCGAGAGCTCTAAGAAGTGCTTTAGGAGGCTTGGGATCTTTTCTTTCAATATAGTTGAGCGCAATGGAACGTAGAGTCGCACAAGCAAGCTCCTTCTTCTGAGGATCAGATATCAGTGCATCTATTTTCCAATAGGCTTTCTATTACTCTTATGGAGTTTAAGAGTTTTAATTATAACATAGCTACAATCTTACGCGCGCTCTGATTGGCCAGAAAGCTATGAACTATTTGCTCATGGGCTGCACTGCGCGCGCACTATCTTCGTCATTGTCTTTTTCAAATCGTTCGTTTTTAAGATGGTGACACATATAACGCGCGCTCTGATTGGCTGAAAAATCTATGAACTATTTCCCCATGGGCTGCACGGCTCCGTTTTTAACGTTCTAGGCTCTGTTATAAATCAATTAGAAAACAGAAAGCCGCTTGTCCATTGCGTTATAGACGCACTTGATAAAATATAAAGAACTCTTAACAAACTAGAGTCGCACTCGGCTACGCCTCGTGCCACTCTTACGTTTGTTAATCGTTCTTTATATTTTCTCTCGTGCGTCTATAACGCCATGGGCGCGCGGCTTTCTGTTGTCTAATTGATAAATAGACGCACGAGAGAAAATATAAAGAACGATTAACAAACGTAAGAGTGGCACGAGGCGTAGCCGAGTGCGACTCTAGTTTGTTAAGAGTTCTTTATATTTTCTCAAGTGCGTCTATAACGCTATGGGCAAGCGGCTTTCTGTTGTCTAATTGATTTATAACAGAGCCTAGAGCCTTGAAAACGAAGCCGTGCAGCCCATGGGGAAATAGTTCATAGGTTTTTCAGCCAATGGGAGCGCGCGTTATATGCCTTGTGTCGCCATCTTGAAAACGAACGATTAGTGACGACGATAGTGCGCGCGCGGTGCAGCCCATGGGCAAATAGTTCATAGGTTTCTAGCCAATCAGAGCGCGCGTTATATCGAAGCTATGTTATAAAACGCCATGGGCGCGCGGCTTTCTGTTGTCTAATTGATAAGAGTTTTATACCGTTGAATTTTTGTTGTAAAGTTTAAATTAAGGGTATAATTTATGCAAAAATTGAAGACCACATTTCCCTTGGCAAGTTTTACTACTTCTTGGATGTTTATTTACCCCCAAAATCGCTCATTCTATTCTCATATCCCCATAGTACTTTATGGAAAAACTGGATAGACAGCCAAGGATAGACAGCCAAAGCGAATGATATGTGAATGCAGCTGAAAACTCAATGTTTACATTTTCTCCGGTTTTACGGGCATTTTCGCAAAAACATGTGATCATTAGAAAACTGCTCGATTTTTTTATGTTGATTTTTCCTGAGGAGCGTAACTGATTAATACACTATAAGCACACGGATTTTCCTGTTAATTGAAAAACTTTTTAGGTGGTTTAAAATAAACGCAAAGTTAGGTAAATATTGACGCGATGTCGATTTTGTGCTCTGGGACTTCTGTTGTCTACGATTTATCACAGCAACAAATTCTTTTGAATTGAATTCTGTGACGCGCACAATTTGAAACGTATAACAATTATTCACTATTGTTAACCAAGCGCAGTCAATGCGTGCATGGTGTACAAGAATTCTTTGTTGATAAGACAGAAACAAAAGGCCTAAGTCTTTATAGTGCAGGCATATCGTGCACAAAAAGTGCAGAATTGTTCAGTTTTTTGCTACAAGCATGAAAATTGATACAATGATAGAAGACAACATGCTGACTAATTCCTGATATAGCGCCACGCCCAAAAATCAATACTTCCAGTTTTACACATGTGGAATTAATTTTCACTTAAAATTAAATACAATTGTTGCATTAACAAGCTGTTCCATGAAATGTGATAATTCTTTACAAGTACTGTTCGTTCTACCTAACTGACTATAGTGCCCCACCCTATTCCTCGTACTTCCAGTTTTATGTTAATGGCTTTAATTAAATTCAAAATTACTGAAAATAACCGTTTTCTACAATGCTATCACTACCAACTAATCCTATTTGGTCTAATAATGTATGCCCTTTTCATTTCACATGCACTGCCACACCCTAAACTTAGTACTGCCAGTATAGATACATAGGAATACCTCAAGTCTCTCAAGTATCAAAATTATTCACCTTGTTTTAAAGTCAAGGAGATAGAATAATAGACGGATATGATTGAAACAACGCAATTTGAACAACATGCAACCATGGCAACGCCTTTTCAAAAGTACTTCCAGTAATAGTACATTGTAATTGATTATTGGGGTTACTGGGATTTATCAATTTTGGATTATGGAAAATCTAATATTCAGTAAGGTAAGAATCTTTGACAAGGGAGAGGGCTATTGCAGTTCACTCGTAGCAATCATTAAATTTTATTATTTCAACTTCCCAAACAAATTAATTCCATTTGCAATCGCCTCCACAGTCACACATGGCTGTGCACACGAGCTGCAATTTTGCACATTTTTATCTTGCTGACATTTACATCTGGTCGGGTGGCTACACATTTCCAAAATCTCTTGCTTAGTTTTCCCACAATTGCGTCAATTTAATCTTTTCGGTCCGCCTTTGTCTACTGCCAAGTGCGGCGCAGAGGGTAGCTGCAACGACTGACCTGGCTTGATAAGCGGTTAGTCTCTTAATGTGATTTTGGTGGAATGCTGCAGATGGGATGCTGCCCCCATTGACTTGGCTTTTTTGAAAACATTTCCTTCTATAAAGTCAATAACTATTTGGCAAAAGTTAGTTTAACTGTACAGTAGTACAACAAACTGCTGCAGTAGACTGACATATATTTCCAACAGATCTTTACATACAGAATCATTCAAAGGCCGTTCAAATGTTGTTTTTACTTTTGCAAACAATACTTTCAAGTCTCCAAGGCAGAGATTTTCCCGAATATAGACATTTCATTGCAGCCCGTGAAGACAAAGAAATGAAAAGTTGAAGTTTTACTTCAAAATCGCGGGACGTTGGTGCGCAGATCTCCAGGCCTATTCCAGGCCCTAAAATCGCCTAAAATCGCCCAAAATCGCCCTAAGTTTTGAGTATCTTTGGGGATAATTTTGCTAAAATTGCCCAAAATTACGGCGATTTTAGTGCCCGGAGTAGGCCTATTTCCAGAGCCAGAGGAAAAAGCAATTAAAGATGGGCCCTTTTCTTCCGCTCTCCACCGATGCTCCATTTTAAGGGTATTTACAGTATATTAAAGCTACACGGATAGATCAGAAGTCGAAACAAGGATAGGAAGTCACTGATATTCAATGGGGATCAAACTTGGGACCTCTCGCACTAACCAACTGTGCGATCCTTGCTCCTAAAAGTCGTGGAAGCCATGGAAAGCAGGAAGTGCAGCTGCTTTGCTAGGACCTAGTGCTCTGAAAACTTCAAGTACTGCAATAATGTGGAAAGATTTTTCTGCGTCCTCTCCAAACATGGCGACTGCCAACACCACCAACCACATTAGTGTCGAGAGTATGGGTAAGGAGTTTCTGAATTGCATAGTTGACACAATCCTCTTGAGTGCATGTTGCCAATCCAGTGAATTCCCGTTCTACATCACATACAAATCCTTGTCAAAAGAAGAAATCAAGTGTATGTTTCCAGGCAACTTGATGACTTTAATTTGCAAATTTCAACTAAAAGTAAAAAGCTCTCAAAAACCTAAGGAATCCAGTGAATTCCCGTTCAACACTAATTTTTCTCCAACAGAAGAAATCAAGTGTTTCTTGTTGGGCAATATGATGGATTTGCAAATTTCAGCTAAAAATAAAAAAAAGCTCAATACCCTGAGGAATCTTTCCCAGTTGCATGGTATAAGAGTACTTGTTGGCTCTACACGCTTTGGTTGACCATGACTTTGTTAACTTCTAGATATGGTCTGTGATTTGAGGCTATCAGTGCCGCAATATTCACTCCACATTACATCAACCCTGGAGACATTCTGTATTAAACTGGGTCTTCACAATCATGTGTAATTGATCAGGCTATTGTGAACAGGTTTTCTTTATGTGGAAAATTATAAAATAGTGAGAATTATTGATTGTTACGAGTGAAGTGCAATAACAGTGGCCTTTATGCAGGAATACGTACAGAAAGATGTCAGATTGCCATACACCCAAACCTAATTCCAGATCATCAATTCCAAAGTATTATTACTGGAAGTACTTTTGAAAAGGCGTTGCCATGGTTGCATGTTATTCAAATTGCGTTGTTTCAATCATATCCGTCTATTATTCTATCTCCTTGACTTTAAAACAAGGTGAATAATTTTGATACTTGAGACTTGAGGTATTCCTATGTATCTATACTGGCAGTACTAAGTTTAGGGTGTGGCAGTGCATGTGAAGTGAAAAGGGCATACATCATTAGACCAAATAGGATTAGTTGGTAGTGATAGCATTGTAGAAAACGGTTATTTTCAGTAATTTTGAATTTAATTAAAGCCATTAACATAAAACTGGAAGTACGAGGAATAGGGTGGGGCACTATAGTCAGTTAGGTAGAACGAACAGTACTTGTAAAGAATTATCACATTTCATGGAACAGCTTGTTAATGCAACAATTGTATTTAATTTTAAGTGAAAATTAATTCCACATGTGTAAAACTGGAAGTATTGATTTTTGGGCGTGGCGCTATATCAGGAATTAGTCAGCATGTTGTCTTCTATCATTGTACCAATTTTCATGCTTGTAGCAAAAAACTGAACAATTCTGCACGATATGCCTGCACTATTAACATGGTAATTTGATCGAGGTTGTTTAGTGTGCTTTTTATTCAGGACCCTTGTTGCTGCGCATCTCCCACGTGCACACCGTAGGGAGTCTAGGTACTAGCGAGACAATTATTGGGAGCGTAGAATAATGGCACTTCCATAGACGACTTTCAAAAATGGCGGGCTCATTGTTCACGATAACGAGGCCAGAAAGGCCTCCAAAATCAACATCGCATCAAATGATTCTAAATATATAAAAATTATCCTGTAAAATGCACATAAAATAGGTATTTTAAAAGGAAAAGGAACACATCGTCTTTGATAGCAATAGAAGTGTCGCCACGCATATTTTCTGGTAACAAGGCCTTTGTGGCCTCGTTCTCATGTACTAGGCCGCCATTTTTGAAAGTCGTCTATGACGTCTTAGGCCCAGTTCAGACGTCAAACTTTTGCCGCGTCGAATCTAATAGTTGCATTTTGTAGATGAGAAGTGCGGCTTCTGAACCAAATGAATTTAACAAATTTGATTCAAACTGAATTTTTCAATTTAACACTTAATACAATAGGTTCAGACGCCGCACTTCTCATCTACAAAATGCAACTATTAGTTCAACACGGCAAAAGTTCGACGTCTGAACTTGGCCTTAAGCTCGATAACAAACACGTTAAACCAAATAACCCACGGTTTTTTCACTTGCCTATCAATGATCTTTAAATGATTGGATTTTTACGAAAATTGACTGGTAAAATCTAAAGGCCTCCTCCATAGCGAAATGGTTACGGACCACTAGTTAACTGCACGTGATCCCTTTGATAGGTTTAATCATTGTAAGATTTGAACCAGACAATCTGCAATGGAGTACACCGTCTATAAAGGCATGATTGTATCTAGGGATGCGCTATGCTGCTAGATGAACAAATAGTCGATAGGAAGGAGAACAAAGCAATGAGTCTTGCAACAGGTGAACAGTATAGAAATTACTCTTATTGAAAGATTTCGCCTTCGTGTTTATTCCAGTGATTCTCGCCTTGAGGGTATTGGAAATTGCGTTAATTCGCGTTGTTCGATATATCAATATGATCCTACTTGACGTTCAGTTACCATTCATAAGCTATTGACAGCATGCTGTATGTTGCATTATAATCTTAACAAGAACATATCAAAATTTATTTATTGCGTTTTAGTGACAATACATAAGCCATGAGGATGATCTGAGTCACTGACCCCATAGAAAGATAAACCACCTAAAAATGCATACAAAAATAACTATAAAAGGGATAAGTTAGGATGGCAGAAGGTAAGAGAATCACGAAGCTTTCGTATTGTGTGGTAATACTTATTCAACGATTCTAGTTGGTTACGCATGCTTTCTCATCCGTACTGAGCAAAGTGTTTACGTCTAGATAAATTCTACATCGGCGCGCTTTGTTTGGTCGGTATTATCGTCGATAGAATGTTGTTTACAAAGTGATCGCGTTGCTATAGACTTGTTACCCTAATGCTAGCAGTTCTGCATGAAAAACATGTATCACTAACCATACTTGAGATATATAGTCTCATAGACAAACTGTTCATGTTTTTTTCTTCACTATTTCACATTTATTCTGACATTCATTTCTCTTCAAGTCCATCACATAAGTTTGCGAGTGAATGATATGAATAAAGTATAGAACTTTTATACGAATAAAAGTTTTGAGGAAGATGTGATTTTCTTAAGTAGACCTTTTTGCCGTAACACTATTTTCCAACTTCGTGCATCTTGAAACAAAGAACTGCATCGTAGAATGTGCGGAATGTGAACTTCTTTTGTTTGAAATGAAACTTCCCTTTGTGTTTCAATCAAGAACACATAAAAATGAGGCTCCGAGCAACAGAACTAGGAGCCATATTAATGTCTTCTTGAATGGAAGACAAAGGGAAGTTTTGTTTCAAACAAAAGATGTTCACATTCCGCACATTCTACGGTGCAGTTTTTTGTTTCAAGATGCACGAAGTTGGAAAATGGTGTTACGGCAAAAAGGTCTAATAAAAGAACTATCAACCGGGTGATACAGACTTTTTGTCATTGTTTATACACCTATTTCAAAAATGGTTGTTTTTACCAAGCGACACATGCAATAGGTGATAGGTCGTTCCAAGACGGAAAGGAATTATGGGCATACAAGCAAACACAAATAATCGAGGCCTTTGAAATGGTTTTGTCGAGTACAAACAACATTGAATATCTCAACACTTAGCTCCATGTTCTTGATGAGAATAAGAAGCAGAAACACAAGTCATTCCAGCTATTCTTGGATCTTGGAATGGCCTATCTCTCCTGTATCTATTGCCGTATTGGCTAACACCTATCGCCAATTCTCTATAAAAGACCCCAGCGTTAGTGTAATCACCAATGCAGTCATTCTGAAAATATCCAAGTGACTATTTTTCTAGCTCTTGCTTTTATTGACTCAATGATGACATAGGGACGTTTAATTTGACATACGGACAACATGCCGAGTTCCCTGGAGACCACGATTAACACTGCATTCCTTCGAGGTCTTGTGTTTGACTTACTGTTCATTGATGTGGAAATGATGAATTCATCATGACTTCATCCTGCAATGTGGATGTACAAAACATGTCATGGAATAGCGGTGCATTCTAAGGATCGTATATGTTCTTGCAAAGAGACATAGGATTTGTACTAAAATCCTATAATATTTGGACACCAAGCAAACACTACCAAAGCTGTGTGAGGTTGCTTCTTCTCCAGTTATAACGACTTCTTGCGCAAATCTTGGTAAGTTGACGCTGTTCTGTTCTGGACGCAATGTTTTAACTAGAGCAATTTGAGTAGTATGGCCATTTATCAAGGCTATTTCGGTTTTCCTGCTTAAGCTTATTTCATTGTACATGAATAAATATCAGTATGAGATTTGGTACTTCGTACACAAGACTGCACTGTTTTTTTGAAGTAGTTTTAATAATTTGGTACTTTTGCATAGTTCACAGTTGTGTACTAGGATGACAACGAATGTAAGAGTATAGTTACATGTTCGTACAATGCTAAAACTGTACAATCATATCACTTTTACTTATACATATCACTTTTACTTAGCGTGGATGTATTTCTGTTTTCTTTGATCGCACTTGAAAACCTAATCAAGATCTAATCAGAATGTCTTCAATTACTCAAATACCATCCATAGACAATTCAATTGCTTTATCTAGTTACTATTATTAGAAAAATTTCATCAATCTATTTTATCCTTGTACAAACTTTTGACTCAAATGTTTATTTACTTGAACAAAAATGCAAATCGACTTCAATTAAACGAATATCAATGGACCTTTTCAACTTTAATCCGTTTTACGTTTATATATTCAGTAATCATAGAATGCTATAGAATCTTACTAGCATTGCCTCGTTTAAAATAACACTGTATTTCCGAACGAGTACGGATTATCGTAGACCATTTAAAAAACTAATTTTTGACTTGATAGAGTGCTGTATTAGAATTCAAAAAAATGTTTTAGTTGATTTATCATTTCCAATAAGTTTGGTATCATTTGAAATAAGAAAAACGTTGATAAAATCTTCAACCATCACTACTATTTCAGCTGTCAGGATATTATTTATCATTAAGTCTGGGCGTAGTGAGCTCCACGTGTATTTCATGCATGACAATCAATTCAGCATGGCAGAGTGTTTATAGTTGTGCACATAACATGGATTCCCTAGAATGTGCTAGATGTCCATTTTTAGCCTTACATCGCTACACAAAAGTGTTTATATTGTAATGTAACTTTAGCGTTTTGCAGACAATAATTACCCTTAAGCGTTTTGCGCTGTAAGTGCTAAATTTCTCACTGGAGTGTTACGACCTAACTGTGAGTTTGTTTGTTCAGAAGTTATTAAACCATATAGTGTGAATGATAATGATCATCTTTTAATGTTTGTAAATTAATATATTCCATATCGGCTTGTTTCTCGAGAAGTAATCGAGAAATATATTGCTTAACACTCTTATTAGTTGAACGAACTCAGGAGAAACCTTAATTTGTTGTTTTATTTGTTCGTTGGTGTTGATTTTCTTTATTTACTTTAACGAGTTTATATAAACAGTTTTGTTGCAATAAGGTGTCATACTTGGCTTATGCTTAGTATATCAAATAATTTTGTTTTTAAATCTCACACTTACCTCATTTCAATTTCAAGCTAGAATATGCGATAAATGGAAATCTGTAACACCCCATAAACACTTACTGACGTTTCGAGAATGGGCCCTTCGTCGAAGTAAGAAGTATTTACTACGATGCAGGGTGTAGGGTGGCATGCCTAACTTGTATCTTTTTTTAATCTTTAATCAATTACTCTTAAAAACAGTTTGCACTATACTATCTTAGCCTTTATTAATAATTACGCTTTGCGGAGGTGACTCATGTTGTAATCCAAGTTTTTTTTAGAAAATAATCTCTTTTTTAGTAGAAGTAATAGTTTTACTTTTTACTATAAAACTTTAATTATTCGTACATGTATTTTGAAATAAACTCTTGTGGGCATACAACTTTAGAATAAACAAAGATGTTAGTACAACTTCTCGTATCTTTGTTTATTCTACATGTTTTTTCGTTTTTCCCTAAAAAGGCGGGGTGAATTTGGGCGAGTTCACTTTTTTCCGTTCACGTCACGTGACGTCATTCGACCCTCCTTATGTCCCAAACACCTAGTAATTATTCGTTGTATTGTTAATTCTGCCATATCGAAAAGTGATGTTGTTAAGTCTATATTACGTTACCCGGAAAGCGAGCAAGTTAGTTTTGTCAATGTATTGCCAATTTAAAGAGTGTCACAAATGAGATTAATGTGGGTTTCAGACTGATAAAGGTATTTGACCTGAGTAAGCTAGCTGTAAGGGCATATGCCTATAAACCAGTTAGAACTTAGATTGATGTTATTACCAAACAAAACAAGAGAGAATCTAGACTTTAAATCAGAAGGTAAAACATTTCATGTAACAAATGTTATGTACAAATCAATGTTTTTTTACCAAAGTTTTTAAATAGGCACGCATACAGATTTACAGATTTTACAGATTTTGCTTTAGATTTTCATTACTGCTACGATTACATTTTATTTCTCTCTTTTTTTTCCTCGTGCAATTCATATAGTCTTCACTTGCAATAAGGTTTGGTTTAAATGCAATTAACACCTTAATGTTTTTCATAATTATAGTATAGACGCTTTACACCATCACGTGATGACAGCCATGACAGGAGGCACAGCAATAGGGTCTTTTCCCCCTGGGAAACTCATGTCAAACCAGATTAGTCCAGACTATAATAATAATAATAATAATAATAATCGAATATTTATACAGGATAACCTATCAGTTAAAAAACTGTTGTCAAAAGGGTCCTGTGGTGGAGGACTATAGTTCCTGCCTCCTGTCATGGCTGCCGTCACGTGATCGTGCAAAGCCTCTATTTTTCCGATGATTTTTGATTTTGTTTTTAAAATGTTGGCTATCCAGACCAGCTACTGAAATTCCTTTGATTAATACCCTTATAGCAGTCGCGTGTCTGTGCCCCATCCTATCATAATTAAGGGTTTGTCTGCTAATGAATATGCAGCCTTATCTAGTTCCACCCAATTCTCATGATTCAGTGCACTTATCAATGAAGTGTCAGAGAGAAAGGATGAGGAAGACTTTTCTATTTATGATCACTGAAATGGATATCAGAAATACTACTTGCATTCATTATTCCGCGATATTTCAATATACGACTATAATCATGTCTCGTAGACACGTGGTCGCTGCTCTCCCTTCCGTCTTCTTGCCCTCGTGTCGAATTCCAGAACCGATCAGCATTCCTTCAGTCGTTGGAGTGAGTGTCTCCGTAATTGTGCAGATGTTTTCAAATCTGGACACTTTTCTCATCTCTCAAGTTGTTAATTTGATTTCATTAAAAAGCAACTCTTTTTAGGTAATTAAATAAACTTTAGCTGGAGTAATTAGAAATCTGGGTGCGCTGTTTCTTAGCGTAGTATCATGTAAGTGACTCACTATAGGCTCTGTGGCTTCAACACATATCAAACAAATTTAGTGTACTGTTTTACGTTTTATTAATTACACATCTGCTATAGTGGTTGATAGTTCGTGTAAACACAACTGAAGTGGGTGGTTGTCTAATCGAGTGCACATTTCTTTTTCGCCTTTACCCTTTCCTGTCTTTCCTTTAATTATCATGGAACTCCATTCAGTCAGTCTAAAATAATAATCTTAATGGAAGATACGACACTTTTCAATTTAAATTTCATTTGTTTCGACAGCATCTACTGTCATCATTAGTGCGATACATAGTAAGGAAAATGGTCTATTCCTTCTTATGTATCGCACTGATGATGACAGTATAGACGCTGTCGAAACATGTCTGCATTAAAATGAAATTGAAAAGTGTCATATCTTCCATCAAGATCATCGTACAATTACTACGCCGCCCTTTTGGTAAAATAATAATGAATTCAATACATAGTAGTGTCATTCTGTTTGGCAACAGACGTGGTTTCTTTTAGTTTTCATCCTCTTATAGATCCGCCAACTACAATTTGAGGAATATTTCTGCAGTCCACCTTCATTATTGTAGCTGACTGCTTGTACTATATTGATGTAGTATTTGCCAGTGGATTTGTAATCAGTTCTGTTTTCTCGTTAGGAAGCTGTGTTTACTGTAGTGTTGCTATTCATCATGTTTACGTATCCGCGGTCCCTGCATGGGTAAAGGTCATTGCATATCTGCTAGGCGTTCGTTGTTCGATTACTCGCCTCGATTGTATGAAGGGTGGGTGGATAGCCCCTGTAAGGTACGATGTCTTATTATCCTGATTGGATGTCTTGATATTTTATTATTTTATTATTATAATTTGTAATTTATTATTATCATTATTTTATGTCTCGCATACAGTGATGGCTCCCCCTTGCGAGACTAATAACATGTAGATGTAGATGTAGGGCGGATAGCGCGTGGATAAATTTATGTCCTGTCGACTCTTGCAAATTTCAGAGTATTTTACCTTTAATTGTTCTAAGTTGAAAAGTGTTCTAAAATCTAAAGTTGTCACTTAACAAGTTGGAAAAAAAATCAAACCCCTACTGAAAAAACTGAACGTCCTCAGTCCAGAACTTGACCTGCTTTGTTTACCTTTAAACTTGAAGTAGTTATTGCCAGAAATTTCTTGCACATTGAAACCTCAGATTTTCGAGAACTTACGTAACTGTGTAAGGTTAAGGGTTTTTAACTTTTGTTCAAACAAAAACATTTCCTCTGTCAAATGATGGACCGTTGCATTTCTGTATCTTGTTTCTTTATGAGAGAATTAGAATGAAAATAGTTTAATTATTTGCGTTACAGGTTTTTGGAAAACAACAAGTGTTATTAAATCAAGTTAAATATTTTATGCTAGTTCGAACAGATATCATAAGTGGAGTGTTGATAGTTAGTTAGGTTATCTGTCTTTTGTTGACTTAGTTTGTGCCACAGCGCTATTGGAGAATTCCACTTAATACCCCCGGGACCAGACGTTATCAAATCACAAATCTTGCCATGCTATCAGATTCCTGTTTTGTAATTGATGTAGCCTCAAAAAGATGAAATGAATTGTTGGAAGGGTCAGTTTTCTTGATATTATCAAGGGCTGTTATCAGAGAGGAGAATCGAGACTTGATGGAAAACGCTTTATAATCCAAAGGTAATGTAAGGGTCAGTCTAAGATTGACATGGCTTTTGTTGTGGCTGTATCCCTACTTGTTCAATATTCAGTCCAGCCCTCTTGCCTGTGATGTCTGTGATGTACATCTTTACAACGATGTGAAAGGGTCACTTTTAAATCATGGCGTTAGAGACAAGGCATTCATATTGTTGTTCTCGGGATGTCGTTCATATGATTGGTCCTCTATCTGGTGCTTCTCCAGCGCTCCATCGAGCTAATTACAAATATAAGCCTGGTAGGAATGTTTTAAACCCTTGTAAACTGATATAGGCTATATGGTCAGGCTAGCTATACTAAGATATATGTTTCACAGTGTGGGAACACAATCAATGCAACCATATGATTTGAAAAATGTGCGTCGGGTCAAAGTTACCGAAGACAGATTCCTGCACACTCCTTTTAAAGAGATGACTTTGCTCACACCTGCAACCAAGTGTGTCGAACATGGCCAGCGTTCTTCTTAAATCAAAGTACTAGTTCTACGCGTGTGCTTTGACTCTGATCTGATGCATGGGTAAATCTACTATAAGCCTTTAAGACAACTTGTAATTCAATCGCGGAGTATATGTGGATGAAGATCACATAGTCTCGAGGATTAAACCATCGCGAGTCGCTTCGATTTTTTCGCTTGCTTTATTTCCACGACTGTTTAAACTTCAACTCTACAATTGTGCAACGTTGTGGCTTGTGTCTGAGGAACAGAGTGGATTGTGAGTGTAATAGTTGGTGCGTAATCGGCAACAGCCCTGGTTGAACTTCTTCTTTGTCCATGATGGTGTCTGTTATCACTCTGTTACTAAAGCGTGACTCATCACTTGAAAACGCGCTTCGAATTCCTTTCTGCCTTCACTCCTTGTGTTCGTTAGTTTGTGAAGGTTTCATAAAACATGCCGTGAATGTTTGCAATTCTGAAAACCTAGGTTTTCCTAACGAGTTTATCACTTTTCATCTGTCCATTTTGCTTATCTCGATTGGGAAAAAAGTGATAGCGAAGCGATTGGTTGGCGTAAATGAATGTAAGCGAGAATTGAAAGTACAATGCAAGATGACAACCTCTAGAAGTTGGAACTTTTTACAATCCAAAGAGCATTCTTTGGACAGCGAAAATTTGAAGTCTTTGCGTATGTAGTTGACTTTTATCGCTCATTAGCGATTAGGCGTTAAAAGCCCTCGCTAGTTTCTGACTAAAAACACCTTGTGTTGCGTTTATGAATTGTAAATGTTTTTTTTCTCTTTTGTTTTAGAATCATTAAACATCAGACAGTCTTCAGAGGAAACCAATCGTGGTTTTGGTGGTCGCTCTGGTAATATCTCTGGTGAGTTAATGTGGCTCAAAAAGACTTCCTTGGGTTTTGTAAGTCGTCACTTCGTAGCTCACTTATAGTTTTTCATCAAAAAATAGTCCTTTGCCTGCAGTTCTTTTCCACTTAAGTATAACTATATACAGCCTTATAAAAAAGTACAATTCATTAAACCTACTTTCTTTAAGAACTGTTCAACTTGTTTTTAGAGCGATGATATTTTCTTGATATTCTCTGCTATCCTATGCCATTAGTATGAAGAGCCAATATAAATATCTCACAATAGACATTCACATATACCGATGGTATTGTTGTTATTACTACAAGCAAAATGATCTGACCTCTCTGTCGCGTGACCTCAAATGGAAGAAATTTGCTCAACAAAAGCGTGTCGACCGTCCAATTTTATGTTCATTTGTTGTAGTGTTATACATCGTATTCATGTTGTTTTTGTTTAAGTAATGTATAGAAGTTCTTAGGTGGAAAGAAAAACAAAATTATATACCTTATGATGAGAGAACTCGCAAACAGTCTTGACACACATTTATGAGTATCAAGGGTTTACAAATAATTTGTTTTTGTTTTCGTAAATGGTACAAACTAATAACATATTTTGCAACTATTTAAACTTGTTTTACGAAATCTTATCAGATTAAGCTCTCATCATGATTGTCTCAAAGGTTTTTTTATCATATATATATATATATATATATATATATAGTATATAATAACTTAGTTACAACTACACATTATAAAGTGTACAAACTCGTCTTTTCGTGAAATTATACCTTCGCAACTTTGCGTGTAAAGTATCTTAACAGCATGGGACTAACGATTTTCTCAGATCATCTTAAAAGCTTACAAGCTATTCCTTCCACGTCACAAGTTTTGTTCTTATAAAACATTCTTAGAATATTCCTCAGTTTTACCATAATTAGAACTCTTAAAACTGTTCAGTGTTGTACGTTTTTGTCATAAGCCAATTTTATTTAATCAGTTGTGCTTTTTCGTTTGCGATAAAAATCGATTCAACAACAGATGCAATTTATAACTTTGATTGATTCTTTATAAAAAGTCACGTCTTCTTATATCGGTATCACTTTATTATGTCAAATCAATCATAATTCAGATCTTTGCGACTTTTAATTTTTGAGCTACGCATTAAATCTTTAATAATGTAATGCTAACCACATTAAAACGATGATCTATAACGTGAAGAATGAAATTTCAGTGACAATGTGAACATCAACACCGTCTATTAGATTATTTTCCTTCTAGTATTTTCAGTTGTTTTGTGGTTCAAGTCAAAATATATACAAATCCACTACATCATCAGGCATCATCAACATTACTAACAACAACAACAGCAGCAGCAGTAGCAGCATAACGCCTCATTGAAAAACAAAACTGACAAATATATTGTAAGCAACTTAAATACCTCGTGCTTTCTCTTTGATCAGAAAATGATTAGTGTTTCTATTGATATTTTAACCGAAATCAAAATACTCAGCAAAGTTAACTATTCTGCAAGGGGAGTTACGAATAAAGTATGTATGTATGTAAGGGGCGGTATAGTTTTTTAACTTTTTTGATGAGACGCATTAGATTGTCTTCACTCTAAAACACTCTGAAAATGTCTGTCGTTACGACGACTCAATAAGTTAAAGGTCGACAATTCTTGAGCATGTTTACTGTTTGCTTTTCTTTTACTCATATGAACTCATTTTCTGTCTTGAAGGACCGACGTACGTGCCTGGACCTCTTGATGGCAGCCTTTATGCCCAAGTCGACAAGAACTTGAAGAAACAAATTCGCTCGTACAGTTTGGACAGTGGTATACATTCACGCGGTCCACGAGATGAATCCAGACTACACAGTTACAAGACACAACCTCTAATGCCTCAAGGCACAGCCACATTAAATAGATATCAGTTTAGCAGAAACTCCAACAAAATTCTCTCTGACGGTGACATTGCTATGGAACCCGATCTCGGAGGAAATATCCGCTCAATAGATAAACTGCTTAAAGAGCTCGGTGAATGCTCCGAACTGTTAGATAATACAATACAACAAGGGAGAAGAGCCTCCGAGAGGACGGCCCCAAATGTAACGTTTCAAGAATTATCATCTGCTCCTATACAATCTAGTAAATCACCCTCTAAGTCAGTCAGTCCTCCAACGCCGCTGAGACGAGCAGCAAGTTACGGAGCTACAGAACGCTACTTTGAGGAAAGAAATGCAAAACCAGCCAAAATGGCTCGTACAAATGGGGTGGGAAGTCCATTCCCTCCACCAACTAGTACGAGTACACCCAAACCCCAAGGTCTCCATGAAGCGCCCACTTTACAGACACATTCAAGATCTTTGTCGCCAAAGTTTTACGCCTCTAAAGTAGTTATTCCTTACAAGACAACCGTTGGCCAATCTTGTGAGCCTGGTAATGTTGTGGAGGACTCTCGCACAAATCCCAAGAGTCAAGCGTATCTCGTTGGTGACTCCGTGGATGTTAAATTTGGAGTGAATGGTTACCATGACAGTGATATGGTCATGGAGAATAACATTAATGGTAAGGGAGGGGTGGGTGACATAAACAATAATGCACCTGATTCTACGCAAAATGGCGCTCTTGAAAACGGCGAAGATATAAATGAGGAGGATGAATTTCCAAAACAAGGCAACGTCGCAGCAAAAGTTGCTTATTTAACTGACATCGTTTTCCCTGCCCAACCCCCCGAAGAACGTAACCCCCCTAGAAAAGGCACGGTTCCGATGCCAGGCCTGGTCGGTAAATCGCCAACAGATATTTCTGATGAGATTTCTAAATATAACGCCAAGTCGTTGGCTGTGGGTGAATTAAGCCACAGCGGAAATATGTTATATCGTGGAGGAGTGCCTCAAAAGATATCCGATGTCCATCCTGGTCCTAAGGATATGTCTGATCCAAGTATGAATGCTGAATTGGCTGAAAAACTCAAGGCAGCACGTGACAAATCGGAAGCTGTTGAAAGTGCAGGTAGAGCATTTTGTTAAGCCCGCTCTGGACCATCCTATCCATTCATCTTACCATGCATCTAATCAGAACTATACCATCGATTCACTCCGGACCATCCTATCCTTTCATCTTACCATGCATCTAATCAGAACTATACCATCGATTCACTCCAGACCATCCTATCCTTTCATCTTACCATGCATCTAATCAGAACTATACCATCGATTCACTCCAGACCATCCTATCCTTTCATCTTACCATGCTTCCGAGCTGAACTATTCCATCCATCTTATTTGAATTACTCTATCCATCCATCCGCTCTGGACATTCTATCCATCCATTCGTCCAAGCATAGCGCTGATGCACTCCAATGTATATGTATCAAAGTACATGAAATGTATAGAAACTTGCTGGATAGCCTCGACACGAACTTTGTTCAAAGTTGGGGTGTACGTAATGTCAGTATATATCAGCTATTCATTCCATTTACATGGGCTGTTCTATCCATCAATTTTCCCGCTTTTTCGTTCTATTTTCGCTTTCTTTTTGTGTCCTTTTTTTACTTTAGTATAAACTTACCAGCATGCATTTGATGGTTAAAGCCTTAATTTTCTTGGTTAATTTAATTCAAATCTCTGTTTTTCTAGTGTGCCTCTTCGTTACGAGATCCTTCCGTTTTGGTCCTTCTTATCAGCCGTTGCATGCCATAGTTTTTCATTTCATACTTCAACAATAACGTAGAATTAACGATAATACAGGATACATTAATGTAACTATTTGTTTCTTTGAACCTTTGTTTTCTTACTTCGTTTGCTTCTGCGTTCTTTCTTCGCTCTAATAAGTATCGTAGTCTGTTTGCCTTTGAGTAAAGAGCTCCACCCCAATTGCCATCAATTGACTTTTTAGGCTTTCAATAACAGGTACAGGAACGGAATAGAGATTGCATCTTCCATCTATTGATCATTCCATTACATGTTAAATTTCTTCGTTTCAAAAATTAAGCGAGCTCATTACCCAAAGTATGGATCTTTAGTTTGATTTCCAGTCACTCACTGCATTTTATGGAAATTCTAATCTTTTGTTTCGTTTTTATTTCTAGAAGCCCAAACAACACCATCAGCAGTTGAAACACTCGAGAAAGAAAGCTCTGATGAAGGCATTGATTTTAGAACGGAAACACCCAGTGAACACGTTACTTCTGGAAGTCCTCCAGTCTTGTATGTGATTTTAGTGTAATACTTTGGGAATGCTTACACGACAATGTTATTTGAATTTTACCGTTATTGGTTTTTATTTCAACATTTGTTATTTTTGGAAAACCAAGAATTTGTCGTTCCTTTCCCCTTCGCACCTCCCCTAGGAACTATTAACTGAATATGTATTTACTACTAACTGTATGAATTATGGCGTACTTTAGTGTCGACAGTGGCACAACAGAGTTTACTGTTGGTCAACCCATAGTGTTCACAGTACCTACCGATTCGACGACAAACGATGGCAAAACTAAAGTAGATGAGGATGGTTATGCTGAACTAGATGATATACAGACAGAAAAACATGTAGCTAAACTTGAAGAAACCAAACCAAGGTAAGGGACTGGTCATTATTTACAGGGAGGGGGGGGACTGGTCATTATTTACAGGGAGGGGGGGGCTGGTGGAAATGAAAAAGGTAATGCTCAATTTTTGATGGCCCCTCCCCCTTTCTACATACATACACACATAACATTCTTACAGAGTGAGCGTAAAAATCTGTGGCCCCCCTTCTATTTCCACCAGCCCCCCCCCCCCCCCCCCCCCCCCTGTAAATAATGACCAGTCCCTAATCCAGGGACCATGGAATAACGCTGGTCTTAACAAGATGTCCATAACGTACCTAAATGTATATTAAATTATGAGTGAGAACTAACAGACTGACATTATGTTGCAGTCCTATTATTATATCTAAAGACATTCATACACAACCATCAATGGTGGCAGTATTATCGTCAGAGCCATGTGAAACACAAGAAATTGATGGCATCCTATCAGAAATGGCAGATATCAAGTACGTACTGTGACATAATACGCTAAAAATTGCTATTTACAAAATGAATGGCTAAAAGCTTTTCATGTTTTTTTGAACGTTTTCGACCTGGTGGCCATCATCTGGTGATCACCAGGTCGAAGACGTTCAAAAATTTAATGAAAAACTTTTAGCCTTTTATTTTGTAAATAACAAGTACGTACACTTGATGTACTCTACACCAACCACTGCTACCTTCTAAAGCATAAACACTACAGGACAAACGCCCCTCTATAGGACAAACGCCCCTCTGTAGGACAAACGCCCCTCTATAGGACAAACGACCCTCTATAGGACAAACGACCCTCTATAGGACAAACGCCCCTCTATAGGACAAACGCCCCTCTGTAGGACAAACGACCCTCTATAGGACAAACGACACTCTATAGGACAAACGACCCTCTATAGGACAAACGCCCCTCTATAGGACAAACGCCCCTCTGTAGGACAAACGACCCTCTATAGGACAAACGACCCTCTATAGGACAAACGACCCTCTATAGGACAAACGACCCTCTATAGGACAAACGACCCTCTATACACCCTTCTGTAGAACAATCGGTCCTCTAAGATAACTGAACCATCGAGCCAGCTTGGGATATTCAAATATCAACTAAATGAAATGCGTGTAAGCCGTTTGGTACAACGTATCATACGTACGATATAACGAAAGATGAAGCGCTTAGTTGCACGCCCTAACTAAGAAGTATGTCTTAAAACACATGGCTATTAGCCACTTTCATACCGTGAAGACTGGGTACGAGTTTCTAAATTGTGATGATGACAACACAAAATTCACATAGCCAGAAAGAGCACACCGAGCTTTACAAAATTCTGTAAGTTTGGTGTTAATTGGATCAATATTGATGAAGTGACAGCCATTCAAAAATGCTAGAATTTGCAAAGAAATATGTGGTGTCGGGACACAATGTCCACAGAGCGTCCGGACACCACACATTTCTTTGTAAATTCTATCATTTTTGAATGGCTGTCAATTCATCAATATTGATCCGATTAACACCAAACTTCGGAATTTTGTAAAGCTCGATGTGCTCTTTCTGGCTATGTGAGTTTTGTGTTGTCATCATCACAATTTAGGAACTCGTACCCAGTCTTCACGGTATGAAAGTGGCTAATTCCTTGTCTGTGTGTGAGTTTGTATGTTACTTAGCAACCGCCTCTGTGTGTTTGATAGTCTTGCAATGCCTCAAGACGAAGATGATACGTCCAGTAGCACAGAAAGACCGCCCACTCCCCAAACCCCTTCGTCGTCCGTTTCGGGACCGTTTGATAACTCACCAAGGAAGAAGCGCTCACCGTATCACTCGGATAAGGGCTACGGATCAACGAACAGCTTATCATCAGACTCGTCTTCAAATGGTATTCACTGATGTATATTAGTATTCACCAACATAAGGGCTATTACAAATCCTGCATTCTGATTGGCTCCCTAACCTCGGGCTATTGCTGGTTTTCAATCATTCCCTTGAGAGTCAAAATATAAAAGAGTGGCAGCCATGTTGGTTGAACGAACAAGAGATACTAATGAGCAATCTTTTGTTGAAGTTCAACCAAGATGGCCGCCGTGACGTCAATTGAAAGCCAGCAATTGGGTAATAGCCCGAGTTGAGAGGAAGCGCGAGTAATAATATCAATAAAACATTTTTCTCTCTTTGTTTTGTTTAGTCTCATTCACCTTTGGCCCAATATGTTGGTGAATACTAAAACAATTAGACCTCTCGGCCTCATGGACTACGAGTTTGAATAGCCCATTGGGCCTCGAGGTCTAATTGTTAATTATCTAACCATACATGACCTCTTAGGTTTGTAGCATTGTAGCCGTGTTGTCAGCAATTTATCAATCAATCATCAAATCTTGCTTAGCAGTACTGGGAAGAGGGAAAATTGCACGGGATTTAGAAGAAGTAATGCATGTAGCTAGGGTTACTCTGTCTTCCTCCTTTTCAACATCTGTTGGAGCACCTACTTCACATTACATTACGTAACCGAACTTCAATTTCTGGATACTCTTCGAACTGGAATGTTGTGTGAAATTTACTAGAATCTTTTCATTTAAATAGAGCAGTTTTCATATGAGTGTGAAACTGTGGGCGCCGTGCCCACGGATGGGCGCCGTACGGTTACGACAGGAATTTCTTATGTTTTTATTAACCTCACGGCACTGATGCGGGCACGGTACGGTTACGACAGGAATTTCGTATGTTTTTAGAGCAGATTTCGTATGAGTGTGAAATGGACCGCGCCGTGCCGTAACCGTGTCAGTGCAGTGATGTCTATAAAAACATTCGTAATTCCTGCCGTAACTGTGCCGTGACCGTGCGGTGCCGTTTCCACAGTCATACGAAATTTACTCTATATTGACCTCACGGCACTGACGCGGTCACGGCACGGTACGGTTACGACAGGAATTTCGAATGTTTTTATTGACTAGGAGCAAGGATGTTCGATCCTCAGTGACCTCGCAATCCTTGTTTTGACTTCTTTCCTTTCAGTGTAGCTTGAAGTAGCTTTGAATACCCGTAAAACGGAGCACTGATGGAGAGAGGGGGGTAGAATGAGCGCACCGTCGGCTTCCTTGGAGACCAGTTTTTAGCTCTGCTTCTAGCTGAAGGAACTTCCGACGTTAAATCTAGTGCTTTTTTTTTGCTTTTTACCTCACGGCACTGACATGGTCACGGTACGGCGCGGTCTGTTTCACACTCATACAAAATCTACTCTAGTCCGTGCCGTGATGTCTATAAAAGCATTCTATGTTCCCTCCACAACCTTGCCGCACCGTAAACGTGCCCTGTTTTCACAGTAATACGAAATCTACACTAGTTTTGACAGTATTAACTTTACACCTTTATAGAGGTGCAGTCGCCCTTGCCCTAAACTCCCAAGAGCTTATAAACCTTATATGTATATATACTACAAGACAAGGTTTATAAGCTTATACTTGTCTTGTAGTGTGCTCATGATATATAGTCATATTTTATTGTGTTCAGATGTGTTTATGGAAAGTCCAGCTGTTACCGGTCTTAAGTTTGATAAAGATACTTCACAGTTTTGGTACAAACCTAATATATCAAGAGAACAAGGTAATTCCTTTAGAATTACTGATTGTAGTATACATGCAGTGATATTGCCGTTCTAATCATGCGTTTCCATGACAGCCATTAGTTTACTTAAAGACAAAGAGCCAGGTTATTTTGTGGTGCGAGACAGTCAGTCGTTCCCTGGTGCTTATGGTTTGGCTGTACGAGTGGCTGTACCTCCAGCACACGTTCTACAAGGAGATCTGAGTAAGTTCATTCTTTTGCGAAGCCACTGAATCCCCGAATGTGAAAGGAAATTATTGTGTACATTTTCGCCACAACTTCGCAACTTGAAACAAGGCTTCTTGAAATCTTTTTCGATCCAGTTTTTGCTTCGTTGATATCGTGTCTGTACGTATCTGTCGGGCGAAACGACCGGTATACTATACGAACTAGTATCTGCTGCAATATCATTACATCAGAATGTCTTGGTTTTCACGGTGCAACGCCAAAACTACTATGGTTTTACCTGTGTCGCAAGTATTTTGAACAATGAGGGTATTTTGCACGCAGCAATGGTTCAATGTTTCGCTTTGCGAGACAAGGCCTTTAAAGCGCTATTAAACAGAGACTTTTCTTGCAACTAGCAATGTAATGCTGTGTGACATCTTACCAACAACTTGCAGTGCTCTACTTTCGTCAAGATTGCATTGAAAGTTGCAAAAAGTTGCCTCATGTAATAGGGCCTTTGCGGTGCAACTTGCTTCGGAACTCGTTCAACGTTTTCTGCAACTTGAAACAATAAGCCAGTTCGGAGTTTAAGAATCGTTTCTTATGCGCATGCGATTTTATCCCGAATTTCTCACCTTCTTTTGTTTGATTAAAAACAAAAGGAGGTTTAGATAAAAGAAGGTGAGAAGTTCGGGATAAAATCGCATGCGCACTGAAAACGATTCTTAAACTCCGAACTGGCTTATTTTTCGTTGCACTGGAAGTTGAAGAGTGGAGGTACGCGACCTCCTTTGGCTACAAATTGCTACACAACGGCATCGCATTGCAAGTTGCTCGAAAAATTGCCTCGTGTTACAATTGCCTGGTGGGAAAGGCCTCCCTTTAACAACAACAGAATTGTTCTGTCAATGTACATGTTTTGACTCCACTTCACATTATGAACAACACGCACAGTCATTGATGCTTGGGCAGGTTAGTTAGCCAGGCCAACAATATTGTTAACTCGTGGATTGGAAATCCACGCGTTATTGTGGGGGGACAATTATGCAAATGAGTCACTCACTCACTCACTTTCCTGTAAACTTTCTGTCAAATTCCCGATAAACGATACGGTGCTAACTTCCGTTACAAAATTGTCAGCGATTTGTTCCTACAGGATAGTACTCGAGAAGCTTTGAATATAATGTAGCTGTTCAACTTTTATACGAGAAATGATAAGTCCATTTATCCGTGTGGGATATGAGACAACATTCTTACCAATGTTCTTTACAAACTGCCGCCTGAAACAGCCTGAAACTGCATGCCGTGAGTCGAGCCGCTAGTTCGTGTTTGTACTCTATCAGAAGAGAGAATGTTGAAATAAGCAGGAAACGAAAACGGCACTGATTTGACTCGACTTTTCTTCATATTATTAACATTTGATCAAAATACAAACATGTTTAATTTTTTTTACCGTGGCCTTTGACGAGTCAGCTAATTGTAGCTTGGCCAAAATAACTCAGTGGATCTAATCGACTTTTTGTAAAATCTAGTGTAATTTATTCTGTGGAAATTATCCTTCAGCAGCATGGTTTGATGAAAAGTTTTAGCAATTGCGGCCTAGTACTGCTGTAAATACTTACAAAAAGTGATGAGTCTAAGCTTTCGCTGTCTACAGCATCATCAGAGACTAATAGAGTTCAGAAGTGTGACCATTTACATAGTAAACTAAAATAGAATAGAACAAAAGAAGCGAAGGACTCAAAGTCAGAATTACGCCCAAGTCCAATACAATGCGGAACGCTCTAAAGCCTGTATCCACACCCAAAGTCTGCAAAATCGCTAGTTGTCCCATACAAAACCCCCAAAAATGCTTCAAACGAGGAGTAATACACGAAGTTACATGCACCAAATGTCACTCAGTATATATCGGAAGCACCATTCGACATTTACACGACCGTATCTACGAACACATAACAAATCAGAATTCGTCGGTGTATAACCACCTCAAACAATGTGCGAACAACAACAACATCAGTGTCAAGATCATTACCAGAGACAGCGATCCCGTTAACTTAAGACTTTTGGAAGCTCTATACATAAAATCACGCAAACCAACAATCAACTCTCGCGAGGAATGTAAGGCCTAGTTCAAGCGTCGCATCTCACATGTGCCAAACTCAATGCAAATTAGTCAAATCTTTTGTTTCTTCTCATTATCATCTCATTTGCATTGAATTCAGCACATGTGAGATGCGACGTTTGAACTGGGCCTAAGGAACTTAACGACTTGTTATTTTAGAACATAACACTTCTCAACAATTGGCTTTGTTCTATTCTATTTTGGTTTACTATGTAAATGGTCACACTTCTGAACTCTATTAGTCTCTGATGATGCTGTAGACAGCGAAAGCTTAGACTCATCACTTTTTGTAAGTATTTACAGCAATACTAGGCCGCAATTGCTAAAACTTTTCATCTAGTGTAATTGAATGACTGTACGCTTTGAGACGCATATTGTAACAAATATTTCAAATACTGATAAATGAGAGATTTATATACATTGATAGAATTGTATGTATCATTCGTTTGATCTAAAGCGTCGATACAGTAGACAATGCGGTACCTTTGACCGTGATGCAACGTACAATGAGTCTGATACAACATCACGCAATACAGGAAAACAATTTCGCTCCAAAAAGCGTTTTATAGTATTTAACAGTTTATCATACGCCGTCACGCTACAACGTCATGCAACAGTTTCTCTTTGGTTAACGTCTATAATTTAGTGCTTGCCAAATGATTCGGAGAGAGCTAATACAAGCTACTTTGCGCGAAACAGTGTCGAACTTCACCGCGAATGCTAAGTCGATTTAAGTTCTTGAAGAATTGAAGTTTCCATACAGGGGGTCTTTTTGAGTTACTACCTTGCAGGCTTTCGATCTTTAAGTCGGTGTTACACGAGACGATTTTTGACGTCCATTTTCCGTACAATGCTGTAACAACTTCCAATTTTTTGCGGTGCGCGTTTTTGACTTGGATTCAAAAACTTGCCACGCGTTGCCGAAGCGTAAATCTCACGGAGCATCGTTTCAAGTGCCATGTTAGGTACCGATTACATGATGATTTTCAGCCCGGGCTGAAATTTCAGCCCGCCTGACCGGGCTGAAATTTTTTCGCTGTTACTTGACAAAACCAGCTCTTCAATGCGCCTGTTCAATACACTTTCCGCTGCCACAACTACAGCGTGGCTCGGGTTTTCAGCCCGGGCTGAAATGTTCAGTCGCGATTACATGAGAATTTTCAGCCCGTTTCGCCGGGCTGAACCTTCCAGCCCTGTTAGCTTGACCCGGGCTGGAAATTTCCTCCCGGGCTGAAATTCAGCCCGGGATCAAATTTTTTCATGTAGTCGAAAACTTAATTTTATATACATTTGTTGACCGGGCTGAAATGTCAGCCCTGGCTGAAAATCGTCATGTAATCGGGCCTTTACACCAACACAATTTTATCGCAACGCCGTGGACAATCTTCGTTCAAAATCGTCTCGTGTAACACCGCCTTTATGTACAATATTACATTGCGTGGCATTGTCGTGGTTTTGATTTGGGTACAACTGGTATATCGGGGGTTCTACGGCTATGGGCCTTATACCTTGCAGTTCCCTTCACTTCCGGGTCTCGGATTTTTGACGGCTTTTGATTTTTTCCGGGACTTGGCCCTCCTCCGTCGGCATGCCTTTGGAGGGGTGGGGACTAATCGGATGCTATTGCTGTTGGAAACGATCTCTCAATCCACGAGTTGTTTCGCCATTGGAAAGACCCATGTCACGCAAGCATGACATATAAATTATTTGATTTATCGGAAAAGGATTTCACTATCAAATTTGTCACATTGAAAATAGTAAAGTTGCAAAGTTTCGTTATAGATTGCCCTTTAATCTGACTGAAGATATGTGAATTTTTAAAATGTAAGGCCTTTTTGGTTGAAAATTTTGTGCAACGAAATGTATTGTGTCTAGCCTGATAACGAAGGGCTTGATCGGGCAGTCTATTGACTGGTCCATCAGACTATCGTTCTTGTTTAAAAATGTTCTTCCTTTCCAAAAATTTCATTTCTTTCGTCAGTTAGAGGCCTACTCTTATGACAACCTTTGCCAGTTTACTTATAATCCATTGTGACCAATTTACTAGTAAACTTCTTTTTCCGATAAATTAAAATATCTTATAATGTCAAGCTAGCGATGATAAGGGTCTATTCATTGCAACAACCAGCATCTCAATATATACAGTGCAAAAAAACTAACTAAACTCCATAGCCGGACACGTGAACCCAAAAACCACTTTGTGGAATAAGGACCGTGTACCCCCAACCAATGCTAAGATGTGAACCTTTGAGGTTTACATGACGTGTTAACAATAAAGTCTATGAAAAACAAACCAAAGACTGACAGTAGACTACAGTATAATGCCACGGGCCGGCAAAATATTAATTTCTTTTAATCTCGTGCCTCGATTCTCATATTTTTTTGGAAAAGATTTGAAACCGAGTGCTTTTGCAGCTGCGGAAGCCTTTGCAGCCCTTTGTTTGCTACCTTATGTATATGTATGTGGCTGTTCGCAGAACTTTATTTTGTATTAAACCATTCAGCCTGTAAGCTTCTTGTAGCTATTTTCTTTTGTCTTTTACAGCGAAGATCGACTTGGCCAGCGAATTAATTCGTCACTTTTTAATTGAATCCACCAAGAAAGGCGTCAAATTAAGAGGCATAAGTAATGAACCAGTATTTGGTAAGAAGTAGTTACATAAGAATATCCTAATATATCCATTGAGGAACATTCCGAGGAACAAAGCATTGAGTTGGACATTACTGGGATCTCAGTGCAGTTGTTTACTGTAAAACTGTGATGTCTTTGAGTAGTTACACGTTAAATAACCATGTGATGACACGCCCTTCTGCAGTTTTAGTGTCTTGAAGTTACCAAAATTATCCATTGGCATCCTTCTAAACCTTGACACTGGTTAACGACATACCATGCTAAAGCTTTTTAGGAGCTGAGATTTTCTTTTTTGTAGGTAGTTTATCAGCGCTGATCTTTCAACACACTATCACTCCATTATCTCTTCCAATTAGACTTGTAATCCCATCAGAAGGTAAACTCTACCATTACTTCTACCTCTACTATTAATGTGTTTTTGTAGGTCGGTTTCGTGTTATTTAAAGACGTTTCTTCAACCTTTTGTTCATCATTAACCGCGAACTTGTCACCGTTCTGAAGATCTTGTTCAGGATTGTGACAAGTACAGCTGGCGGATAATGATGTTAACAAACAATCATCGCGCGCGCCTTTCAGCGTGCATATAACATAGATGGAAATATATACATCGTTGTTAGCAACCTTTCACTTCAAAACAACTGAAATATTTATCTGCAATATAATTGTTTATAATAGATCTTATGCCTGATATCGACAAACAAGATGGAAGTACGTCGCCGAAGTCCCCTAAACATGACAGTAAGTACAAAACAATCGTTGGCTATCCCCCACATAACGTTAATTGGTACCTTGTTTAAGTACCGTGGGCTGGGACTTGGCAAGAGATACTTGTCCAGCCTTTGGACTTGGCAAGAGATACTTGTCCAGCCTTTGCTTGGGTACCATAGGGAGTTGGTGGCCGTTGATGCATGCAGATTATGTAAGCCCTGCATAAGATTGTAAAACGAGAATAACCTATTTTATTATATGGCTTGATAATTTCCAGGATTCTGATTGGCTGGCGCACGGTCTGTCCAAAAGCGTATTTGAGAAGTTTGGACCATTACCATGGCAATGGTCCAACTTCTGTATTTTGTATGGACCGGGAAATTCAAAAACTACATTTTTTTAGTTTGTTTTGAGAAAAACGCCTTAGAACATCACGATAACTTGATCTTTTCGACAATGGACAAGGAGTCTGACTGTGAGCATTCGCTGAGTGAATTCTATTATCCGGTTTTCGAGAGTGAAAACGACGAAATGAGAAGACCGGAAATTCATTTGTTCACGACGAAATGCCATATAATAAACGATTTATTAACCTAGCTTGCTCGGTCTGTACGGGAAAATATCAGGCCTCGGTCTTTTTTGTACGGAAGACCTCGGTCTGATATTTCCCCGTACAGACCTCGCGCTCGGTTAATAATCTCTTAATATTTATCTGTTATTTAGCAATGCAGTTGATGTTCGTCGGTGAATGTGGAGTTGAGATGTTATCTGGCACATCAGCGATACAAAAGACTGTTGAAAGTTTGCTGGCGTATTCTGCAGATCCAAAGTTCACTTCAACCAGCTTTAAGATAACAAAACAAGGCATTACTGTTACAGACAACGAAAGAAAGTAAGTTTCATTGTCGATTAGACAGGCGATTCATCGAAAATGTGTTCGACCACAGGTAGCCCAAGCTCACTATTAGTGGCTATATAAGAGAACGTATGTCACTCAATATCACTCAAAATTTCCATCTTAATTTTAATAAAATTCCACGAGACTTCTAGAGTGCGTTGTTCATGCTTTCATCTAACCTCTGGATGAGTTTCAGGGAAATTCGTCGAATTTCCCTGAAACTCATCCAGAGGTTAGATGAAAGCATGAACAACGCACTCTAGAAGTCTCGTGGAATTTTATTAAAATTAAGATGGAAATTTTGAGTGATATTGAGTGACATACGTTCTCTTATATATAGCCACTAATAGTGAGCTTGGGCTACCTGTGGTTCGACTTTCCTCTTTGGTCTGAATTTGTTTTGAAATGGGCTATGCAGCTGTGATAGTTCGTTTTGACAGACTGAGTGACTTGCAGTCGGTCGGTCAGTCAGTTTGCACTGAGTACAATCTGTCAAGTATTTCTCTCTCTTTGATAGGGTTTTCTTTAGGAGACACTTCCCGATGAATACAGTGTTATATTGTGGTATTGATCCCTTGGATCAAAGGTAAATAATAGTCCAGTAATTGTTTTCGTCTGATTATAATCAACCTATGTAAGTATACTAATATACTCTGCGATTCTGGCACTTTAGGTGGGATCTAAAACTGCCAAACTACGGAGAAAAATCAAGGTAAGTCAAACATTGTATCCTCATGGACGGTGACTACTGATAGGAGTGTGACGACAGTTTAGCTCTGTAGATGGCTTGCAGCTGCAGCATTACGGTGCGATTATTTCGCCTCTTGCAGCTTCAATGTTGTGGCTCAATTCCGACTTAGAATAGAGAATAATTACATCGAGTAAATGTCTTTAGCTGCAGTGTTGCAGATTCTATCACTGCCATGACACATAACAGCTGGCTACCCACCATATTATTTTGTAACCTTGATTTGTTTTGTTGACAGAACCTTTGGTTTGGTGGTTCGAAGGATGGGAGAGATGGGAAATGATTGTCATTTGTTTGCTGAAATGGACAGTAATTACCCCATTAATACAGTAGTCAATGTTGTGAATAAGTTTATGATGGGATAAAAAGTCTAGTGTCTTATTATACTATGCCAAAGTGGCTGAAAACCAAAATAGTATCAAGTGAATTCATTATCAATAATTTGAAAAATTCAAAATTCAAGAGAAATTCTGGCTGCTCTGGTTAAATATATGCTATATGTGTAAGGGCACTACTATGTATTACCTTAAATACATTAAAGCTTTACTGTGCACTGCACTACCATGGTCACCCAATCAACTTCTTTACAAGTTATGCAGAAGCTTCTTGATACAAATACAAGGGAGGTTTTGGAGCCAATTATACACTTTACTCATCGTTATCACGAGGTTAAAGAAAATTAAAGAAATGACACTACTACTTCATGTGAGAATATCCATAAAAACGAATTATTGCTCTCTGACTGGCTAACTGATAAGCTATATGGATGGCCATGATAGTGTGCATCGCACAGCAACCCATTGCTACTTTGGATGAAAAAGATTATAACAAAAATCACCGAACTGTGTGGTGGGACTGAATTTTTGTATTATGACCACACCCACTTTCTTAAATGACACGCCTACTTCTTTGATGAATTTCACAATATCATAAATGACTTCTTAGAAATTTTTGCTTATGCCATCTAGATGACAGATTTAGAAAGTTGAAGATCAAAAAACAAAGAAATATGCTGATCCATTGGTAAAAAACTGAAATTACCAATCGCTTGTAACAGAATTCTAGGAATTTATCAGCAAAAGTAGGCAGGGCAGTAATACAAAATTTCGTGCCTATTCCACAGTTCAGTGATTTTCATTGTATATCTGCCCATTTTTCTCAAGTTTAACTTGTAAAAGACATGACACAGAAAACTCAAAATTATTTGTACTTTATATCGTAGGCAAGTACAAAATAGAAGCAGCTGCAAAGTTGATACAAATAAAACTAAACACGTGCTAAGTGGAGATGTGTTCTGGCTAAGTTTCTCATTAGCCATGCTAACACATGAATAGTTTCAGGATAGTAAACATCTGGTATGTAAACTTCTTCACAATGATAAAAGCTATTGGAAGTATTGCCAGGGGCTGTTATATAGCATATAGCAAAAATAATTCCTGAAGTCAGATTTGCTGTATCTCCAAATGTATGGCATAAAAAATCAGATATTAAGTAATTCACAAATCATTGATATCTTTTTTGGACAATGTACAGGAGAGTTTGTCCAAATCTTGTCTTGTGACTTAAATGCCATTGGCAGCAGTCTTATCAGAACATTTAACTCCAGGGGAGGGGACTCCTATATATACTAGGACAGGGATGCTTGTCAGAATTTTGAAAATGGCCCCTAAAAGGTACCTGAGTGGGAGTGGCAACAATTGATTTCTACCCCTAAAAGGTACCAATTCAAAAACAATAATAAAGAATTAAAGTAATGAAACACTTTGTTATCGATGTGCTTTGAAGATTCAATTCAGATCATCGAAATTCTCCCTTTCATACTTATTTTAGGTAGTTTATTTATCCTAAAACAGTCCCTAAAAGGTACCAGCTGTGTCCCTGGTAGTCCACTTAAGTGTGAGACACCCTAAAAGGTACCAGATTGCAGATTTACGATCGGAGTCCCAGTTTACAAATTCTAATAAATAGCTTATTAGTTAAGTAGCACTTCCAAGTTTCATATTTAAGAGTAATATAGATACATATTCATATAAATACTTAGAACATATCCATGTTATATATATATCTATGTCATTGAACTGTAACAAGTACAACTGGTAGAGTGCAAACAATATATCCATGAAATACAAATTACTAAATATAGTACAAAATAGTGATATCTAATTAAACAATAGAATTTGCATAAAATTGCACTATTAGTATTACAAATTAGTATTACCAATATTTCACAGATATAATGTTTGCACTCTATGGTTGAATCTTATTAGTTTGCAAAGGATGTCTTAGGCAATAAAATGCTTAAAAATTCAAACATTTGTTTATCATAGAACAACTAACAGCACAGAAGCCACGTTTTCTATTACTTTTTTTAGAATATGATCATACTCCCTTGGCCAATCACGGCTCATTCAACATTCTATATTCTATAAAATAATTAAAGGTGTCATTTGTAGTATGGGCTTTGAAGGAAAGAAAACAAGTATGGTCAGTGAGTTTCTATAACTAATTAGTATTATTTTCTATATAGAGCATTGTCAAGCGATGGTTTGCCTGACTGGCGTGCTTAGGCACTATTGAATACATGCAGACAGAGTTGGGGGGCGAACATGTTTTAATATCCACTAAATTTTCTCTTACTGACTTATTGTAATACTTCATTCAACTTCTAGTGTTCTTTGTTATAGTTCTTTGTTTTCAACTTCTAGCGTTCTTGGTTATAGTTCTTTCAACATCTTGGTCTTCTTCTTGGGAAGAACTCTGTCGTTGCCCAATCTCAGCAATCTTCTTCTGTACTCTTCTTTATCTTGAGGCTCTCTCTCTCTCTCTCTTGCTACTTGTCTATGCTAATTCTTGTCCATTTCTGTAATAACTCTTGAGTTCAGCTATCTTGACTATTGCGAACTGAACTCACGTACTATTGTCTCTCAATTTATAGTAATCTCTCAGTCCCTAGGAACTCATAATTAACAAGCATACTAATGAATTCTTTTGATTTCTTTTGTCACAAGAGCTCATTAGTATGCTTCATCATTAAAAACAAGCCGTCAATTCCTGATGAGTATGATCATACTGGTATTAGCGCATTAGAAAATGAACACTCGTGTCCCATACCTTCTATCTAATGCTTGGGAATCAAAATCCCATGGAATACTCGCGTTCATTCTCTAACCCTTACATAAAGTAAATTAATAATAAATGATCTTTTCACAGCAACATATCCACATAGTGGTTCTCCATCTGCTGGCACTCACACTCACTACCTCTACATTAAACATTTTACATACAACACTGACTCACATGTTGATTTTTGCTGAGGGAGGAAAAACTGGAGAAAAAAACCTCTTGGCATGGTAGATAACTACATCGAACAAACTCAGTTTCACATATGATCCAGCACCTGAACTGCTGGGACTACTCAAACCTGGACCACAGTGGTGAATGGCTAGTGCTCTCACCACTAGGCCAACCATGCCACCCATATACTTCATTGTTTTCAATGTGGTGGCATCAGTCATCCAGTGCAGAGTTCCAGGTTGGGCGCATGTGTCTACCTGATATACCAAAGCTTAAAACTCTGGATAACATGAGGGGGGATATTTCATGGCAAATACCATCACTGATCACCTGTAAGATGTTATAAATTTATTATTTCAAATCATCTACAGTCAACCTTGTCTTGTAAATTCATCTTCTTATGATTAAAATGACCCTGAAATAAAGTGAGGTTCTATCTATTTAATTGATTCACAAAGCCATGTTCATGACATGGAGAAAAAGAAAGAGAAGAAATCTTACACTTTAGTGGGATTGATAGCTCAGTTGGTATTGGATGTGTGTGGTAAGACTGACATTTATGTTAATTTGAAGACAATATATTTTTCACAGTCAAGAAATGAAGACTATATATTTTTCACAGTCAAGAAATGAAGACAATATATTTTTCACAGTCAAGAAATCTTGAGACAACGTACTTACAGATTCTCCAGCACGACATTGAGGACAGCCAACTAAACCTCTTCTGAAAGAACTTGTTACATGCTGATAAAAAAATGGATCATGTTCACTTTAACCACTTGCTGCTGAGTACTGGCCAATGTAGCAATAGGACTGAGCCTTGGGAGACTGCTATACATAGAAGGGGTGGAGGTGCTCATCTGAAAATTTGAAAATGACCCCTAAAAGGTACCCAAGTCCCATCCAGGTGGGTGTGGCAACCCATGATTTTTACCCTAAAAGGTACCAACTCAAAAACAGATTTATGTTTTTCTGACTTTTGTCACTATTTAAACTTTTAAAATGACAAACATCTGGTATAATGCAGGCAGCTGAGGGTGCAGCCTGTCTGCATTGTACCCATGAATGCTGTGTGCCGAAGTGATTATCTTTTATAATTACTGGTCAACTTCATAACCACCAAAATCACCAAAATTGTTTAAATTGAGGTATTTATTTATTTTTAAAAGTTGAAGTATTGTTTGAGCATGCGTAGTTCTGCTGATTTTGTATCCCACACATTTTGATACCCGTGTTTGTCATAACAAAGAAAGGCTATGGTACTTAAATTCTGAATGGGGAGCTGGATTTTGAAAAGGCTCTGAAAAGTACTGTGACTGCTAGCTTAGTAGTTACATTACTTTATCATCCTGCAAATCTGGTTCCCCTGTAAGCAAAACACGCTGCATTATTATTAATAATGCTGTGGGATCACAGAATCACACAGCATTATTAAAAATAATGCCGTCTGCTAGATTAGACAGACGGCATTATTTGCAATAATGCAGCTGCTCTATGCTTTTTCTCTCTGCATTCGTTGGTATAATGCAGAGTGAAAACAATGAGTTTTGGTAAGAACAGCAATTATTTAAAAAGACATTATTTAGTAAACCATATATTTGTTGTTTTCTTTTGTTACAGCACAAAGCCCAAAAGTATGACCAGCTATAATGTATTCCCATTCTTTTGAAAGAGCAATCATCCAAGCAGCATCCAAGGATTCACTTGTCTTATCTCTTATCTAAATGCTAATCGGAAGATGGCAAGACAAAAGTATGCAAATACATTGGTTTGGTTCACAATAGGACCTCTAATTGGACTCAAGTCATATTACTCACAAGTCTGACTTGAAAGACAAGTCTAACTTGAGTGACAATTATCTAGTACACAAATAGTGTCAAAAAGTTGTTTCAAGTTGGAGCTGTCATGTTTTCATCTGACTTGAAGTCAGAAATCTTTTGAAAATGCCGCTTTCCCATGGATTTCAAGATTGACTTGAAATTGGCCTTGATGAGCCGTTCACACACAAAATAATCTCAAGTCAAACTGAAGTCTGAAGTCTGAGGTCCTAGTGTGAACCCAACCATTAACACTGATCATCACAGTTTTGAGCTTCATGCTGTAATTTTTATTGACTATTTGACAAGCTTTTTATTTATTTTTTTCATGGGGTCATTGAGGAAAAGGTATTAAAACTCCTTAAACTGAGGTTTTACTGATAAAAATCCATCAAATCTCACCATATTGGATAATGCATCTGGTAAAGTGAAACAGTTTAAAGTAGCACTACTTGCAGTGCTTTCTGTAACGTCCATATACTCTGTGATATGTTGTTCTAATGTAAGGTCTTGTTGTTGTCGTTGATAATTTGAAAGACTTTGTTCGTTGTTAATAGACCATGTTTCAGTACGTCTGCTAAGCTCTGAGTAACACATTTTCTTCTGAAATCAAAACAAAAAACATTTGACCATCAAAACTGACAACCATAATTCTCCATTTCCCTTTTGAACACTATTTGAACTAGAGTCGATCAGCCAAACTAAGTGGTAGGTCAGAGAGGTAATCCTTACCGCTTTCTGGAAATCAATTGAGTCTTCTAAAGGTGTAGTATTTCGCTTTCTTGATACTGGACTTGTTATTGTGATCTCCATTATCGATCCCGATCCTAGATTTAGCCTGTGAACAGCCGTTTCCCACCCTTCCCCTGGTAGATTCGAATTGATGACAAAACTACTTTGTATGGGTAGGGAGGGATAGATGTATAACGGTAAACTTTTTTTCTAAAATATACAAGTTTTAAAACCAACATTTGGATAGATAATAAAGATAGCTAAAAATCTAAAAGCTTCATTTATCAATGCTTGGTGGATGTACTGAGATCATGAATTTTTGATGTTTCAATATTATGGTTTGTTCCTTCTCCCCCTCAGTTTCCGTAAATGGCTCGGGAAGAGACTGGTTACTAGTGTTTACTCTCCCGGCGCGCAACACGAGGAGCTTGTGTACGGTTGTCACTTGGGCAGTTGCTAGTGCTTTATTCACGGTATTTTTAATATATTAATCGTATTTACGGCAAAAATGACAAAAGAAACAAGTTTAGGACGTGGTATGCTACGAATAGAGACATGGGTGCCGTGTAGACGACCAGGACAGCGTAGAGATCCCAACATTATACCTGTGGACATTAAAAATATAGTCAGCCCAGTTTCATCGAAGTCTGCACAAAATGCCTCCATGCAAAATGGGTCTGCTTGTAAAGGTATGGTATCAAAATAGCTATTTATTTAGCTGATATTTTATTATATAAATCAATGCTATTCTGAGTTTCTTTGCAAAGGTGTAAAATTAAGGTGCGAAATTCTGACACTGAGCCACTTCTGTGCTTCAAATGAGTCCGAAGAAATCAAACCGCGAAATAACCTGAACTCGTGGATTGACCGAAATGACCACAGGAAGCCCAAACAATACATTTTAATACTAGCGGTTTCTATCGAAAGTCATAGACGACTTTCAAAAATGGCGGGCTCATTGTTCACGATAACGAGGCCAGAAAGGCCTCCAAAATCAACATCGCATCAAATGATTCTAAATATGTAAAAATTATCCTGTAAAATGCACATAAAATAGGTATTTCAAAAGGAAAAGGAACACATCGTCTTTGATAGCAATAGAAGTGCCGCCACGCTTATTTTCTGGTGACAAGGCCTTTGTGGCCTCGTTCTCATGTACTAGGCCGCCATTTATGAAAGTCGTCTATTAGTTTTAGATTTATTCTGTTGTCAATAGATAAGCTATTTCTTATATTTATGCTGGAATTTTTGCAAACAATTGCATGATATCTTGTAATGACAAAACAAACAACATGAGAACGTATATGTACAGTTAATTATAATCAATAACATGTAAACAATAATTGTAATTTAAACATAATACATATTGATTGTTTGCCTCGTCGGGCGATTAGTTTGATCGTTTGCCTTCGTCGGGCGATATATTCCGTGTCAACGTAGACCCAACGACACGATCTGGCAGATAATTAGTGAAATCGTCTCTGAATCAGGTATAGAACCTTCTTCGAATGCTTTCAAGAACAAAGAATCCCCTTCGATCAAAACACGATCCACAGTCTCTGTTGTCCAAGTAGAAATATCACAAGAATTAGCACATAACAGAAGCTGAAAGGACTCATAAATGCACTGTCTTCCTCTAGAAATGTCGCTAAAACGACTATTACCTTGATGAATACTTCCTCGACTAAATAAACTCATGTTAAACATGATTGCTGTAAACTCATCGATATAGCCGCTGATTACGTACATTGCAGGCGCTAAAATTCTGACATCACTACATCGTCCACGAAATTGAGTTTAGTCTCCACTATTGTGTGACACAGGGATCCCGAAGTCCTGCGAGATTAGTGATGCTGCTCACTGCGTTTGCAGCAAAAATAACAAGTTTTCATTTGAAGACAAAAATCTAAATCAATAAATCAATAATTTCTTTAGCGAAGAAAAAGTCATTAGCTATAAAAGAAAAAAAATGTATCAAAAAGAAAAAAAAGTGGAAAAAAAATTTGCTCACCGCCACGCTGGGAATCGAACCCGGACCTTTCGCATGGAAAGCCATGGGTTTATCCACTGGACCATCCAGTAGATGCATGACTTCATGTGTTGAATTTTGTGTATTTACTGTCAGTGTGTGGTTACAAAACAAATGCAAAAAAATGCTTCTCTCTGTGCTCTGTAGCAAAATGTTGCTATGAATATAAAAGAAATTGCTTCCCAAAACACTAAGCCAATAAACTAACTCAATACGCCTTTTTGTTGCTGTTTTCGGCTAGCAGACGAGTTAAAAACGATTCTCGTATTTGAAATATTGATCATACCATATGAGTGATATATATATAAGTAATCCTTTGTCATTCATATGTTCTACCCAAAATTGGCTTTTAAACAAAGCAACTGTGAATGAAACTTTATTATTTTATCCACGACAAAAAGAATGTTAACAGATTTCACTGGTTTACATGACATTTGTGATATATATACAAACACAAGGCTGATAAAATTTATGTAAAATATAAAATCTCTCTCTCTAGCTCTCTCTCTCTCATGATGTCTTTTGTTTATTCAATATGAAGTATTGTTATAACAATGTTGGTCTCCCTGTGGTATACATTTGGAAATTTGTCTGCTTCGCCAGCAAGCTGATTTGAACTCATGGAGGTATCGGTCTCGATCATAAATTTCCAAATTAAAAAGGCATTTAGATAGGAGCTGCCTTTATGTATGATATTTATTAAGTTACTAATTTTATTGCTGCTAGGGTAACAGCGATTCACATGCCTGTATAGTGATGTTACAGACTCATTATAGTGTCACGAAAGCACACTGTCCTGTTTGGGTGACCTGTTTGACCTCGGTCTATTTTTCTTTGATATTTTAAAGTATCTTTTGCTTTGTAATCATTGACTTTCTAATATGTATGGCAAAAAAATTCAGCCATACTATTTAGTTACAGAGAACAAAGGAATTTTACGGTTGAAAAACTGCAGAAAAAAGGATGGAAAAGATTCTACTAGACCCAGTCTCCTCTCGGTATTCAAGGTGGCGGCCAAATTTTCAAACTCTACGGCTCAATATCTCGGAAATGAATACAGTGACCCCCACTTTTTATTTCAGTGGTTGATAAAGTATTGCATAAGCTGTCTATATTCTAAATTTGAGAAAAAAATTATGATAAAATCATAATAAAAACACGATTTCCATGACAACTTTGAGCTATGTCACAGCAAAAGCGTGGCTGATGGCTGCAAATTCAAATAAAAACAACGGCTATTTGTTAAGTATTTCTAAATATTTACACATACTATTATTCCATGGGTTATTAAGTGGTTGTGTAACTAAACACTGGGCAATCCATTTAGTTATTCTACAAAAAAGTGATTTCTTTGCTCAACTCATATACATGTAGATTGACGTGCACGCGATCTTTGATGAGAAAGTGGGCGTACTTTGATGTCATCTCACTCCTCAATGAGAATGGTGACCCCCATTTTTTATTTACTCTTTGAACTTACACTGTGCATGATGACATTATCTCACCATGTGAAATATGAAGGAAAAAACATGGTAAACTTTTTTGCCCGTGAACATCCTTAAATAAAGTTATTCATTTTCATGGATTTCAGATTTCTTTTTCCTGAAAACAGAAATGCACTTTTTCTACACCTAAACTTGATTTTACAAAGAAGATTTTAAAGTTTATTGATAAGTTTTGACTACTGTTTTCTCAAAATCAGAGATCAAAAATCTGATAAATTTCTGTATTATGAAAATCAGAAATCAAGAATCAGTTTATCTTACATGTACTTGTGTTACAAAAATACCCATGGAGGGGTAGGCCACTTCATTTCTTACTTCTGGTAAAGAATGACCTCCCTCCCCCTGTATTACCACAGGTAGCCTGGACCTGAATTAGGGAAAAGTAACAAAGATGACTTGATGGGGGGAGGGGTAGAGTTCATCCCCAGACTTCTCTCTGAACAACGCATAATGTGTGTACTGATTAACAATGGCTGACAGATGAGCCAGATCAATAATTGATAGTAAATCAGGAGGGTTTTAGGCCTTAAACAGCAAAAAATCCTATGTTTTTGCTTGACAAGCATTTAGTGGATTTCAACCTTTAGAACCTTTAGAAAGCAGATTTCTGATTTCTAATTTTGAGAAAACAGGAAACCAAACTTGTTATCAATGAACTTTAAGTTTTTCTTTGTAAATTTCAAGTTTAGGTGTAGAAATTCTAGAATTCTGTTTTCAGGGAAAAAATAAATCAGAAATAAATCTTAATAAATTTCTGATTTCTATTTATAAATCAGGAATCTAATAATCAGATTGGCTGCAAAACGTCCTGATTGTCTTTACCTTTGTATGAAAATTGCTGATTTTAGACCTGATATTCTCTTGAGGATTATTCTTTTATGATCAACACTTTCAAATATTTCCATATGAAAGAACCAACTCCCAAGAGTGGCATCATGTGGTCTGAAATGGGACAACAAAGCTAAGTAGATCTATTTGAAGAAGCCACTACAGTAAATGACCAAATAAGCCCACTGGAGCTTATTTAAAAGTTGTCCTTGTAGATGGGAAGCTTATTCGGGGGCTTAATCAAATTCAGGAATAATGAAATCTCTGCATACCTTTTATTCCTTCTTTAATTTTACAATTTAATAGTAATATTCCGGGGGCATTCCAAACAAAAAATATTTTTATATGTAAATATTTACATGTCAAATCATGTATGTCAATGTGTCAAAGTTCAATGAGGGAAATTATTTTTCTAATTAACAATTATCAATCTACAAGTTAGTGATAGGCTGCCTTTGATTATCCCGAGTATGAGGTTGTTTTATGATAAAAATATCTTTCAAATGAGAATGGTGATCCCTAATTTATATTTAACATATTGACTTAATATGTGATTTATAGCTTCATTAGAGGGAAACAGTCAAATGTTGATTCATTTGTTGGTATGTTTATATCTGTCTATTTATTTTGTTTGTAGATATGTATTTATCTATTTACTATTTATTTATTTATTTATATTTAATTTTATTTTAGTTCCGCCAACACCACCATCAACTAATAATGGACCTGTACATTTAATTGCTAAATATAATTACCAAGCCAATACTAATCAACCTGGAGGTTTTGAAGAAATGTCTTTGACTGCTGGAGAAAAATTACAGTTTGTTGCTCCTCATAATGTAAATCCTTATTGGTGGCAAGCAACAAAAGAGAATGGACAAACTGCTTTTGTTCCAGCTAGTTATCTGATGGTATGAATATTGCTTGCATATACATGTACTAGATAGTTGCCCAAATATTGACTCATAATCATCTACATGTAACATACTGTAGATGCTCAGGGGCTGGCTCCTGGGTACACTAGTTGCTATGAGCAAAGTGACACTAATCTTGCTGCATGAATCTTGTGTTACACACAAATTGAGGACTGGGCTCAATGTTTGCTAATCATCTTGAATGTTTGGTACAGTACATATGGTGAGTGGTTATTCAAGATGTCACCAAGGCACGTTATGACAAGGGTATTGTCAGTTACTCGATAAAATATTATGCCAAGACCAAAAAATGCACTGATCAGGTAATTTTACCTCAGACACAAGTTGGAACTTTTTCCTCTGACAATGATATATGGGTTTAGACTGCATTTTATCTCAATTCAGCTGTGTTTTCAAGGAAGATTGCAATTGTTGTTATTCAAAATCACCATGCTAGATCCGTGTTTTTCCTGCGTCATGTGATCATAAGCTTATTTATCAGGGCGTTATTTATATCTTTATAATATTGAAGTGCTAAATGTGAATACATAATGCTGATTATGATAATTGAATTTTATTACTGGGGATTAGCCTGCATTTTGTAAAATAAATGTTTTTAAACCTTTAGATAGTTATTTATTATTATAATAATTATTATTATTAGTTTTACTGTGCATATTTTGTAAAATAAATGTTTTTAAACCTTTTGTAAAATAAATGTTTTTAAACCTTTAGATAGTTATTTATTATTATAATAATTATTATTATTAGTTTTACTGTGCATATTATTTTGTCGTAGTGATTCTGTAAATTGCATTGTAAACTATCCAACTTTATACATATGCAACTGCTGTTGTATTAATTGTATATCAGCACAGGTTAAACTTTTTCAGTGCTTTTAAGGTATATTCTCAAGCAAAAGTCAAACATGCAGAGTACCGCAAATTGAAATCCATCGATACTCAGCAATTTGTGAGGGACATTCATAACTCCACTCTTTGCCTCGATCCCCCTGATGATCTTAACACGCTGGTAGATTGTTGCAACACAACATTAAAATCACTACTAGATAGGCATGATTTGTAAAATTTGGCAAATTTGTTTTAAATAACTCAAAGTATCTGACACATATATTTTCTATTCCCTTTTTATGAACCATTAAAACGTTTTCTGGTTGCATTGAAAATGTACTAAGTGCATGAGTTTTTCTACCCAAGAATACACTCAGGTGGCCATGCATCATGTGATATGTTCCTTAATTAGTTACTCTATAGAGCTGTTAAATATCTTTTGTGTGTTCATTCAAAGGTTTTAGAAGAAAAAGTCACAAGTCTTCCTTGGCTTGAGGAAAAAAAGGCTGAAAAGGAAAGACAAGAAAAGGAAAGGGCTGAAATTGAGTATAGTGGTTTTGGACAACCATCCCAACCTGCTTTTAAGCCATATCAATCAGGTGATGTAATTTGTTTGTTTAAAGAGTTTTGTTGAAACATAGTTTAGCTGACATAGGGTACATGGAAGGGAGAGGGGAAAGAAAAGAGGAAAGAGAACCTGCAGGTGATGTACCTGAATGATAAGCACTTTCCCAGCAGCAGTGTCAAGCAGGGCTATAAAATACTTGTTGTAATAGATCAATGCTGAACTTGTCGCTCTAACTTCCCTCTAACGATTGGCTCTATAAAAATGCCCAGTGCTTGGCTATAAATTTAATTAATCACACTGAAATGTTGCAGGGTAGGAACTAAACACTAAGTCATCATATTTCAGCTAATGACCTTTCGTTATTGCATGCCACTTGACATTTTGAAATGCTTTGAGCTTGATGCCATTTGTTATATCACCTTATGAATTTGCTAGTCTTTAATAGGAAACACAAAGAATGTTTGTGAACCTCAAACAAATTATCTTAATTAGGGCAAGTGATTTCACTCTAATTTTGATTGTTGCTGCTGCTTCACAGCACCTCTGGTTGATCTCAGGAAATTGATTTTGAAATATTGCATTTTGGTAATATCTCCAAGACAAAGCCCTGTTTTGCATAGCAATGTTTTATGTCAGTACACCCTTAAAAATTGGCAGAACTCATTTTATAAAAAATTATCAACCTGAGTAGTTGGTTCAGTGTGGAGAGGCATTACAACCATAATACAATCCATGAAGCTCCAATCCTCATCTTGAATGGTCTTGAATTTAGCACAAGTCAAATAATTTGATTAAAATCTGTCTAAATACTAGTTTCAAAATGAGTATTGATTGGTCATCATCTACAGATCACAGGTGATCTGTACAGCTGTATAGCACTGCACAGTCCTGTGCTACCAGATGTATCTCACTTGGTGTCAGAGTCATCTCTGAGACAGGGTGTACAATCTTCCCAATATACTCTGCGTAAAGCATTCTCTTTCCACTTCTTGGTCGATAACCATGTTCTGGTCTCAATAGAGCAAACTTTGCTATCAAATCCACCTTGGACCAATGAAGTTGGTGACCCAGCCAACAAAGTTGTCTTTCTTTCACTGCTAGGGACAGTTGTCGTTCTTGCACCTTAATGTATGGTCTTCATTGCTCACATGATCTTGCCTTTTGATATTCAACGTGATTCAGAAGCAATGTATTTGAAAGAGATCTAGGATTTAACACGAGTTAAATGTCAGAACCCATGTCTTGCATCCATGGAGTAACACACTGAGAAATGATACTTTAAACAGTGGGATCTTAAGCTTGATGTCAGCTGTTGATTTCCGGAACCTTTCAAGGGTCCAGAAGATGCCCAAAGCTTTGCTTTTCCACCTTTTTAGATCTGCCAGACAGACTGCCTGATACATGCAAACCAAGGTTCTTAAAATTGTCAACAAAGCACAGCTCCAATCCACACCATTGACTTGGAGTATTGTCAGAATAATGGCGGATATTTTTGCTAAATACTTCAGTTTTACTTGTACTGATGACTAGGCCAGCCTGCTGAGCTGAGATGGCTAGCAAACGAATCTAGTTGTTCTTATGTTATTTTCTAGCAACATGATGTCATATTCCGTGTCACCAAGCTTCACTTCTGGGTTGCACTTGCTCTGCTTGAGAACAAGTCTAGGACCACAACAAACGGAAAGGTTGCCAAAGTATCCCTCCTGTTGTATAACACCAGTTGTCACACTAAACTCCAAAGACATCTCACCATCAACCATGACTGAGCTTGTAGAGTCCTTATACAGGACATTGATTGCATCAACAATGACCTTGGGAACACTGTAGGCTTGAAGAATCTTAAGCATAATGTTTCCATCCACACTGTCAAATGCTTTTTTGAAGTCAACAAAATGTTGCAAAAAGAGAAAGGCTTGAAGGATATTAAATTTATTGTCTCAGCTATTTCTTTTGGCAAATTGTTCCACTGATTTATAATTCTGACAAAAAGAGAATATTTATAACAATTAATTTTTGCTGACATAATTGACTCTTAATTTATAACAATAATTTGAATGTTGGACAAAAGTCCCTAGCGTATGTAAGTAATGTGTGATCTAGACCATTGAACCATGAACAGTAAGTAATCACATTTTCTCTAGTGAAGGCCATCCCAAAATGTCAAGTCTCTCTTCACAGCACAAATCTTTTCCCTTCTCACTAAGGGCCCACTTTGATGCACACCAGCTTTCAACTCCTTGATGAACAGTGCTTTTGAGATCTTCCTTTTTCTTGTAGTGTGGGTGGTTATCAGCTACAGTATCACTTCAAAGTGTTTGTTTTCAATGCACTGATGGCATGTCATGTTGCTGTCTTTATGACATGCTGAATTCTAATATCCCTTGAGTTGTGGTCCAATATTTGTTTTTTTAGCCTTCTGGCTGTTTTTCCAATATATGATTCTGTGCAGACAATATAATGTGGTTCTGTGCAGACAACATGTCAAAATTTCTGATAGCTTAAACCTGACTGATCAGTGGTCTTCAGAGGAGTTCCACAACCAGGTGAACGGTGAGCACGGCGCGCAAAGCATTATTGGACAAAATGACCGGCCCTGGTTTCCAGGTCCCTTGATGAACAATTAAAATTTTAGAAAAATTATTTCTGAAAGCTTTTAATCACATAATTTAGCAAAGGAGTTTGAAAGAAGTCTCCCTTGAATTTTTGACTGTTCCTGTCGATTTGCCACTGTTTTATCAACAATCAAAACTGTGTCACACAATACCGTCACGATATGTTGAAGAAGCAAGAAGTTATCATTCTGTGAAAACATTCCACTCCTAAAGTTAATGAGCGAATAAATGTTTATGTATTTATTAAAGATTTAGCAAATAAGCCGTTGGTATAGTCATTTTAACGCTCAATGTTTTGGCTGCTATCTTTCTTATTAAAATGTAAGCACATTTCATCGCTATCATCTTTGTTACAAAAGTTCATTTATTTATTTATTATACTTTACCCCCTAGGGGTGGGTAACCCACAACGGTTTACCAATTACTGTGGGCCCCAAACATGAAACAAACAAACAATTATGTGTACAAATTATGATATGGTATGATAGTTATATATTTCAAAAGCAGCATCGTATAGTTTCACTTAAAGTTCTGCACGTGTTACATTTTGGGCAGATAGACTTCCATGTGTGCGGATTATCAACATCATAGTTACTCGTGAGAGACGTTTTGTAGTATCCATACAGTATTTTCTTGAAGTTATGTAAGGTAATGTTGGGATCCTTTAATTCTTGTGGAAGAATGTTCCAGATTCTGCTAGTTCTTATAAAAAACGAATGTTGGTAAGTCACTGTTCGGGATTTCCTTATTTGGTAACACGTTATCTCTTTAGTTTGATCTGGTTACTCTTGCTGCTGATGTTATGTTATGATGACAATACTTGAATTTTATTTTAGGCTCTAGAAAAGCATTTGAAATTTTTGATGAGCGCATAAATGCAATCAAACAATACGTGATTTTGAGAGTTGATCAAGGTGAGCGTGTTGATAGTGCGAGTCTCCCAAAGGAAATCGGTTTAATAACAGAATGTCGTGCTTTACAGCACTGTAAATAAGGGCTATGATTTTAAAAATGAGGTTTTTCAACATGGAAGTATACTTGAGGGGCTTGGCGAGTCTACACCTGCATGAATTTGCTAATAACTTTTATATTTGTCAGCTGAACGGAATAAATTAATTCCGGGAATAATGAAGTACAGTACACATTGCCACATCAAAAGTTTATTATAAAAACTTACAAACATTTGTACAACAATTACTTACATGTTAGACTCAGGAAGAAGACTAAATTTACAGTTGTTCACCACATATCTTGATGGAAAACAATTTACTTTAAACTCCAGTTGCAAAATAGGGGATACACATACTCGTAGACCGTGAAGTAAGTAGCCTGGGGACAAGGGCCGGTCGCAAAATGCTGAACGCGCTCTGATTGGTTGAAATTAAAATCTCCGTTCACCTGGAAGGGTGACCTGCATTAGCACCCTCCCCCTCCCCACTCCTCCTCCTCCTCTTTAAGATTTTTTTTAATGATCTTCACTTCTGTGTAACCAAGACTCGTTCCAAACACTTTGTGGATGATTAAACAAGCTTCACTTCAGTAACCAATGTCCATTGACTATTGAGGCTTCTATTAATAATGATCTGCAAGAAACATTGGTATGGTTTTCCAGAAATTCCCTCAAGGCCAACCCAGACAAGTTCCAAAGTTTTGGCCTGGCTCCTGGTAGATCCTCTGTATATTTCAGGTTTAGAGTGGCTGATGAAGAACTCAAACAAGAGAACTGTATTAAACTTCTTGGCAATAAAATTGATAATAAACTAAACTTTCATGAAAATATTGCACATCTTTGTCGCAAAATTAGTAGACAGATCTGTTGATTCAATATATTTAAACATCTCATATTCCTTTTTATGCAAAGTTGTAGTTACAATTCATTATTTTATTCTTTCACACCTAGATTATTGTTCCACTGTGACACTTTTGTTTAAAAAGTTATTCTGATAAACTCCAAACGTCAAATGATTGAGCATTAATTCCAAGATAAGGCTAGTGGAGATCAATCTCTATTAGATAGAGCTAAGAAAACTGCACTAATCTATTTAATTGTAGACTTCAAAATATTGCCATATTATAGTTTATAGAGCTTTTAAATAATTTAGCTCCGTCATATATCAAAGATATATTTCATCTGTGTGCCACATCATATAATCTTTTGGATTTCATATATCTATTTCCAGTTTGTTAGTAATTTTAAATTTATACATACATTAATATATACATTAACTTTAACGTATTATAGTGTAGGGGTGGGGTGGGGATCGCGGAGGACTTAGTATTATGTTTGAAATTATCTTTTGTTTTTCATTTGTACATTTAAGTATATATATAGCACCTCATGTATGAGTACATATTAAATATAATTATTATAATTAATTATTATTAAAAACATATCACAGTAGATTGTAGCTGGTGGTTTTATCTTCTTCAAAGGCAAGCTATGACCTGTGGCCTCAGGCTTTGAGTATCCTCCCTGTGCCAAGCATGGCAGCTTTCTGTAAGAGTTCAGTCATAATTGCCACTGTCTTGAGGTGTTTTTCTTCATCACAATATTATTCCCAGTGCTCCCACAACAACAGGGACCACCTGTGTCCTGATATCCCAAAGTCTTGCAATCTTCAAGTCTTGATTTTTGTTGATCTTTTCGTTTTCCTTTTCAACTATTCTTGTATCTCCTGGCATGGCAATATCAATAACAAAACATTTGTTTGAATCTCTATCAAGAAGGACAATGTCTAGTCTTTTACTTTGTGTTTCCCAATCTGTCTGGATGGTACAGTTCCACAAGAGTTTGTTTCCTTTTTCTTCAACAACCCTTTCTGGTTTATGTTCATACCACTTCTCGGTGCATGGAAAACTTCATCCTTCTTTCCTTTATTGTTGATCCATGGGCAGCTCATTTCTATCAGCAAAACCTTCTTCTTCACATGATCAACAATCTGGGCATCTACTCTATTTGATCTCACTTCGTGATGTTCGGCGTACACAGGGATGTCCCAAAATGCCTCTTCCTTGCTCAATTCATAGTGTGGCTTTGGTGGCAATGGAGAATACCACAGTGGAACATCTTCGAGTAACTTTAGGTCATGTAACACCTCGTAGAATAGAACTTTCAGAGCAGCGTTGTGCCTCTCTAGGTATTTATTCTGAGCAAGTGCTGAGCAACCTGCTAACACGTGTGCAATTGTCTCCAGTGCTTTATTATATAACCTGCACATCATCATGATCATCATCATGATCGTGATCATCATTATTATTATTGTAATGTCTCACAGTAATGTTGTTAAATACTGGAATATTTGCATGATAGCAAGCCAAATCCCTTGGCCTTAGGTATCAAGCACCTTTCTAAAAATCCTTGCAGTTCCCAAAAGCGCAGCTTTCTGCAAAAGGTATACATTATATTGTATATTTAATTCCTTTATCTAAGTTCTCAAGTTCCTTCCAACAGTACCTAATGCTCCAACAACAATTGGGACTACTTTCACATTGCTGGGTTGCATCCATACCTTCGGGAATCCAAAGACAATCAAGCGGTAGCCATGTTGGATGAACAAACAATACACGCTAATGAGAAATCTTTTGTTGAAGTTCATCCAAGATGGCTGCCGTGACGTCACATGCAACCCAAGAATTTCTCAAATTCCATAACCTTTTGATTTCCCTTTTGAGGTCTTGGTACTTTTCAATCTTTTCTTGTTCTTTTTGATCAATATTGGTATCAAATGGGCATGCAATGTCTATTAAAAGACATGATCGTGCAACTTTTTTCAACCACTACAATATCTGGCTTATTATGTTCTAATTTGTGATCTGCCTGTATTGGAAAATCCCACAAGATCTTATCATGTTCTGTCTCTATTACACTCCCTGGTTTATGGCTGTACCATCTTTCACTGTGTTCTATCCCTAGAGTTTGACATATTTTCCAGTGCACAATTTGTGTAACATGGTCATGCCTCTATTTTTTATACTGAACCTGTGCCAATTTTGGACAGCCAGATATAATATGTGCTACTGTCTCATCAGCTGTTTTACAGAGTCAGCATTCCTTTGGCATTTCTTCATGGTAAACATTTCTCCTTAATAATAATAATAATAATAATAATAATAATAATAATAATAATAATAATAATAAAGATTTATTGAGGACATATCTACAGGGTAGCTCTACATTCCCCAGACCTAAGAACTATATATAAAAATGTGAAATATAAACAAATGAGAAACTATGTACATATATTTAAAATATAAATTCAGTTATTCAACGGGTGACTCTGTTCTTTGCTCTTTCAAGTAAGATGGACTTGACATGACGACAGAACTGATGATGTTCTTTACAGGATCTTATATTTTCGGGTAAGTCGTTGAAGAGGCTTGCGGCAGAGTCCTGAAACGTCCCTTTGATGAGTGGAATAGTCAATACTGTGGCACCACTTGATCGCAACATCCTCTTGGGTGCGTGTATCTGGGGCCGTAAATAATCTGGCCATTTGTCGTCATGCATCGCTTGATGCACTGTTCTTAAAACGTTCATCTGAGCTTTCTCCAGAGTTGGTAGCCAACCTAATTTTACAACGTCTTTTTCGGTACAATAACGATTAGTGACGAAACTTGCGGCAGCGTTCTGCACACGTTGGACTTTTTTCTGTAGATAAACAGGCAAAGGATACCAAACTATGTTGTTGAAACCAAGCTTTGAGAGAACGAGACTTTCCACAATTTGTTTCTTGATAAATTGGGGGGTCATATTTTTTATTTTACGCAAAGTCGAAAGGACTCCGTAACACGACGAGACTAGGTTCTTGACATGGTCAGACCACTTGAGATTTTCATTTATCCACGTTCCTAACAGCTTGAATGTTCCCACTCTTTCCAAAGTTTGGCCTTTTACAGTAGGAGATGGTATTTTGTCACCCAGGCCGTGAACTCTTGACATTTGTTGCGTGGTTACTAACATCTGTTTAGTTTTCTTTTCGTTGAGAAGAAGATTTGATTCAGTGGCCCAGTTCTCTAGTGAAGTTATTGCACTGTTCATTTCTTGGGCTCATGCGTCTAGATCTTTTGGCAGAGAGTGAAGATATACCGTTGTGTCGTCAGCATATTATTGAAAACATGCGCATTCCAGGTTTGTTCCTATTGCTTGTTCATAAGCAGCAAAAATTGTACTTTCTGTTTCTTTTTTTAGTTGAGCATATTTCAACCAAGCCCAGTTATAATCTTTATCAGCACTGTCTTTAGTTTTCTGAAATCTTTTGCTTTTGTTTCATTTGTTGTTATCACTCCCTCAACCTCAATTTCCCTATAAAGTACCTCTTGCTTGTTCTTGACATAAAATGCAAGCCCATTTATCTCACCTTAAACAATCTTCGATACTTATTAATCCTCTCCCTCATTTCTGCTTAAATAGAGTCTGTTCACATTACTTTTTGGGTGAAATCCTCCGTACATGGTTAACTTTTTACTAGTCTTTAATTATTATTATGGCATCTTTATTTTGTTTTTGATTCAAATCCTAATTACATGCAACAAAGTGGGAATGCACCTGTGCTTTGTTGTATTTTTTGTTCTTATGCTAAACATCACTTTTTTTTAATTTGCTATTTTGTGAACTCATAGAACTTTTTTGTAATTTCTGCGTTTTGGGAAAGGATCCATTTTTGTGATTTCTTAAGGAGATTTCTGTCTGTTTCTTGGCTATTCGTTGTCACAGAGTTCATTTCTTTCTTTAATAGATGGTGATAACCTCCGAGAAAAATCAAATTATTATTATTATTATTATTATTAAATTATCACAGTAGGTCGAAACTGGTGTTTTATCTTCGTCGAAGGCAAGCTATAACCTATAGCCTTAGGCTTCGAGTACTTTCCTTAAAATCCTTGCTGTGCCAAGCAAAGCAGCTTTCTGTAATAGTTCAGTCCTTATTGTTACTCCGATAGTCTTGAGGTAGTTTTCAAGGTTTTTTGTCACCATTCCCAGTGCTCCCACAACAACAGGGATGACCTGTGCCCTGACATTCCAAAGTCTTGCAATTTCTCTTCTCAAATCTTGATATTTGTTGATCTTTTCCTTCTCTTTTTCAACAATTCTTGAATCTCCTGGCACGGCAATATCAATAATAAAGCACTTGTTTGATTCTCTGTCAAGAAAGACAATGTCTGGTCTTCTGGCTTGTATTTCACGATCTGTCTGGATGGTAAAGTCCCACAGCAGCTTCTTTCCTTTTTCTTCAATAACCCTTTCCGGTTTATGTTCATACCACTTCTCCATAAGTGGAAACCCATTTATTTTTGATAAATTCCAGTGAACAATCCTGGCAACATTATCATGACGCTTTTTGTACTCTGTCTGTGCTAGCGTACTGCATTCACAAATAAGATGATTGACGGTTTCTTCCTTACCACCACACATCCGGCATAGTGGTGATGCACAGCTCTTTTCGATATTACACTTAATTGCATTTGTTCGCAAAGCCTGATCTTGAGCGGCCATAATGAGTCCTTCTGTTTCCTTTTTCAGATCACCTTTTCTCAACCAATCCCAAGATGCATTGTCCCTTATTTCCTCTGTTTGTCGTAGAATTTGTCCATGCAATGGCTTACTTTTCCAAGTATCTAATCTTTCCTTTCTCAGCTTTTCTTTAGTTTTCTTAGGTTGATCTACTTCTTCATTGCTTATTATACCTTCTTTTCTAACTGCTGATAGGAGTGGCTCTTTACTATTCTGCACATAATATGCTAGCCCCAATTCTTCTAACTTGACACATTCCTCCACACCAATCAATCCTCGCCCACCGCACTCTCTAGGTAAGTAGAGACGTTCTACATCACCACGAGGGTGCAGCATTCCATACAATGTCATCAATTTTCTAGTCTTTCTGTTATTATTATTATTATTATTATTATTATTATTTTATTGATAGCCTCGTGAGGCCTGACAAACATGTGTATATGTTTACAAATATTGTGCCAAATAGGTCAGTCACATTGTTGCATCATTTATATATTTTTATTATTATTATTATTATTATTATTATTATTATTATTATTATTTTTATTATTATTATTATTATTGGATTCCTTGTAAATATACATTTATATATATTACTCATGTATCAATTCAAGTAGCCAGTTGTTTATTGCCTTACGTAGTGAGATTTACAACTGTATTCATAAGCAAATAAAGTTTCCATTATTATTATTATTATTATTTTATTATTGTTACTATTATATTAACTATACCTAACTATACCTTATAATAATTAACTATTATAACTGTTGTACAAAGCTTAAGTTATTACTTTTAGAAAGTTTAGGTTGTTTGTAAGTGGTTTTCATTGATAAAAGTTGGAATAAAGTGTTAATCCAAAGTGAAAATGTGAATCGAAAATGAGTTTTATAGGCCTTCTTTTGCTTAACTGTCAAACAATTTCTTACATTCAGCTTGAAAGTTGCTAAATTTGAACAAAAATACAGGATAACCACTTTGTACAACTCAAAAGACTGTTTTAAAAGATATAATATCTTAGTAGATCAATTCCTAGCTGATAAAAATAGAATTTGTGTTAATCCAAAATGAAAATTTGATTTAAAACTTGCAAGAAGGGCTAGTTTTTGGCGCTTTTAGCCGTTATTACTAAATATTGGGGGGGGGGGGGGGGGAACTCCTCTTAATTTGCTTAAAATGATGTAAACCAGGGCTGTCAACTCTCCCGGATAAGCCTGGAGTCTCAAGATTTTGGACTGTATCTCCTGGTCTCAAGAGGCTCAAATCTCCTGGTTAATTGCTCGAATCCAAAAATCGCCATTTAAACTGAAATATTGTCTTCTTTCTTGAAATATCGTCTCCTGCCGCCCCCCCCCCCCCCCCCCCTACCCACTGAGGTATGAAAATCGACCTCGATTAGCACAGTGTCGCCTCAAGTACGTTTTGTCTCACTTTAAGTCTCCTCTCTTCCCTCTTTCTCCCCCCCTCCCCCACTGAGCGTGAAAATCGACTCAATTCTAAGGAAAAAATGTTGATCTCCAGGTACAAAAGCCTTGGGGGTTGACAGCCCTGTGTAAACTGATATTGGTGTTGTTGCAGAAAACCATACCATATATCCCAGACCAAAAATGTACCATATATCCCAGACTAGAAATGCAAAAAATGACACCCTACGCCTACCCCAGACTTGGGAGCTGAAAATCATATGTAGGGCAGTGCCCCTGGGTAGTATACAAAGGCAGTTTTTTAACATTCAAATATTTCTTTCTACAGCTTATTCTAAAACAGATACTCCAAAGTCAGAAACATCAAATTATTACTGTGAAGTTTGTGATAAAACACTGAATGGCATCAAGCCTTATCAAGCTCATATGGTCAGCAAAGCTCACAAGGAGGAAGTTAGATTAGCTCAAATATATGCCTCTTAGGGGTAATATTTAAAGGAATATTTTTCTATGAACAAATGCTTAAATCATTTATTTTTGCAAAAGTTAGAAATGGTAAAGCAAATATTTCTGTCATTATATTTGGCTTTATTTGTTTGTTGTGTTTATTAATGCAAAACTTACTAGTTATTAAATATTGATCATTTTGAAATTATTGCAAAAATGTATATGTATGAACAGCCCAACAAAGTTATAGTTAAAAGGAAATATTGTTAATACATACACGAAAAATGTGTCAGCCTAACAAAGTAATAGTTACAAGGAGATTGTTAATTCACAATTATAAATTGCAAAATTGTGTAAGTCTGAAAAGTTATAGTTAAAAGGAAATATCATTTTTATTGACCCTTAGCATATGTTAAACCAATTGAGTAGACGAATGTATTTAGCAACAAAGTCATTTTCATTCATTTAATTCGTTCATTTCTCATTCATTTTACTACTTTCCATTTTAACTAATTACTAAATGTGGTCAGCGGTCTAAACATGACCTAGTAAATAGTTCCCAGTCTCTTTTATACATATAACACTCCATTTCCCCGATTTTCAAGTCATTTGGTCTTCAGACTTGAAACCTCCCGTAGACAAGGACAAGTTTGCTTCTTCTCTGACGGTAAGTCAACACAAGAACCAAAACGATATCCAAGCAGCTAATCTTTTGAAGATTGTCATTGTTATCCCTGGTTCTTTTCTAGCTTCTCTCGTGGCCTTTAGTTTGATATCATAGACTTGCTCGTGTATCAGCTAAACTCAAAAATCATTAAGTCTTAACACTGTAATCGTTTCCTTTGTGACCTGAGTTTTATGAATGGTTAATGAAGTTATAATTGAAATTCCATTTAACATTGTTTGCAGCTGTGGGTTAATGTCATAGTAAATACTGACACTTAATGTCTGAATTGTACATAGTATAGTTGGACGCACATTGGATCGGATTGGATTGGATTTTATTCGTTCCAATGTGTTTTGTTTAACGTTATTTTTATTCATTATTTTTTGTAGTCTGATCGTTTAATTTTTTTCTTTTCTTTTTTTTTTTTCTTTTTTCTTTTCGTTGCATGCGCGTCACAACGTACCCTCAATTCTAGGCATACACACACCAAAATAAAACGGCCTTGAACATTTCTAAACTCAAGTTTGAAGTTAAAATGTTTTTGAGGTATAATTATGCGAGAAATGGTAATAATACTATCCATAAGCCTGGAAATCTAAGACAATACATGTAAGCAATTGTCGGCCTTTTTCAAGATGAATATGAGACGTAATCGGTGTATTTTACGAAAGCAATCTAAATCTTCTTAAGGGTAGGAAACAAACTCTCGAAATCAAATGCATTCTTGCACGGAAAGTTTATTTGTGTTGGCGGCACTTTGTCAAATATAACACAGTGAACTACGATTGGATCTGCGATCATAGGCTCGTTGGCCGAATATCACATCGATGGTTGTCAGTTTATCTGCTTTTATTATCTGAATTAAATTAATGTACATAATAAAACATTTCCAACTCTACCAGTTATATGAAGACGCTCGCTTTTCAATTTCAATAGGCCATGTGTCTGACGGAAACGAAGTTTTGACCTTTTTTGATGATTTAAGCGATATGCAAAAGTCTGCTTTCAAGAATCTGCAATATTTGTGCTTTTCTGTCAAACTTTTGCTTTGATGAGAGCGCATGTGTTAAAGGTTATAGTCTTGACGAATAAGTGTTTGGTTGCTTAGCGTTTCACCTTTTAATCACATCGGCAAAACAGACTTGATTTGATCTGTTTAGGGTTAGGCTTGTAACATGGCTGGCGTGTAATCACTGTGTTTATGGCTTTTAGTGTGTTTGTACTACCGGACGGAGCACGTTAAGCAGCTTTTTACTCTACGCAAATCATTTGTAAGCGTCTTATCACAGCGACCACACAGCCAGATCAATCAGCTTATAAAGGTGGACCCTGCAAAGCCATAATCTCTACTCAGCATGTCCGTTTTTATGACATTTAAAAAGAAATGAAAAAGCCCCAGTTTCCGAGACCACTGGTGTAGAACTTTCCCGCCAAAAAACTCGGTGTTTTCTGACGGGAGGCACGTGCCATTTGAAAATTTTTGCTGTTTTTAATCTTTTAACACAAATATATAGATAATAAGAACTCCCTGTGAGAAAGTGACTGTAAACAGCGTGTGAAGACTTGATATGTCTACGTTCGGCACTGGCATCGTAAAGCCAACAAGCAATCGCTGCTCTCACCTCATAACGAAATGAAGCAAATGAATTATCGGCCCCATATTCCGAAATTCAATAAACTCCTTTTGGTTAGAAAAAGAACAAACAAACAAACATGATCTAACACGTGATAACCACTGGAAAATTATGACACGTAATGGTTCTTTTTTAATTTGAATGAAGCTGTTGATGTCAAACAAATCAGTGATGAGACCACAAAGAGACAAAAGATTTGGTGTATTCTACGTGTACCTGTGAAAAAATGATTAAATTGGTTTAAATATATCAGAGGTTGGCACAGAATAGAGATCAACAATATGACAAATACAGTACAGATCAGTTGTGATTTATTGAAGACAAATATTCACAAATGTGTCGATTTTAAATGGGTAATAAATCTTCTCAAAAAGCACTGTACTTTGTTCGAACTCTTCAGAACTAGCGTGTAGTTTGTCTTTGTGTCAAATGTACAATGATATTCTAAAAAACCGAATTTTTACAGGTTTTGTAAGTCTAAAACCAAACTCATTTGTCCTGTGACAGCGAAAGATAAACTATAATTAAAATTGTCTTGTTATAAGCTCAGTGTTTGAACTGGTAAATTTGTTCAGTCGGTCATTTCAGCTGATTACCTACACAAAGAATACCTTTTTTGTCCATAAGCAAAACTGATTGCTAACCTGTTTGCTTGCGATTGGTGTGAACTAAATTCATAGCACTGTTTAGCTCATTATCGCGATGATTTCCTGGTTCGAAGGTAGGTCTAGCAATGTTTTGTTAATTGATTTTGATAAATCAATTCAATAGTCATAAGTTACTGTTTAAAGTGATAGCATATTGATTGTATGAATGAAAAGGGTCACGGACTATTGCTAAATACTAGTCAATGAATGAATGGATGGATGAGAATTGTTAGACTTGACGGTGGAGTAATATTGTTTAAATATAAAACACGGTAACTGACGTTAACTGAAAATGAATGCAGAATGTCTACAAGTGATTGTATAAACTAGTTTGCTTACTGAGGTAGTCTGTATCATAAGAAAAAGAAACCTGAAGAATCACCTAGGGTCTAAAATAATTTTTTCACAAGAATGTTTTAGTTCAACAAAACTCAAGTCAAAGTCACATAATCTCTTATTTGAGTTAATTCTTGTCTTTTTTTAGTTCTCCGCAGTAGTATTCTCTTTCTTTGTCACCATAAATAAACACAAATTTGGCTTCTTTTGTTACAGCAGATCCGATATTCCGGCACTACCACACAGTTAAGAGGGACCTGTGACCCTGAGATAAGACGGAGGAAAAAATAAACAACTTCAATTCGAAAAAATCAATGTTTTTGTCGGGTTTCTCTATTTATTCACTAAACCTTGGCTCGTTTTAAAAAGATTTTACACAATTGAACGCTTTAAGTAAACGATAATGGCTGAACTTCTCAGTTCCTGTCATATTGACAGCTATCATTCCGTTACCATAGAACTATGTAGTTTTTCGAACACCTACCTGTTTTCTCTGGCAAATCTAGTCTTGGCAACTAATTATCAACTGGAAGGTCCAAGCGGTTTGTACTGAGCTAGACGGTCTCATTTTTTACGGTTAATATTTTGTCATTTTGACGGTAACGGCTAATTTCTGTTCGTTACGGTTAACATTAATTTGCATTGTTTTTGAAGGTTGAAAATTAATTTTCTTCGTTAAAGAGACAAGTTTGGGGATAAGAGCCCACACAAGAGCCCCAGTTGTAGTTTTTGGTACCAAGCCACGAAATAAGGCTCATAAAAGTCTTCATAATTGATGCACTCAAAACGAGAAATCCTTGCTAGACAAAAAGTTTTACGATTACCCTTTTTACGCCTAACGGTTGAATTTTTTTCCAGTTTTAATTTACGCCTAATAGCTAAATTTGTTTTATGGCTAACGGTTAACCCCAGTGAGACCCTTATAAAATATAGCCGTAAGAAATCATCAATGTCCTGCTGCTAAAAAATACCGTTACATATAAAAATTGAACACTTTTATATCTACTACTACTTTTTAATTTCATTTATATAATTTCATTTTACTTTATTTATTTGTCTTTAAACGATTTTAGCTCTCAAAGCTTAAAGACTTTTAGTAATATTGTTGGATTGACAGCTTTAGAGAAATTGATAAAATTATTGAATTTATGAGCTAAGGACCAACCTGATTGGCGAATAGGCAAGCAAATAGAGCCACTTGAAAAAAAAACATAATCATTTCCAGGAAGAAGAAAGTAGACCTGTCTATGAATAAGTGTTTTCAGTCGCCACAGGATTTAATAGATACCGGAAAAAAGAAATAGATAACGTAATTTTACTGGAAAAGCACATAGAAACATTAAACTGTCGAGGCTTTGATCACTGGAAAACCATTTAAGTGTTAGCTATACCATTCAAGTGCCACAACAGAGTCGAACACTACTGGGCTGTTGCACGGATTTACTAAACTACACGTGCTGTGAATAGTAAACTCCCTAGAGAACGAACAGGTTGGATTAACATTTTTTTCTTATTTGTGAGGAAGTGTGAAGTTTCTTGTTTCTCCTTTTTTTTTTTTTTTTTCTTTTTCATTCTCATAAAACATTCATACAAACTGCTAATATATTTCCTGGTCAATGAGCTAAGATCACACGCTGATATTTCTCGATATTGTTTTTACTATTCAGTCTACTGTGACATTTGTTCAGTCTCGTTTGATAGTGAGTGTATACACTTCTTCTATACAGCGGCTTCCAATGAACTCTTCACAGATGCCTTAAGCTGAAAGCTTTGTATCACTCAAACCACAAAATCCATCAAGAAATGATGAATTCAAACGTAAACGCTTGAATAGAACCAGCTTTTGTCGGCAAACCGTTTAGTTTTTTGTTGATATTTTGGAGGCGTGGTTGTTAGGTTGAAACGCATTGTTTAGATCACTGAATTACATCGTCATTGAAGAGCCAGAACAACAGATGCGAATTGATAACACAAAAGAGTATTACTTCACAATTAGACCCTAACCGAGCCCCAATTTACAATCAACTAAACCACCTCTTTCTTACACTTAAAAATATAATTTCACAATTTTCGTGTGTAAATGCTCATTAGCACTTCGGAATTTTGGAGATTTACGAATTTTGAAAATTTACAGCTAGACGGTTACTTCGAATTCATAAATCGGAAATACTGAATGTTTCCCCAATGATTCTGAAAAGCGTGAAGTATTCGGAAAAGATGAACTGCATGTCACTTTTCTGAAATTAACTCGTACGAAGCATTGTTTCGACCGCGCGAACCAGTTGAATGAATTCTTAAGGAAAAAACACGAAGCAAGACAAAGAAAAAATAATCATAAATGGATTTTCAATAGTTGGGCGGCGAAGTAATCCATGACCACCGTATGCTCATCATCTTAAATCTGCAGTATAACATCTTCTTAATATTCCGGGTATTTAGTGTCCAAGCGACATTTTCTTGAACATATTTTTTACCCATTTCAGAGTGACGGCATTACGTTCAAGTATATATTTTTCTGTGAATCAAAATTCTACACTTCTTATGTAATCGAAAATATAGTCTTGATGTTAGATTACGCGGAAATCGAGGTCTTTTTTGTCAACTGAGTGTCCTTCTGGAAGTCATTAACGCCTAGAAAACCATCACGTTGTCACTTAATAAAATATCGTAGATCAAATCTATTTGGGCCCTCCCTTTTTGACAGGCTTGATAACCATCGCATTTCAGATATGTCAGCTCGCCAAGGCAGCTTGAATCCTATTAGATAACCGCGAATATAATAAGTTAAAAAGGTTTATTACTGATTACGACATCTTGGCTGCCTTGACCAGAGAACAGGGTTTGACATGAATTGGGAAAGAATAAGAAAGACTTCTCCATAGTATGCAATTATTCAATTTATAAGAGATATTGTCTGGGGGCTTTAGGAAGAACTTTTATCTCGGAGCGCTTAAAGAGCCTTTGTTTCGCTGTCATCGCTTTAGACGTACGCTCTCCTTAATCGTAGCGGTGGGCGTGAGTTCCAGTAGATGTATTGAAAGACATCTATAACACTGTGCCAGTTTAGCTTTTAATCTAAAAAACAAATATTTGGAGAAAAGCTGAGTTGGGATTATTTGCGAGCTATTTACAGTAGCAAACATACTTCTATTCTTGTGTGGTTTACACCGATCGCTACGAACAAATTCTAAATTATTTCTTGTGTTTCATTTTAGGTTATTTTGTGACAAAGGATTTTAGAATTAACGAAGAATAGGATTTGACGAAGCGGTAATTTTGGTGGCTTTGCGTAGCTTTACTAATGGCTTTGGTCTGAAGCTTCTATTCACCAATGTGAGAATTACACTAAACAATTCGCTAATGAGGACAAGGTGTGCTCTGATTGGTGGAATTAGAAATCTGTCAATATCGCTAATCTAATGACAAGACGTGACATGCAATCTGCTAACTACTGACAAAACACTGCTGCGAAAGCAAACAGTCGCAGTTAGCAGCGACGCATTATCATGGCTGGTGTACGTGTTACCGATATTTTAATCGTGCTGGCTATAATTTCATATTTTAACGATGTTTCAAGTAAAGAAATGAAATGCGAAGAGATTACAATCCCAATGTGTCGAGGAATCGGCTACAACCTAACGTACTTACCAAATATGTTTAACCACGATACACAAGCCGAAGCAGCACTTGAAGTTCATCAGTTTTGGCCGCTTGTAGAGATCCAGTGCTCAGGCGATCTCAGATTCTTTCTGTGTTCAATGTACGCTCCTATATGCCAGACAGACTACAAGAAAGACCTACCACCATGCAGGTCAATCTGCGAGAAAGCCCGTACTGGATGTGCACCACTAATGAGAAAATACGGATTCTCGTGGCCCGACAGGATGAAGTGTGAGAACTTTCCTGAATGGGGAGACACAAAAACACTATGTATGGGTAGGAATGGCACTGAAGAACCATCAATGGACTCAGCAGGTCCTGTGACTCCGATTCCTCCGTCGAATCCCGACAGCATGGCAAATTCAGCGAACTGTTGCTCATGTCGCCCGCCATTTGTCTCAATCGCTGGCAAAAACATCAAACCTACTCGAAGTGTGTCTGTCGGAGGAGTTCAACAATGTGCCATGGCGTGTAATAGAACTTTCTTCTCTCGAGATCAAGACAGTTTCGCCTCGTTTTGGATTGGTTTGTGGGCTATCTTGTGTTTTATATCCACATTAGTAACTGTGTTAACGTTCTCCGTTGATATGCTACGATTTAAATATCCAGAACGACCGATCATATTTCTTTCTGGCTGTTATTTAATGGTCTCTGTAGGATACATCATAAGGCTGATCGTTGGATCGAAAACCATCGCGTGTGATTCCAATGGACTCATGCGGTACGAGACATCAGGACCGGTGCTTTGTACGATTGTATTTCTGTTGATCTACTTCTTTGGAATGGCCTCGTCCGTGTGGTGGGTGATATTGGCTTTTACTTGGTTTCTCGCAGCTGGGATGAAGTGGTCAAGCGAAGCCATTACTAACTATTCCCAGTATTTTCATGTAGTCGCTTGGCTTGTACCAGCGATTCAGACGATTGCCGTGTTAGCTATGTCAACAGTGGACGGGGATCCAGTGAGCGGCATTTGTTACGTAGGGAATCATAACCTACAGAGTCTAGTCGTGTTTGTAATTGTTCCTCTCGTCGTCTACTTAGTCTTTGGAACCTCGTTCCTGTTAGCAGGATTTTATTCCTTGATTCGTATCAGAAAAATGCTGCGACAACATGCTGGAACTAAAACTGATAAACTCGAGAAACTGATGATTCGTATTGGAGTATTCTCTGTACTGTACACCGTACCCGCTACCATTGTAGTAGCATGTTATTTTTACGAATATGTTAACAGAGAGACATGGGAAAAATCCATCAACTGCAGCCAGTGTGGCTTGGCTAAAGTCAAGCCAGACCATTCCGTTTTTATAATCAAATACTTTATGGCTCTTGTTGTTGGAATAACATCGGGATTTTGGATTTGGTCAGGAAAGACAGTTGAGTCTTGGAAGAACTTTTGCGGACGGTTATCAGGTTCGCAGGCGACGCACAGACCCGTTCCCAGCAAGAAATCTGCTACAGCGACTGTTTGAACAAACTGACACGAAATTTTTTTTTTGTTTTTGTTTTTTGTTTTTTAATTTTTTATTTTCTGTCTGGAGCGAATATTTAATACGCGTGGAGCAGCCGATTTGAATTTCACATAAAGAACGCAAAGACTACTGTTACAATTTACGTTTATATTTAGCGAGTTCGAGATCTTCCAAGGAATCTAAACTAGTTCTAAACAGAAAGGAGGTTTTGTATTTAAACTTATTAGAATCGCGACTAATCTTTCCGGGAATGTATCAAACTGGTTAAAATAAGTATTGACTTTTCTAGTTTGCGTCTCTGCCACGCTAGATCTATTTACTTAAAACATTCATGAGCTATGAGAAAACAAAGGCTTGATTTGCATAAGCCTAATGGCTGCTGCTATTCACAGAATCGCTCGATTAAACCATGGAGACAGAAAGTGACTTTCGTGTATACGTGTTTACTCGAGCCCAAGTTTTTTAATTATAGCTTTGTTTTACGAAGTCTTGAGGTCGAACAAGGTTTTTTTTTTCAGACTGACTTTGATTAATTTTAGTTCGAAAAGTGAAGTCAAGCTTATATTCTTAAAAGCAGTGCTCAAAGAAACAGTGACTGACAATTATAGCCAACTAATAACCTGTCTCCAGAGACCTTTTTCTTTCGAAAACAAAGCTACGATATTCCTTTCTCTATACACATTGGATAAAAAATTAGACCTGTATTGGCTCTGTTGTAATGTTAGGGTCTTGACGACATAGTCTTGACTCCCGCGTTACTCTAGGAATCTTAAAATTGTATTTGTTTAAGAGACTATATTGTAAATTTAAAGTAAATTTAACTTTATTCTTTATTAAATAATACAAGATTATAAAAGCAAATGTTTGCTGTGCTTTAAGTATTTCACACCGCCCCGGAAGAATTACTCATTTGTATATCACATGGGAGGAAGTTATGGATTTGAAAGCTGTTTTTTCAAATCCTCAGTCTTGCAATTAGCGCCTTCTATGTAAGTCTTTTTAAGGGAGTTTTCCCAAAAGAATAGTGAAGTGGAACAACAAAAGCAGAAGCACAAGTTAACACTCCCCTAATTAGTGCTAACGGGCAGTGAAGCTTACGAATAGAAAACTGCACACTCAACGCATAAAACTCTCCCAAAGGAACGCTTTAGTAATTTAAATCTGTTTTCGAACAGTAGAACTTAAGCATGACTGCATATGGATTATCTAACTGCGCTTGAATTTCACTCTACCCAATTAGCTTGTGTCACATCTATATTCAAATCCTTAAGTATATACCATTGTTTCGTAGCCATTATAGCAAGATAGCGCCTCATTGACTGACGTCCAAACATAGATAGCACAGGCCGTATTTTTTTCGTAGTTTTTGAAGTGCTATCGGAAATAGCAAAGTTTGAAGCTTGCTTTCAGACCGAACTGTCGAAAATGCATCTTGTACATTGAAATCCTCGACAGTGCTTAAAAACGCTTTTGTCCAATATTTTCTCTTAGATTTCGCTCTCATGTCATGTCCGGCGCCAAATATCTGATTTGATGCTTCTTTAATCCTTAAAAAGAAGCCGTTCAAAGTCGAGACCAACCTTGTTTACAAAAATACTAAATCAATGTTTTTATCAGTCTTTGTAAACGAAGTCACTTTCCGGTGAACTTGGGAAGTTTTTGGCGTGTTTGAAGAGGGTCCAATAACTAGAAACTAGCTTGTTCTTACTATGAAAAAACAAATATCTCATATTCAACACAATTTGAATAGTGAGATGAATTGATAATTTTGGACAGCTTTCACATTAAGTCAGAACTCAGTCTGTTCGGTTCAAGTTAAGCTGTAATTTAAGGATTATGGCCTAAACCCAGCTAATGGTTTGTAAAAACTCCAGCTAGCCGACAACTCGACGGAAAACAACGGTCAGTTTAGCCTGCGGTTAGTTGAGCTCTGTTGATCCTTACCTCACTCCGCCCACCATTTTAAAAAACAATCATGTCAGGTTAGGGGTCACTATGATCAAGATAATATCATTCGTCATTCACACACCAGCGCCAGGGGCAAAACCTTACTAACATGTAGGCACACAGGACAAAATCGTTACTTTTATGGTTGTACCCACTGTGTCTGAGTACTATATTGTACTTATGACAGGTAAATTGATGACAAGTGTAGAATCCATCATAATTATGTCAAAAACATTTTCGCATTATTCATAAATTCGAATTACCAATGTTTCAAACCTTATGATTTTTTCCCTTTTTGATATTTCCACTTAAGCGTTCTATTTTGGCCTATAGACTTAGTCGGGCGTGGATGACTCGATCAAATATTGTCCTTGGAATGAAACTTGTGGTTTTTATTGGCAAGAATTTCATCTTTTTTTGTTTTCAAATAAATAATATCCTCAATCTAATAAACGTTAAAATTGAATAAAGTCTTGAAGTCCACCATACATTTTTTCCTGTTGATACGGTTATGGTTGGGTTAGTTTTGGTTGTCAGTCGTGTTCTTTTGATACTTCAAGACTTCACGTTCTTTCACCGAATGTATTTTTTCCTTCAAAACGTGTCGAATGGACGCCATCTCCACCCAGGCTTGGGGTTAAAGTAAAACTAACGCTCTGAAACAAAGTCTTTACCATGTTTTCAAGACATCATTGCTGGCTTCGATGATGGAGGCGTGATCTCAGTCGACGAGCGAAATTTGAACCTTATAAAGGGATTATAATGTGTTGACTCGCTTGCTGTGTTACCAGCCTGACAAATGTACTCTTAATTTAAAAAAAAAAAAAATCAACCAACTACGTGATAATATCTTTGTATTTTGAAATATATTGTGACAATGTACATCTCAGAAATTATTTGATTCCGAACTTGGCGACTGAAATACAACTCGAACCTTCAAGGGAAATAAAAGGTTCGAGTTACAGAGGGTTCGAGTTGTCGGGTGTCAACAGTAAAACGTTATACCATTGCAAACCGAAAGGAAAAAAGAATCTTTGTTCTGTGGCTTGAAGAGATAATGTTTCAGCTGTTGTAGCTGCTACCACACTTCACTTTATACACTCCTCAAGTGTATTTGTGTCATACATAGAACACATTTGAATGTCAATGGAAAACTAATTAACGTTTTTCAGGTTTTGAACTTGTGATTAGAATAATATGCGTCATTCATTTGATTCTGGCATCGTTGTTTCAACATTGCATGTATTCAAATGTACTCATTTTTTGTGTGTTTTTGCATCATATAAATAGATAATATATCCATCCATTTCAAAGTCAGATCACGGGAGCGCTCATATCCAATTCATGCTTGAGAATTGTCATCTGCCACAATTCCAAGGACAGAATCCAAAAATTGCTGCAAGCAGATGTTTGCATTATTTCTTTGAAAGTGTCGTCTTTCAGTATAATCCTTTTCCTGACCGATAAAGTGCAGTGTGGTATTGTGAGCAAGCAATGTGGATAAAGGATAAATCTCAGCTTAGCTCGTCATCTCATACCGGACGGGATTAGGTCAGTCTTGAACATGAACAACACTAGCCAGAAAGATTCCATCTCTTACACTGTGCGGGTACGAGGTATTTATAACTCGATTTAAGTACAGGTCGAGCACCAGCAGCTTTGCCTTTAAAGGTGCCTTTGTTGGGTGCCTGAATGTGATACACCCTGCAATCATTGACCTGCGTAAGTTCCTCATAAATTAAGTGTCTCTTACAAGTGTATCTACTTTTATAGTTGAATACATTTCATACCATTACTGAAGACTGGCCAATCAACGTTACTTTACTGTTACGATAAGTCAACGAATAATCAGCCAGTCAATTTTCAGGCTTCAAACTTGTCTGGGTGGGCTTCGATCACAAGGGTGTACGTTGTAGTCAACAGCAGTTTTATATTTTTGAGCACGCTTCTATAGATAACCCTCTCTTCTTTATCCAAATTATTTCCCAGTCCCCCAACGTTGTGCTACATCCAGACATCAAAATTGTCATATTTCAGGTTGTCAAATCTCCTAGTCACGCAAATTTTTAGAACTCATCAAAACAACGTAGCATGAAATTGGTTTGTGGAACACAAATAGCTTTCAGGCTAAAATGTCTTAGAAGAAGGAGAAGGAAATGATGGGAGGTGGTCCACAATATGCTCGAACATGTGGTTTGTGATGTGATTTTGTTGCAAGTGACTTGTCATATATGGTGTAATGCTTGATTGATGATCCATTACCAAACTACCCCAGGGAAGACGTCGCGCCTCGACTTAAAAAGAAAGTCAAACTTGGCGTAGCATAATAATATAAACATTCAATTCGAAATCAAAGTCTCAACCAATATGAAGAACATCTTAGATATTTATTGAGCACAGCGGCATTCATTTTCCTTAATTACACATATGAGTTGTTTCTCATTTGCCAAGATAACTGTAATATAAATTGAAGGTCTACTCTGAAAACTAAAAGCCTTTCAAATCATGGTTTTCTAAACCTCTTGACAAGCGCTTAAGTTGAGTAATGCTTAAGTTTAGTCCAATAGGAATAAGGCTGTGTTTCAGTGCTATTGCTATCTTTCATAATTACCTTGAATTATCATTCGACATTAAAGCACAGTGACGTAACAAGTGTTCATTTTAATCCTTTAAAACACCTGCTAAAAATCCATTAGCCAAGAATAAAGTAAAAACTACGAGCCTTAGTTTGGCTGCATTCTTTATCTTCGATAAGGCGGGGTTTATCCACCTACTTGAACACACTGGGTTTTTGTCGAGATGTGCATTTAAATAAACAATGTAGAAGCTTATTCCATTTTACTCAGAGTTAGGAAACAAGAATGGCATATTAAGTACCATTCTTTCATTCATTCTTCTAATTAAATTAGATAGATATTCACAATTATACATAAATATTAACGTGTCTACATTAGACATAACATCTATTTCTGTTGTTATTAAATCGGCTCGTTTTGTTGAGCATTGTGTCTCCTTACAGCAAACTGTCGGGGGTAGAGAGGCAGAAAGAGGAAAAAGTAGTTCTTGTGCCAAAACTCTTCATGGGATATAGTCTTATGAATTAATATAAATTCATAAATAAAACTAACTAAAATATTTTTGTAAAAGCTCAGAGACGCACACAGTACTAGTGATCAAACTCGTCTTTTGTGTGTTGGACTGATCGAACCCCCACGTAGCAAGTATCTGTTGTACTAAATTTTATAACTTCAAATTAAATTATTAAATTATTACTGGTAAAAAATTATGGACAGCAGGGACCCGTTTCTCAGAAGACCCGATAACTTTACGGACCCGTTAACCTAAATAAATCGAATAAGTTAACGGGTCCGTAAAGTTATCGGGTCTTTTGAGAAACGGGCCCCTGGTTCCTTTATAAAATCCATCTTTTCACAAATACATTAGATTTAGAATAATTGTTCAGCAACCTTTACCAGATCATTTCTCACATAACTTACCCCACAGTACATTGACCCTTTTAAAAAATTCAATCTGATGAAAAGCTGTAGGGTATGTAGAGATATATAAGGTTAAGAATAAATATTGTTATAGAAATTCTCCAAATAGCTTGATAAGGCATATAATAAGATCTCTCTTCTAGACACCACTGGATCTGGATGTTTCATACCTCTAAACTTCCAGTATCAAATCCTCTGCAAGAATCAAATTTCAATCATCAAACTTCAAAATGCCTCTGGGAAGACAATTATCTCGAAATAGTGTAACGAATGTATCTTCTCGGAAAGGACAGTGGTATAGTTAGGAAGTAAAACACCACTCACCCAGTAGTGCGTAATTGCCTTGAATGGCTTTCTTGTAAGCCACTTAATGACTCATCTATTCATGGCAAAGTATTTAGATGACCAAATAAAAATAAAAAGCTATTTACAGTAATCATTTACAGTGCTAACTCAGCAAACAGCTCAGTGATAACAGCTGGTACTTCCAAAGCATTACTGAATTCTACCTTTAGCCCTTTTCATTTTGAATCTGGAAAAAGCTGGCCTGTAAAAATCAAAACCAGAAAAAATTCTTCACATTTTTAGAATTGAACAATTGCCTGTGTTACCTTATGTGTTGTAAATACAGTTTGGGTTGCCTGTGTTACCTTAAGTGTTGTAAATACAGTTTGGATTGCCTGTGTTACCTTAAGTGTTGTAAATACAGTTTGGATTGCCTGTGTTACCTTAAGTGTTGTAAATACAGTTTGGATTGCCTGTGTTACCTTAAGTGTTGTAAATACAGTTTGGATTGCCTGTGTTACCTTAAGCATTTGTAAATACAGTTTGGCGGATTGCCTGTGTTACCTTAAGTGTTGTAAATACAGTTTGGATTGCCTGTGTTACCTTAAGTGTTGTAAATACAGTTTGGGTTGCCTGTGTTACCTTAAGTGTTGTAAATACAGTTTGGCGGATTGCCTGTGTTACCTTAAGTGTTGTAAATACAGTTTGGATTGCCTGTGTTACCTTAAGTGTTGTAAATACAGTTTGGATTGCCTGTGTTACCTTAAGTGTTGTAAATACAGTTTGGATTGCCTGTGTTACCTTAAGTGTTGTAAATACAGTTTGGATTGCCTGTGTTACCTTAAGTGTTGTAAATACAGTTTGGATTGCCTGTGTTACCTTAAGCATTTGTAAATACAGTTTGGCGGATTGCCTGTGTTACCTTAAGTGTTGTAAATACAGTTTGGCGGATTGCCTGTGTTACCTTAAGTGTTGTAAATACAGTTTGGATTGCCTGTGTTACCTTAAGTGTTGTAAATACAGTTTGGATTGCCTGTGTTACCTTAAGTGTTGTAAATACAGTTTGGATTGCCTGTGTTACCTTAAGCATTTGTAAATACAGTTTAGTTTGGATTGCCTGTGTTACCTTAAGTGTTGTAAATACAGTTTGGGATTGCCTGTGTTACCTTAAGTGTTGTAAATACAGTTTGGGATTGCCTGTGTTACCTTAAGCATTTGTAAATACAGTTTGGCGGATTGCCTGTGTTACCTTAAGTGTTGTAAATACAGTTTGGCGGATTGCCTGTGTTACCTTAAGTGTTGTAAATACAGTTTGGATTACCTGTGTTACCTTAAGCGTTTGTAAATACAGTTTGGATTGCCTGTGTTACCTTAAGTGTTGTAAATACAGTTTGGCGGATTGCCTGTGTTATCTTAAGCGTTTGTAAATACAGTTTGGATTGCCTGTGTTACCTCGTCCTCGGAGACCCAGAGCGTCAGGGAGGGGGGAGGGGAGCGGAGGGGAAAGGAAAGAGGGGAAAAGGACGCCCTGGGCTTTTGACTACCCCTAACTTGTCTTGAGGCCAAAATTAATCCAATTAGATGGTCTAACGTAAACAAAGTTCAAATGACAAAAATATCTGGCTCATTTCAATTATCGCTTTGATATAGTGACAGTATATCCTGTGAAAAGTTCCTCAAATACATCTTGTTTCACCAAGGTCTTTGCAATTTATCTATATTTTTCACTCTAAACTCATTGTTTTGCAAAGAGATTACGTATTTATTGTTTGAAAGTCGCGGTGAGCTGGAAACATGGTTCTTTTCAAACTAAACGTGACAGTTTGTATTGTTTAAAGTCGTGGCGATGCGTGGGGTCAATTTGCTTACTGGTAATTTTAGATGATTTTAATCTAATGGCACAAACGCTTCTGATTGGCCTCATTATAATTAAATTATAATGAGGCCAATCAGAGCCTTTGTTGATGTTTGGCCTCAAGACAAGTTAGGGGTAGTCAAAAGCCCAGGGCGTCCTTTTCCCCTCTTTCCTTTTCCCTCCGCTCCCCTCCCCCCTCCCTGACGCCCTGGGTCTCCGAGGACGGTGTTACCTTAAGTGTTGTAAATACAGTTTGGGTTGCCTGTGTTACCTTAAGTGTTGTAAACATGTGACCTTGTTCACCAACATGCACGTGACTATCCACCATGTCGTCAATGAAGTGGATTTCAGAGCCCATGTGAGGAATACTACAAAAGTCAAACGGAAAAATTTAAACTTGCATCCACGTTTCACTTTCCCCTTTCTATTCTTACCGAGCTCGGATTGTAACGAACTGGAAGACTGGAAACAAGTCATCTAAGGAAATGAGCTTTTCTTCACCTTTCCAGTATGCATGTACTTCCTGTATAAAAAAGGTAAATATTTAGCGTTCCTTCAGCACGAAGCTGGTCTTCCAGGAAGAGAAATCGAAACAAGTGTGACGTCATTGGGAATCGAGCTCTGGACGTCTTGCTCAAGAGACTGCGCACTAACCAAACCGCTACACTTGTCCTTTAAACAATATTGAATAGAGCAGCCTTGTCGTATGAAAACGATACTGTCACAGCATCATGACACTGTCCCTTTTCACTTTGACGGCCGGTAGGACACCTGTCCAGTGGAATCAGTCGTTGTGCCGCCCGGTTGGCTCAGTTGGTTGAGCGTTGGTCTCTCGTGCAGGAGGTCGGGGTTCGAATCCCGGCCGGACCAACACTCAGGGTCTTTAAATAATTGAGGAGAAGGTGCTGCCTTTGTAATTACATCTGCAAACGGTTAGAACTTCACGTCTTCTCGGATAAGGACGTTAAACCGTAGGTCCCGTCTCTCCACACTATCTAACCCAGCATTGGAGGGACGTAAAAGAACCACTGAGGACGTAATAAAACCCTGGCAGTGACCACCCTCAGTGTCTACTTCATACTGATCACCTCTTTCATATCATTGTAAAGCGCCTTTGAATATGTATATAGATAAAGTGCGCTATATAAATCCAATATCATATCATATAGCAATTTGTTGAAATGCTGATGTTCCAAGCAAGTTTTACTTATTTCTGGTTAATTTTACCAGAGGATCTCTGGCACCCTATGGTTAGCTTTACCAAGAGCTTTTGCAGGAAAAAAGACTATCATGACATCATTTAAATATTTGGTATATCACGGTTTAAAAACGACAAAGAGGAAGTGAAAATGCTTACCTTATTTGTTGTAAGGCTTCAATTGCGGATACATAGTGATTCGCCTCGCGCTGTTCGTCCTGAAACCAAACAAAAAGGTTACATATAGGAATGGTTTTCATCAACTATAATACCGCGTTGAGCACCTTACTACATGGATCATAACCCATCTGCCTTCATTTGTCTCTTGGTGGGCGTGTCTGTGTTATAAATATGGGCCGCTTTCGTCTTTGTCTTCTAGGTCGGCTCTAAAATGCGTAGTCAGCGCCATTCGACCTTCGATTTGATCGAAATTCAATTCTAATGATGATGAATTCTAAGACTTTGTCATAATTTACACACAAGTTGTAGCGTGCTCTTTGAGTTTCGAGACGTAGTGCACTCACAATACAGGCTGACAGTTGGTCCTACTGGAATAGTCCTAATAAAGAACGAGTTTTTCTGCTCGTTTATTCTAGAAATCCCTTGACAGTCTGATGGAAAATCTATATTGACTAATATATAGTGAATCTTATAAAACAATGTCGTTTATTAGTCCCCGTTGTTCAAATGAATTCCAGTTAAGCTGTAGGAGCTCTGACGCTTTATGGACCCTTGAGGTACGTAATATTGCTGACTGCAAGTCATATGCACCGTTACAATAAAAAACATGGTTATCTATTTATCTATTCTACAACAGATCCACGGCATTATATAGCGGCCATTCTTCTGCTGGTACTCACACTCACGACCTCTACATTAAATATTTTGTATAAATCGCTCAACTCACATGTTGATTTTTGCTGAGGGAGGAAAAACCGCAGAATCCGGAGAAAAACCCTCGTGGCATGGTAGAAAACAACACATCAAACAAACTCAATTCACATAACCCGGACCACAGCGGTGAAGGGCCGGTGCTGTCACCACTCGGCCAACCATGCCACCCATACCTTCAGAACCTTGTGCATTGTTTTTCCTAACACGTCTTCAGCCAAATGGCTCATCTTTTTTTGTTTTTGTTTTTGACAACTTTAATGGTTATGCATTGTAAATTACAATAGATTAATAAATAGATAATACTAGATACAAAATAGAAATAAAAAATAATGCGTACAACGGGACTCATAGTCCAATGCTAGGTACCCATCTCTGCTGCATAACTAGAATCAAAATGCTGAGGTGTCATGTATTTGAACGTCTAGATTTGATTATTTTGTATAGTATACATGTGGGCATCTTTGACGTGTGACCAAAGAATTGGTGTTGTTTACTCTGACATGTCAAAAGTTTTTGACAAAGTAAACCATAAAATATAAATACTTGATACACCAGCTGCGTACATCTCAACTGGTTCACTGCTTACGTAACTGATCGTCATCAACGTGTAACTGTACTTGCGAGCCACTTCAAATTCTCTACCTATTACCTCTAATGTTCCCCAAGAGTCCATCCTTGGTCCAGCACTATTCCTCCTATTCCTCAGGCTACGCCCTCAGCTGACTGCAATATAATACTTACGTAATACTTATATAATACTTACGTAATACTTATATAATACTTACATGATACTTACATAATACTTATGTAATACTTACATGATACTTACATGATACTTACATAATACTTATATAATACTTATATAATACGTACATAATACTTACATGATATTTACATAATACTTACATGATACTTATATAATATTTACATAATACTTACATAATACTTACATGATACTTACATAATACTTATATAAAACTTAAATAATACTTACATAATACTTACATGATATTTACATAATACTTATATAATACTTACAAAATACTTACATGATACTTACATAATACTTACACAATGCTTACATAGCTTACATAATACTTACATGATACTTACATGATACTTACACAATGCTTACATAATACTTACATAATACTTACTGTATTATACTTACATAATTCTTACATAATACTTATATAATACCTACATAATACCTACATAATACTTACATAATACTTACATAATACTTACATGATTCTTACATAATACTTACATAATACTTACATAATACTTATATAATACTTACATAATACCTATATAATACTTACATAATACTTACATGATTCTTACATAATACTTACATAATACTTATGCTTCAGTACATTCGGGTTTTAATTAGCTTGCATTACAGCCTAACAAAACCCTGGTTAGGAGTTATAACGCAGTCTAGTTTTAATGGCAGCTTCGCAAGCGTTTTAATACTGTTATTGAAGGTCTAAGGGCCGTAATCTTAACTACAACATCAAAAGAAACATTAAAAAACCTCTCTACAATTTTACCGGGTAAATTTATCACGTATAATTTCTTGCTCGATTTCAACTTGCTCAGTAGCATTACTGAGTATCTTGTCTTGATATCTTGTCGTCTATCGTGTGTTTTCGGGCTATCAGCTTAATACATTCCTTTGAAAACTTTCAACGGTAGCTTGCACATTGGTTGAATCACAAAATTATGAACATTATTCCGAGAAGAGATAACACATTGCGAACTAAATGCGTTTGAAAAGGTTTATATGGTCATATTGGCGTCTTTGTTGGTCATTTTAGATTCGTTCCAGGGAGTTCGAAATTGCAGGGGTCCCCTGACCGCGATACTACATTTTTCAAATTATTTGCTAACAAGCCAAAGTGAATGACATTGTTTCTTGAGAGGTCCCCTTAACCTTAATCATAGTTTTTAGCCCAATAAAGTGTTGATACCTCTTCGTTGTAATCATCGATCTCTACTTCGTCACCAAGCCAAAACTGCCTACGAAATCAAACATTGATTGTCAATAAAGAGTAAGTATTATCTTTATTGACTGGTTGCATTAATTGTGTATCAATACGTACATCTTAGATGGAAGGCCACTTAGTTAGGTCTAGTACCCTTAGGAAGGACACTTAGTTAGGTCTAGTACCGTTAGGAAAGACCCTTAGTTAGGTCTAGTACCCTTAGGAAGTACCCTTAGTTAGGTCTAGTACCCTTAGGAAGTACCCTTAATTAGGTCTAGTACCCTTAGGGAAGACCCTTAGTTAGGTCTAGTACCCTTAGGGAAGATCCTTAGTTAGGTCTAGTACCCTTAGGAAGTACCCTTAGGAAGTACCCTTAGGAAAAACCCTTAGTTAGGTCTAGTACCCTTAGGAAGTACCCTTAGGGAAGACCCTTAGTTAGGTCTAGTATCCTTAGGAAGTACCCTTAGTTAGGTCTAGTACCCTTAGGAAGTACCCTTAGGAAAAACCCTTAGTTAGGTCTAGTACCCTTAGGAAGTACCCTTAGGGAAGACCCTTAGTTAGGTCTAGTATCCTTAGGAAGTACCCTTAGTTAGGTCTAGTACCCTTAGGAAAGACCCATAGTTAGGTCTAGAACTCTTAGGAAGTACCCTTAGGAAAGACCCTTAGTTTAACCTAGTTCAGACGCCGTACCGTCCATGTGTCGTTCTTAAGTCAAATTCTAGTCTGAGCCACATTATTCCAGTGCTGAATACGTGAACCATTCTAAATCAAACCTTTTTTAGGCGCCGAACGTTCCATATAATTCATTGCAACGATTTGGGCACGTGGTTGGGCGTCTGGACTAGGCCAAAGTGTAAAGAATCGTAATCTTTACCTTTTCACTCCTACGTACTTCATTAACGCCACATCAGAGCGCCAGTTTAAGTGCAGTAGTCTTTCCCAGTAGATACTGTCAGCTCGTTCGTTGTACAAAGCGTACAAAGTGAATAGTGGTGGGTAGAGAAGTGGCAGTACAATGGGATGTAGCAGAGCACTACTTGATGTAGACACCTCAGTATGATGGTTAGATATACCTGTTAAACTGTCTTTGTCCAAGTGAACATACTCCTCATTAGGCAAGTCTGTAAAAAGAAGCCTAATAGAACAACAACAATTTAGATGTAGTTTAAACGGGCATTTAGTTTAAACATTGCTCAAGTGCTACTCTTCAGCCCCCCCCCCCCCCCCGATCCATCGTGTATGTCGAGAATTTGAAAAATCTGTACCCAGAAGCCTTTGGGTACCCGTCGTCATTTAAGCTTTGCAGTGAGGTGTATGTGGTTAAGATTGGTCAAGATAATTTGTTCGGTTTTGTCCTTGTTCTGTTTAGTTTTCTCCTTTGAACGCTGGATAATAACAGCAATGACCAATACTGCAAGTAATGTCCTTCCACTAAAGAAAGACAAGCTCAATCAAGGTAAAATCTATAATTTCAATATGACGGCACTTTCATGAGTTCAAATGTTGTCGGCGCCGAAGAGATTGAAACACTATTCAGCACCCAACTCAAACTAGCGTGACTTACTCGTTCAAAGTCAATTCATGGGTAAAGTTTACTGTGTTTGCGTTCTTCGGCTGTTTACATGATACCGGAATGAGTTTCACTCCGTTATGAAATTCAGTTTCATACCACGTTTACATGCCAAGAAATGTAGCCTGTAAAAACAAATATTTATGTCCTTTTCTGAAAACCGGGATGAACTCATTCCGGTGCCACTCGTTCTGGTACGAAAGCTTGTGCGGGTATCATGTAAATGCATACAAAGAAATATATGGGAATCAGGTGAATTCGTACCGGAACGAAACTCATTCCCACGCGTGTTAATAAACAAGCTGCTGGTCTGCGTGATTAGGAAGGTAGTCCTCTTTGATTTCATTTCGAGTGAATGTAATGATTCTACGTTAAATAAAGTCCCCTATAATCGCTAGCAAATCAACGTCGAGCTTGGGATACCTGTCGTTCTATTATTGCGCAAAAAAATCAGAGGGAAACATTTTAGGAAGGCCTGAAAGAGGGGGAAAAGGGAGATGAAAATAATCAAGGAAATATTTCCAGTGAAAAAAAAGATAAAATAATTTGCTTCTGTCGTGGCTCGAACCGTCGAACACTAAAGACACCAGAGGAGCTGAATCATCGCACTGATTTACGGTACGGCCGAAGAATTCGGCCCCAACCCCATTATCCTTCGGCAGAACACAAGCTTGAACGCTAACCCGGCAAATTTTGGTAGTTATAGTAATCCAATTTGAGCAATAGTCATTGTTGTGTAGATTTATGTTAAATCGTCCTTTGAGAATCACTGGTGCACGGGACGAGAAAGTTGCGCTAATAAACCCATTCATAATTTGTGTATTAGAATTCAGTAACATTACACTTTGCAAATACGGTTGTGTATTTTAATGGAATGAACATTCGTCTGATTGTGTATCTTTAAACCAACTGAATGGACTTACTCATTAACTTATATTTTCTCCTCGATACGGAATCCCACATCAACTCAGTTTTCAGTGTCCAAAATAGCTTCTGATTTTGAATGCTGCTCTTTTGCTTTTTACTTTGTTATTTTGTTACTTTGCTTTTTACTTTGTTATTTAGGCTGCCAATATACCACTCTAACTGCATAGCTAGCATAACCAGTATGATTTCATGATACTCTGCATCCAAGTACTAGCTCAATCCCACCTGGGCACGAGTAAACCCTTGGTACAAGGGTCTAATTTAACAACAAACCACAACTCGGAGGAACAATGAGGCCACACAGCAGTCCTGTTCGTTACGTATAAACTCTGTACCACTCTTCTCAACTTGGGGAGAATCTGATATTCTGCTTGACTGATGGCCTCCCACAACTTGTTGTGGGGAACTCGATCAAAAGCTTTTTCGAGATCAAGGACAGCCTAGGGAAATCAAACTCCTAGGACTTCTCAAGTAGTATGCTTAATGCAAAACAGAGATCTGTCGTTCTTTGTCAGTCTGTAACCATGTTGTGACTCATGAAGACGATCTTCAAATATACTTCGAAGTCTTCTCTCGAGCACGCATTCATATATTTTCCAGCACGTGAAAGCAAGGATATCGCCCTATAATTTGGACACTCTGTTCTATCTCCCTTCTTGTGGTTTGGAAAATATCACAGCGAAGCTCCAGTCTGAGGGAATATGCTTTTCATTTTGCGGTCTCCGCATTTAAAGATCTCGGCCACTATTTTATCACAGCAAGGGGCCTTATTCTTCTTCATGTGTTTAACAGAGTCTAAGACCTCATCATATGTTATCTTATCTTCAATCAATCAATCATTCAACTCCAATTTCCTCTACATCCCGGGCCTCTACGAAGACATTGAGCAGTCTCTCAAAGTATTCCTTCCAACGCTTATCCACTTTATTTGGGTCAGCTATCAGCTCCCCCTTAGCACTTTTTACCGAAAAACGTCTTTCTGATCTTGGTTTCCTGTACGACTTAGCCAAGGTACATAGTAGTTTCTTTGTTTCTTTCGCAAGATCCTTAGCTATACCCTCCTATGATTGTTTGATAGCTTTGCATTTCACAGTTTTAGCTGTGTTTCGAACCTTCACATAAATCCTTCTGCTTTCCTTAGTTCTTAAATGCCTTGTTTTTCTCTGCCATTCACTGCAGCGAGCACCTCCTCTTTCCAGAAAGGTGTCCGCTTTTTCTTATTACAACCTATGTACTTAACTCCAATTGTTGCTCACATCGTTTCCTTTAGAGATGCTTTTAGGGTGACCATGTTGTTTCCACATCCTTAATGTCGTCCTTTCTTGTAAGCTGAATCTCTTCTGTTTCTTTAATCAATATTTGCTGAAAACATGTTGAATATGGACATGCTGTTACAGAAGCAGTAGTCAATGATCCTTTCTCCATCTTGGTTTTGGTCTCCCATGGAGAAGATGCCTATTACGTCTTGAAGTCAGGGGGTTCTTAGCCCAACGTGTCCGTTAAAATCTCCAATCACAAGACATAGCGAAAAAACAGCTAATCTCTGGTGAGGAGACAAAACCAACACCATGGCGCCCATGGTCAGAACCCTTGAAGTGCATCACTTTATAGCCCTCCCCTTTTAGTCTTGTCTCAGATATTCCCACTATATCCCAATGTTTTTCTCTCATGAGGTCGATAACTTCCTCTTCCTTACCACGTCCCAACATTTATAGTAGCCAGTTTTAGAAATAGTTTTGTTTTTTCATTTTCTCCTTTTCCGTTCCAATCCTAGGTCGATTTTTCCGTGTGTATCCGTCCTTTTGATGCTTATCTTGAGTATCTCGAGCGATATATCTATGTATCACTACCTGCCGTAAGATATTATAGTCTATGTATGATGCACTACCTACATAGAGGATATTGCATGGCCGCGCGGAGATACTAATTTTATCTTCGAGTGTTCAATTGATATCTCACGAGTGAGATATCAAATTTGAACACGAGAAGATAAATTCCATATCTCCAAGCGTCCATGTATTTTTCTGTTTATTATATAGATATCGATGAGACTTAAATAAGAAAAACAACTTGAAAATACCGTAATTAACGTTGAAAAATACCGGTTACTATGCCAACAGTATATATCTTCACATGTGATTGATATCAAGTTTTCGACACTATCTCATCGATATCTATATAATAACGTACGATATTATAGAGTCTATGTATGAATCACTACCTATCGTACGATATTATAGAGTCTATGTATGATGCACTACCTATCGTACGATATTATAGAGTCTATGTATGATGCACTACCTATCGTACGATATTATAGAGTCTATGTATGATGCACTACCTATCGTACGATATTATAGAGTCTATGTATGAATCACTACCTATCGTACGATATTATAGACTCTATGTATGATGCACTACCTATCGTACGATATTATAGAGTCTATGTATGATGCACTACCTATCGTACGATATTATAGAGTCTATGTATGAATCACTACCTATCGTACGATATTATAGAGTCTATGTATGAATCACTACCTACCGTACGATATTATAGAGTCTATGTATGAATCACTACCTACCGTACGATATTATAGAGTCTATGTATGATGGCACTACCTATCGTACGATATTATAGAGTCTATGTATGAATCACTACCTACCGTACGATATTATAGAGTCTATGTATGAATCACTACCTATCGTACGATATTATAGAGTCTATGTATGAATCACTACCTATCGTACGATATTATAGAGTCTATGTATGAATCACTACCTACCGTACGATATTATAGTCTATGTATGAATCACTACCTACCGTACAATATTATAGAGTCTATGTATGAATCACTACCTACCGTACGATATTATAGAGTCTATGTATGAATCACTACCTACCGTACGATATTATAGAGTCTATGTATGATGCACTACCTATCGTACGATATCATAGAGTCTATGTATGAATCACTACCTACCGTACGATATTATAGAGTCTATGTATGAATCACTACCTATCGTACGATATTATAGAGTCTATGTATGAATCACTACCTATCGTACGATATTATAGAGTCTATGTATGAATCACTACCTACCGTACGATATTATAGAGTCTATGTATGATGCACTACCTATCGTACGATATTATAGAGTCTATGTATGAATCACTACCTACCGTACGATATTATAGACTCTATGTATGAATCACTACCTATCGTACGATATTATAGAGTCTATGTATGAATCACTACCTATCGTACGATATTATAGAGTCTATGTATGAATCACTACCTACCGTACGATATTATAGACTCTATGTATGAATCACTACCTATCGTACGATATCATAGACTCTATGTATGAATCACTACCTACCGTACGATATTATAGAGTCTATATATGAATCACTACCTACCGTACGATATTATAGAGTCTATGTATGAATCACTACCTACCGTACGATATTATAGAGTCTATGTATGAATCACTACCTACCGTACGATATCATAGACTCTATGTATGAATCACTACCTACCGTACGATATTATAGAGTCTATGTATGAATCACTACCTACCGTACGATATTATAGAGTCTATGTATGAATCACTACCTACCGTACGATATTATAGAGTCTATGTATGATGCACTACCTATCGTACGATATCATAGAGTCTATGTATGAATCACTACCTACCGTACGATATTATAGAGTCTATGTATGAATCACTACCTATCGTACGATATTATAGAGTCTATGTATGAATCACTACCTATCGTACGATATTATAGAGTCTATGTATGAATCACTACCTACCGTACGATATTATAGACTCTATGTATGATGCACTACCTATCGTACGATATTATAGAGTCTATGTATGAATCACTACCTACCGTACGATATCAGACTCTATGTATGAATCACTACCTACCGTACGATATTATAGAGTCTATGTATGAATCACTACCTACCGTACGATATTATAGAGTCTATGTATGAATCACTACCTATCGTACGATATTATAGAGTCTATGTATGAATCACTACCTATCGTACGATATTATAGAGTCTATGCATGAATCACTACCTACCGTACGATATTATAGAGTCTATGTATGAATCACTACCTACCGTACGATATTATAGAGTCTATGTATGAATCACTACCTATCGTACGATATTATAGAGTCTATGTATGAATCACTACCTACCGTACGATATTATAGAGTCTATGCATGAATCACTACCTACCGTACGATATTATAGACTCTATGTATGAATCACTACCTACCGTACGATATTATAGAGTCTATGTATGAATCACTACCTACCGTACGATATTATAGAGTCTATGTATGAATCACTACCTACCGTACGATATTATAGACTCTATGTATGATGCACTACCTATCGTACGATATTATAGAGTCTATATATGAATCACTACCTATCGTACGATATTATAGAGTCTATGTATGAATCACTACCTACCGTACGATATTATAGACTCTATATATGAATCACTACCTATCGTACGATATTATAGAGTCTATGTATGATGCACTACCTACCGTACGATATTATAGAGTCTATGTATGATGCACTACCTATCGTACGATATTATAGAGTCTATGTATGATGCACTACCTATCGTACGATATTATAGAGTCTATGCATGAATCACTACCTACCGTACGATATTATAGAGTCTATGTATGAATCACTACCTACCGTACGATATTATAGACTCTATGTATGATGCACTACCTACCGTACGATATTATAGACTCTATGTATGAATCACTACCTATCGTACGATATTATAGACTCTATGTATGAATCACTACCTATCGTACGATATTATAGTCTATGTATGATGTACTACCTACCGTACGATATATAGACTTATGGTAGCGGGTAGTGCCTGTCCAGTGGTGCTATTTCAGGGAGTGTCGCCCCTGCCCACGCGAGACCCGGGCTCAGCTGGCTCCGGCCGACAGCCGGCTGACAGTACCCGGTAAGGGCCCCTACTCAGGGATACGAGTACAACCCCCCACTGCCTTGTGGGTGTCTCGGGAGAGATGAAGGCTAAGGGAGTCAACCCTGACAGAAAATCACTGTCCTAAAAACGGGACAAGACCAGGGTATGTCTGCAAACTACTTCTAAGGGGACTGGCAGCAGGGTTTCCTTGGTGCTCTGTGGCAAACGAACCTTCAAGGTCAATGGTGCATCACCAGATGGCATGCGGAGGAACCGATATGGTCAACGGATGGCATCACCAGGCAAGAAAGTTGCCACTGCGGGGCAACCTCCATGTCCGCCATGTCTGTGGCACACCTGTGCACCACTTGGCAACCGACTTGGAGGTCCAGAGAGGCTGATCGGTGGGGGCACGACACCGTTCTCCTTATGTACTGTGCAAGGCGTTATACGTGAAGAGGGAAAGTCCTGCGGCGATGGGATGATTGTGACGGCGGCAGGTCTGAGAAGCTGGAAGCCGCTAGCAAGATTCCTGCACGTAGGCGGCTCACATTTGATGGCCGTAGCCAAACTGAAGTTCTGGACAACAGTAAGCTGAGGCAGCAGTGTGAGCTGCCCTTTTTAGGGATAGCACAGCCTGCCCCTGGAAAGGGGAAGCCCCTAGAAAAGGTGGAGTGAAGAAAGCTTGTCCAGAATTACATGGCTGGTTTGCCGCGACCAGCGGGTCTTCATTGTAGCGGTAGAAAATGCAAGAAGTTAAAATTGACAGTCGCTACCTGGAATGTCCGAACGATGCTGGACAATGATACTCGACCTGAGAGGCGTACAGCTCTCATTGCTAAGGAATTAGATCGCTATAACATCGACATCGCGGCGCTACAAGAAACAAGGCTACAAGGGCAAGGACAACTTCAAGAGGAAAAGTACACGTTCTTCTGGAGCGGGAGAGCTGATGAGAGGAGAGAAGCAGGTGTTGCCTTTGCCATCCACAACCAGATTGCCAAGAAACTGCCATCACTACCTACTGGAACATCAGAGAGAATCATCAGCTTACGCGTACCTGTAGCCAATCAGCGTTTTCTATGTGTGATCTGTGTTTACGCGCCAACCATGTTGTATTCCAATGAGGATAAGGAAGCCTTCTATCAGAGCCTGGGTGAAGTGGTGGACAAAGTACCTAAAGAAGACAAACTCCTCATCCTAGGGGACTTCAATGCGAGAGTGGGGAACGACCATAGGACGTATGGATATGTAATTGGGAAGTTTGGGAAAGGAAAGAAGAACTCCAATGGTGAACTATTGCTGAACTTTTGTACTCAACATGAGTTGAGTATTACCAACACCTTTTTCTTTCAACCAGAGAAGAATTACTTCACATGGAAGCACCCAAGATCCAGACATCCCCACTTGCTGGACTATGTTGTCACACGCAAGACCTCCATGTCAGAGGTACTGTCAACAAAGGCCATGAGGGGTGCAGAATGCTCTACTGACCACTACATGGTGCGTTCACAGCTCAGACTGAAACTGGTTCTTCCGAGACATAAAAAAACAAGCAAAGCCCCTGCCAAGAAACTAAACGTGAGCAAGCTTAGAAACATAGAACAGCAAGACAGACTGGCCTCCTCCATAACAGCTGCCCTGGATGCAAATGTAGTGGACAGTGATGACGTGGAAGAACTGTGGAAGAGGTTGAAACAACTGCAACACAGCTGAAGAAATGCTTGGCCACGCGAGAAGAAAATCACCAGACTTGTTCCAAGAAAATGAGAAAGAAATCCAGTGTGTCTACTTGCTGAAAAGCAGAGAGCATATAACAAGCACCTTCAAGAAAACACAGCGTGCACAGAGGCAACCTTTAAGAGCATTAAGTCCAAAGTGCAGAGGGAGATTAGATCCATGAAGAATAAGTGGTGGACCAAGGAAGCAGAAGAGCTACAAGAGATGGCGGACAAGAATGACTCACGCGGTCTATTTTGTAGACTAAAAGACATCTATGGACCCAGAAGCAACACCCGTGACACCAGTGTGGAACACCGATGGCAGCCAACTTCTTAACAGCATGGAGGATATTAAAGCAAGGTGGAAGGAATACTTCTGCAATCTCCTCAACCAAAAAGGCACAGCAGATCTACAAGCTTGTGACATAATTCAGCGAAGAAAAACCAGAGAAGAGCTCTCAGCACCCATCACTGACTTGGAGCTGGAGAATGCACTGAAAACCACGAGATGCGGCAAGCACCTGGACAGGATGGTATCCCAGCTGATCTGTGGAAGAGTGGAGGCCAAAGCCTAAAAAGTGAATTACTCAGACTGTATAACGTTTGCTGGACGAAAGCCTGTGTTCCACAAGACTTTAAAGATGCGGGCATAGTAACCGTATACAAGAAAAAGGGCCTACGTAGTGACTGTGGCAACCACCGTGGTATCTACTTATTGTCTATTGCTGGCAAGATCTTGGCCAAAATTATCTTGAATTGCATAAAGAAGATTTCAGAGAAGGTGTTACCTGAAAGCCAGTGTGGGTTCAGAGCCGGTGGGTTAACCATAGACATGATCTTCACCTTCCTTCAACTTCAGGAAAAGGCCATTGAACAACAGCAAGCTCTGTGTACTGTCTTTGTGGATTTCTCCAAGGCATTGAACACCGTGAACAGAGAGACACTCTGGAAGATTTTAGAACTATATGGATGCCCGGAGAAGAGAGTGAAGATCATCAAATGTATTCATGAAGGCATGTCTGGGAAGGTCTCAATTGGCGGTGACATCGCGACATCGGTGACACATTTTCGATCAACCATGGCGTCAAACAAGGCTGTGTGCTGGCTCCCACTCTCTTCACAATTTACCTGGAAGCAGTTCTGGAAACAATGGGAACCAATCTCTGCAAAGGAGTTTATATGAGGACAAGGTCCGATGGCAAGCTCTTCAACCTTGCAAGGCGTAAAACGTCAACAAAGATAAGAGAACTATGTGTGAGGGATTTACTCTATGTCGATGACTCTGCCTTGGTTTCAAAAAAATGTTAAAAACATCCAAGAAATCGTGAATTGCTTTGCAACTACCTCCATATTGTTTGGCCTAAAGATTAACGTGATCAAGACTGAACTTCTGTATCAACCACCTCTTGAAGACCCGCTCTCATGCCCAGATGTCCTGGTGAATGGAATCGCACTCTCCAAAACCAAGAACTTCATCTATCTCGGTAGTGCAATCACAAACAACAACTCATCTGATCTGGAAGTAGAACAACGGATACAAGCCGCCACTAAAACCTTTGGCTCCTTGCAAAAGCGATTGTGGTCAAGACATGACATCAAAAGGTCAACCAAGGTTAAGATTCACAATGCAACCGTTCTGCACACACTTCTCTACTTTACCAAATGTATGATCCTCTACCGAAGATACATAAAGAAGCTCACAAGAACCCAGCTCCGTCATCTGCGACAAATCCTAGGGATCCACTGGCAAGACAGAGTACCTGATGTCGAAGTGTTAAGAAAAGCTAAGACCCCGAGTGCCGGGGCACTGATCACGGCGTCACAACTACGCTAGGCTGGGCATGTCCGACGCATGCCTGCCTCCAGACTCCCTAAAGTGGTCTTCTATGGCGAGCTTACTGAGGCAAAGAGAAAGCTAGGAGGTCAGAAGCTTCGCTTCAAAGATGTGTTGAAAAGACATGTGAAGAACACAGGAATTAGTCACGAGACCTGGGAGCAAGCTGCTGCCAACAAGAGCGCCGATTGGAGAGCGTCGTCGAAGAAATCAATAAGTAGCATCGAGGAGAAACGTCTGAAGGAATATCAACGAGCCTACGAAAGACGTCACACACTTGTAACATCATCTGGACACGCATGTGGTGTTTGTGGGCGGCTTTGCCGAACGTGCTAGCCTTGCAGCCCACCTGCGAGCATGCAGTGCGTAAATGGCTCCCTCTATATAACAGTCATAATCAAAATCGATGGACTGCCGAAGAAGACTACCTACCGTACGATATTATAGACTCTATGTATGATGTACTACCTACCGTACGATATTATAGAGTCTATGTATGATGCACTACCTATCGTACGATATTATAGTTTATGTATGATGTACTACCTACCGTACGATATTATAGTCTATGTATGATGCACTACCTATCGTACGATATTATAGTCTATGTATGATGCACTACCTACCGTACGATATTATAGTCTATGTATGATGCACTACCTATCGTACGATATTATAGTCTGTGTATGATGCACTACTTACCGTACGATATTATAGACTCTATGTATGATGCACTACCTATCGTACGATATTATAGTCTATGTATGATGCACTACCTACCGTACGATATTATAGTCTATGTATGATGCACTACCTATCGTACGATATTATAGTCCGTGTATGATGCACTACTTACCGTACGATATTATAGTCTATGTATGATGCACTACCTACCGTACGATATTATAGTCTATGTATGATGCACTACCTATCGTACGATATTATAGTCTGTGTATGATGCACTACTTACCGTACGACATTATAGACTCTATGTATGATGCACTACCTATCGTACGATATTATAGAGTCTATGTATGAATCACTACCTATCGTACGATATTATAGAGTCTATGTATGAATCACTACTTACCGTACGACATTATAGAGTCTATGTATGAATCACTACCTACCGTACGATATTATAGAGTCTATGTATGAATCACTACCTACCGTACGATATTATAGACTCTATGTATGAATCACTACCTATCGTACGATATTATAGTCTATGTATGATGTACTACCTACCGTACGATATTATAGTCTGTGTATGATGCACTACTTACCGTACGACATTATAGAGTCTATGTATGATGCACTACCTATCGTACGATATTATAGTCTATGTATGATGCACTACCTATCGTACGACATTATAGAGTCTATGTATGAATCACTACCTATCGTACGATATTATAGTCTATGTATGATGCACTACTTACCGTACGATATTATAGTCTATGTATGATGCACTACCTATCGTACGATATTATAGTCTGTGTATGATGCACTACTTACCGTACGACATTATAGAGTCTATGTATGAATCACTACCTATCGTACGATATTATAGTCTGTGTATGATGTACTACTTACCGTACGACATTATAGAGTCTATGTATGATAGACTTGGCTTCAGCTACAGCATGAGGGAGTAGTCTACGGTGTGTACCCATACCAACATATGTAGCCCTGTAGACATCTACTAGCCCTGACACTAGCTCACCTAGTGGGTGATAGCTCATTTCAAATGCCTGAAAAGAAGATGAAACTCAAAAATAAATCTATACACAAAGTAGGTAAACTTTGTTAGTCTTTGAAAGAACCATTGTAACACTATACAATACATTATAGACCCTTTAATAAAGCTACTAATAATATGCGGATTTCATCCTTTGCCTCACCTTGGCTCAGCAAAACAAAAGAATCACTTAACCATCCCATTTCCATTATTTGGTTGCACCAAAGTGAGGTGAATGGTCTATCTGCATATGATTAGCAGTATTATGCAAAGGGTTTCACAGTTTATTCAAACACTAGTAATGGTCGTTTTTTTATCGATGGCATTTAGAATCATGCCGTGTTACTAGAACGAAGTTTCAGATAAGAATACTTTGCCAGACATCAGTACCTTTGCAAGATAGCTTTGAATAGCCTTTATGTCTTCCAGTGAATGGTTACCAGTTCTCTCCATTTCATTGTTAACATTCAATAAATCCTGCATGACATCTTGTTCAGTTCTTGGTAATTTTCCATTATGACCGCTCATTAAGGCCATCGATATACACTTCCAGACAGTCTGCACATCTGCATCACGGTCACCTTGACAACCAAGGGCTTCACGACACTGTCTAAAAAGTGCTACCCACTTCCGGTCAGGTGACATTATAGGTTTGACGTCAGGAGCAATGCTGCCATAGCAACAACAAAGGTAAACATAAGATCGCTGCCACAGCAACAACAAAGGTAAATAACACCACCACCACTAACAAACAATATATACACTTTACCTTTTACTTTTAGAATTGCTGTCTGACTCTCTTTTCCAAAACGTGCCAGTGATCTTGATGCCGTCTCCCCACTGGCCGTTAAATGTACCATCAATTACGTCACCGCTTGGCAAAGTTAGTGTACCCTAGATATGTTAACAAGGTATTTACTGATGTAACAAAACAATGTGGAAATGACTGGTCTTCACACGTACCTTTCCTGCCAACTGAAGCTGACTAGAAAACTCGCCATCAAAATAGGTATTGTCGTCACAAACCAACTGAGCAGTTCCCTGACAAGAATATGAATAGCTAATAATGTTAATGATATTAACATAACAAAACATAGCATGCTAGTAAAAGTGGTTAATCTTCTATCAATTAGTTCTACTTCTACAATAATCATTTACTTACCATCATTTTGTTTTGCATGAAGTAACCTTGGATATACAGTCCCTCAAGGGTAACCACTATACCATTTCCATGGCGGTAGTCATTTTCCCACATTCCCATGTACTTTTCACCTCTGTCAAACAAATACCAAGACAACTTTATACTGCTGCACATACCTTTTTTCCATTAACAATTTTATGGAAGAGGTTCATACCATCTTGTTTTCAAGTTATTATTGAAGGGGTGTTTTATGCAAATTCTCTCTTTTTGGCTCTTTTGTGTTGACTAACGAAATTAACAACTTTGAGACCATTTTGTTTTGAAAGTAACACATCAAAAATATCCTGTAATATTTTCCACGTTATCTTTGTATTTCTCAAATAAATGACATCGATATTTAGACATGGAGAAGTCCATTCATTCCTTTTTTATGGGTTTGAGAAAAATCGAGCAAAAAACTTGAAAAATAATCCGTCCGTCACTTAAGTTGTTTTCAAGGACGGCATCTCTTCAATATACGTTCAAAATTATATAATATTGACTGTAAAAAACATGCATATCTAATCAATTGGCTTGCTGACTTTCCTTAGCCTACTTCGCAGTTAACCCCTTGGGTGTGGTTAACCCCTTGGGTGTGGTTAACCCCTTGGGTGTGGTTAACCCTTTGGGTGTCGGGTTAACCCCTTGGGTGTGGACTTGCGAGTTACAACAGGAAGAGAGAGGGTATCCTTACTTGAGCACATCATCTAAGCTGCCATAACCATGTCGTTTATTGCACAGCCATTCACCAATGTAGACACTTGCAGCGGAGGACGACAATGCACCACACTTCATGGTACCATGACCATGTCGCATGTTGTCCAGCCAATGACCAACGTACGTGTCACCATTGGTGTATCTAGTCAAAACATACATCAAAATATACTAAAACTAAATTTCGGCTACTCCTGTAGTCTTAATCCGAGTTATAAAAGCAAGTCAACTTGTGTAAAGAATTTGTACAAAGGATTTATATACTTTGTAATTGAATTGTTTCTTCCGCGTATATTTATTTTTGTTACGTTTATCCTTATGTGTATTTTCGCGATCTCTTGTTTCTCTCATTGATTGATTACTTGTGTACGCGCATAGTTTTTTAGTCATTTGATTCAATGTATTCATGCTGTTTGCCCTGAAGAAGCATTAGTAGTGCGAAAGCTCGGCATTTTAGAATAAACATACGCGGAAGAAACAATTCAATTACAATGACTATTCCCGCGTACAACAATATTCTAAACATGATTTATGTACTCTAGGGAAGTCTATTCGTTCATTACAGTCTTCTTGTTCCCAGTGGAATGCCATGATTCCAAAAACAAATGTTTGCTCCTGTTCAATACACCACACAAGTCGACTTGCTTTTATAACTCTGATGAAGACTACAATGGTCGAAAATTCAGTTTTAGAATATTTTACCTTTTTAAGTCAGTTACAATCACGTTTTTTTCAAAAATGTCTATTACTGATTTGTCCTGATAGTATTGCATATATACTCCCTTTTCAACCCCCAAGTTTAATGTATAAAAGAATTATCCTTATTGTTTGTTCTCACCTCATTTTCCCATGACCTGTCATCTTACCCTGAAACCATTGCCCTTCGTATCTCTCAGCTGGGTTATCAGGAACATTGGAAGGGAACACCATGACCCCTTCACTGTAAACAAGATAAACTCATTGAGGCTACACGTTAGGCCAACTGATAAAAAAAACAATAACCCTTACCCATCATGTAACCCATTTTTGAATTCACCACTGTAGTGTCTGCCATCAGGCCACGTCATTTCTCCACTAACAACACAAACAACAAGTTATAACTACTATCATCACAAGAAGGACAACTGTCCATCACTTACCGTCCATGGGTTTTGCCAGTCAACCACATACCACTGTAGATTGCGCCCTTGTAACGGGTGTCTTGTGTGAATGTGTAGGCAGCCTCACGTGCAGTTGCAGCAGAAAGACTGCCAGTTGTAGGATTAACAGCATCTTTGCCAAGCCTGCAATAAAACCAGCATCACCAAAGGCACTTACAATGTCACATATAGTATACTGTGTATTACCAGTATCATCAAAGACACTTACAATGTCACATATAGTATACTGTGTATTACCAGTATCATCAAAGACACTTGCAATGTCACATATAGTATACTGTGTATTACCAGTATCACCAAAGGCACTTACAATGTCACATATAGTATACTGTGTATTACCAGTATCATCAAAGACACTTACAATGTCACATATAGTATACTGTGTATTACCAGTATCATCAAAGACACTTACAATGTCACATATAGTATACTGTGTATTACCAGTATCACCAAAGGCACTTACAATGTCACATATAGTATACTGTGTATTACCAGTATCATCAAAGACACTTACAATGTCACATATAGTATACTGTGTATTACCAGTATCATCAAAGACACTTACAATGTCACATATAGTATACTGTGTATTACCAGTATCATCAAAGACACTTGCAATGTCACATATAGTATACTGTGTATTACCAGTATCATCAAAGACACTTACAATGTCACATATAGTATACTGTGTATTACCAGTATCATCAAAGACACTTACAATGTCACATATAGTATACTGTGTATTACCAGTATCATCAAAGACACTTGCAATGTCACATATAGTATACTGTGTATTACCAGTATCATCAAAGACACTTTGTCTTACGTATCACCAAAGACACTTACAATGTCACATATAGTATACTGTGTATTACCAGTATCATCAAAGACACTTACAATGTCACATATATGGTATACTGTGTCTTACCTGTATGCAGTGGTTTTAGAAATGATATGTGCAATGGCTTTATTGATTGTTAGCAGCCAGTCAGCCTGAAAGAGAATGAGACCCAAAAGGTGATATGATGCCCAAGGAACAACCTATTGAAAAACTCACCAACATCAACAAACTGCTGATAACCCACCAACCCACCAACAACTTACAAACATCAGATACAGTAACCAACCAACAAACTACTGAAAGTCAAACCTTAAAACAACCTTCAAACGTAAATTTACATTTGATACTAGAATTCATTTCCAATCGAGCTCTAATTTGGAATTATTATAATGCATACATCATCAGGGCATGGTATAAATGATATACAATATCTATACATCTAATGTTTAACATACCTTGTCAGCAGCACAAGGTGTGCACACTAGCAGTGTTTCCTCAGGTGAGGTGATCTTTATAGCATGCATCAAATTCTCTGAATCCTCAACACTTTCAGCCCATAGTGTGTTCAGTGGCAATGCCTGGAAATTCTTGTTGGACTGCAAACCAATTAATGCAACCAACAAAATAAAGGAAGAACCAATTATACATGTAGTGATTGGTTTGGGAAACTTTAATTTACAGTTGCACAGCTTTGGATGTTAATCCTTGAACACTTTGATGTGTAAGTAAGGGTACAGCCCTCATGGCCTTTTATCTAATGCGAGGGACTCTATATCCCATGGGACACGAGTGTTCATTCTTTAACTGTCTTAGAATATGATCACACTCACAAGTGATTTACCCACTTTTATTGTTAAATTGTCTAAAGACTTTTTTGTTTTGCATTGCTTTCTTTTGTCCGATTCATTTTCATTTTTTGCGTTTTCCAATTGAAGAGGCTCATTTATGTCATGCACATCAGACCGGCCAGCTGGAGGCCGCTTTGGCTACAGAAACCTTTTTTAGGGATAGAAATTAACACAGTATATATATGAGATGGATACTAAATCTACTCGAGCGAAGAGCTAGATAACAACAGCAAAAAAGTGCCTATCTTACATGCTATCAGCAAGCCTGAAAACACAAGTTCGAGGTTTCGAGTATCTAACATTTCTCACAGCAAGTTTGAGTTTGTTATAATTCATCTTATAGTAAAGGAAAAAAGTATGCTTTTTTCTTACCAGTTAATTTCAGTGGGAAGATTTTCAGAATTTGCTCCGACAAATTTGATGTATGTACGTATATCGATTTATTTACAAGTATTTAAATTGGTTATGGAACACAGAAAAATTGCAAAATGATTATCAGCGCTTGGTATTTTGATGCTCTGTGTTCCGTAAAGTAACTAAAGATGTCAAATAGTGGGGTTTTGAAATGCAGGAAAATTGTTGTATCAAGAAAACAGTACCGTCAGTGAGTTTGTATAACTAAAGCATACTAATGAACTCTTTAAACAAAAGAATTCAAAAGACTGTCTTCATTAGTATGCTTTATATAGAGAATACTAATTAGTTATAAAAGCTCACTGACCCTCACTTGTTTTCTTTACCCCACAATTTCCCTGTGCTTCAAAGCCCTCACCACTTGACACATTTAGTTACTCTATGGAATATAAAGCACCAAAATACTAAGCGCTGATTGGGCGAGTGAGTGTGATCATTTTCTAAGCAGTGGTAGAGCAATTTATGGCCTGCTTCCATCCATTCCCTTTAGCTGTACTGTGCTCACCTTCAGACTTAAATCCACATTGACAAAAATCACAAAGCAGAGATTTAACAAACATGTAAACTTCTCACCTGAATGTGCACAAAGTAGTCATCAAAGAGTACATACATTGGACTTGAAAACCTAGCTGACTTAGAAGGGTAGAGAGGGTGGGTTCTGCTACTTCTCAGAAGTCTTCGATTAGGAACCTTGAATGTTTCCTTAAAACAATCACATACAAATCAATCTCTACTTAGAAATAGCTTAAGTTTCATTGATTAAGTGGACCGCACTTACAGTAATTTTTGATGGACAATCTTCCCAAAACTGTCTTGTTTGCTCTGCTAGTAAATATCTCTTTTCATCTTGACAGGAAAGTGTTTCCCACAAGTCTGACACTCTTTGTAGCTTCATGTTCTTAGAATCATCCTTAAATCCATTAAAAACATTTCCATAAAAAAGAAATATGTATAAAATACAATGGATTCCAAGACCATTGGAATAATTTCAACAGCTTTGTATGAGATAAAAGTTTATAAAAGCATTTTAAGTGTTGACATTATGAATTTATCATTAAATTAATTAAATATGTCCTGTCCACAAGTCTCCATATATTTTTAATTAAATAAATGTAAATACATTTAAGGTAGTTCCAGAGCTTTAGACTTCATCAATGAATTTCCTTTAAAATCCTCTCATTTAAAGATAATTTTTCTCTACTAAATTTAGAATTTCAACATTTTCAATCACTTGCTCACTAGTGCTCAGACTCCCTATTGTAATACCAATGCTCTCAACTAATAAAAGTGTGAATGTGCACAGGAAATGTGCAGTAGCAAGGGTCCAAAACTACCTTAAGTGAATGTTATTCATAAAGCAGTTTTTATATGTGTGAAATGGACTGCACTGTGCTATGACCGTAGAGTAGATTTCGTATGACTGTGAAAACAGCACCGCACAGTCACGGCACGGTTACGGCAGGAATTTCGAATGTTTTTATAGACATCACGGCACTGCAGACATGGTCATGGCACGGCACGGTCCGTTTCACACTCATACGAAATCTGCTCTATCAGTTCCATGATGTCTACAAAAGCATTAAAAATTCCTGCAGTAACCAAGCTGTGCCATGAATGGTCTGCTTTCACAGTCACAATATGAAATCTGCTCTAAAACACTTTTCTATGCTCTATGCTGTTTCTCATAACAAGCTGCCTGCCTGAAGTATTCTTACTTTGGGTATCAGTGTGAGTAATTTCTTGGTGAGATCAACGTAATGCTGGATTCGAACCATTGGTACTCTTACTACACACTGGAATGCTTCCATGTATCCAATAAAGTCCTAAAAATACCAAAACTAATGAACAACAGTATATACTTTATATAAAGGATGGCAAAACTGTATTTTTAGTGAAAATTTCTTGAAAATGCATGATGGTGTGATATCTACCTTGTCAGCATCTTCTAGCAAGTCTCGTAACACTGCTTTACACTGAGGACCAACATCATGAGCCAAGCTTGTGAACAACATGAAGACACCAAATGCCACGGCATTACTAACTAAATCTGAATACCTGTCAAATAGCAACCTATCAATATTGTCTCTCTCTCTAGTGGGGTTGAAGGATTTTAAGGGTGTATACTGACAAATTTCATTGCTGTGCAATGTTGTTGCTATGAATAATGGCATGCTGCATGCTAGTGCATGCATTTTGGGGGGACTTCCAGTAGGATGACATGCATCTGCATCTGTAGCAATGACATCCTTCAATGATGTTATCAAATGCCAACTGGAAGTTCCCTCAGGAAAGACAAACTATCAAATATGAAAGTGATTTGACAAATACTGAGGCCTTTTAGAGCATTAATTTGCACATTTCCCTAGCAATGAGCAATTTTTATGTCAGTACACCTGTAAATAGATGCTGAGTATATACACTAAAACTTATGGTTACAGCGAAAACTGTTGCATCGCGACTTGCGGTTTCAAAATTTGACTCAGTACTTTGTGCTTCTGTTCCGTCGATCAAACCAGGATATGTAACCACCCATATTCTGACTCAAAATGTCTTCCCTTGAAATGATGCAAAGGGGGTGCAATTTTAGAGAAATTATACTGTAAAAAGTACGTCTTAAAATAGGCACCAAGCTAAAATTTTGGCTTGAAAAGATAAAGCTGCTTGCTCCAGATGCCAGCTGAAATGTCAGGCTTCCATTATCTTCAATGAACTGGCCTAACTAGGGCGAAGATCAAGATTCTACGCTCGACAACTCCATTTTTCATATCATGCACTGAACTCAAAGTGACTGACTTTTGCTCTTTTATTAGAATCGTCAAAGTTAATATTTACATAGTGCATGCTGTAGAAAGCTTATTACTTATTTGTAGTACTAACGTATTGTAAATGATGGACTATGGCTGGGACTCTGTCGATGTTTTGAAGAGGTTCACTTGTCAAAAATGCCAAGTATTCATTTATAAACCCCCAAATGGGTCTATCAACTGTTTTATACTACATTACTGAACTAACAAACTAAAACTGAAGAATAAATTGTAAAACATTTTGTTCTGGATGGTAAATAGTCGTGATGCCCACGTTGTGTGACGTAACATTTGCATGTTTGATTGACAGAACAGAAGTGCAAAGTACCGAGTCAAATTTTGAAATCGCAAGTCGTGATGTAACAGTTTTCGCTGTAAAACCATTTTCACATAGCACATGCAGCTTTTCAATTTCTATTTTAGAATTTGGTGGACTAGAGATCTATCTGAAACTTTGGAAGAAGCATGCCTGGATATGTTCTCACAGAGGAGAGGAGTTTGAAGGCATCACAGGTTGTTCTGCCTAAATTTGCTGCAGCTGTAATGAGAGGTTGTCATGTGTCAATATACTAACGTACCTGTCAAAAGCCATGATAAACTCATCTGACAGACAAGTATCCAACAGTTCCTCCCATGGCTTAGCTTGTTGTATGATTTGTGTCACAGACACTACACTACTAGACACACACTTCATTAAGGTCAGATACCCTTGAATTACTGGTGCTAAAACTGATCCATTGTCTTGATGAAGTATCAATGGCCACAAATCTATTAAAACACAAGTGATCACACATACTTTAGTTTAACAGATGTTTGACATGATAATCCCAATGATCACTGGTCTTATATACATGTGAGGCTGCAATCGCATGAAAAGTGGAACAGCTAGACATTTCCATCATGACATCCAGCATTGACTGCAAAGTAGTTATCCACCATAAACAGATGTCTGTAGGAAGAATAGTGTCAACATTCACCTGACTGCAAGACAGGTACCAACACAGCTTGCCAAATGAGTGCTAACTGGTAGTAGAAGAATCGTTCTTGACTTGAGAGCTCACTCAGTGCATCCATCAGTCCAGTGGCATCACTTCAATGCAAAATGGAAAGTTTGGTCAAGTTGGTACTATCGTTAAAACTATAAATCATGAGAAAGTGTAGAAAAAGACACAATATTGTCAGGACTTGTACTTTACCTTGCAGCTAAGCAGCAGCAATGTTCATTTTGTGCAAGTACACCCCTTACACTTCCTACTTTTCTGAACATAATCAGCCTAACAAGCTCAATCCTGGCACCTAATGACCTTTCCTTTGCATCATCAAATGACCGAGAATGAGTTAATGGACGTTGAACTTTCGTAGCAGCTTTGATTGCACTGTCATCTTTAGTGGCTGGTAAGTCATTTGAAGCTGATTCATGTATCTTATTCAATGCAGCAGCAATAACAGGCATGTCACTGCAGAGAAACAACTATATGTAAGCTGAAACAATATTTTTATAGACAAGGTGGCACTAGTGTCATGTGTACAATCCATTTCTCACTCATTAAAAAAATCAGCTCTAGCCCTATCATTTAACCATGATTGAGGATGGCATGACATAGACAAAGTGGCCCTACATAATATACAAGTGTCTTCCTGCATGACAATTGTTCCTCACCCAGGTTCAATGCCGAGGTATTACAAAATACAAAAACCAGGACACACTGACAGTCTTGAATAGAAAAGGAGGAAGATATTCCAAGTAGGCACGTGATATAAGGCCAATAATAAGCCAATAAATAGTGAAGACTTGATGGAGCAATATTTCGGTTTTATTCCAAAACAATCATCAAAGCAAACAGAGCTACTCTTTATACAGAGGTTAAACAATTGAATACTTAAACAAGTACAATTCTGTAGAGGCATATAGGCCAGTGTTTAATAATGGTGCTGTTTTCTTAATAAGGAAAGTTTCTTTGAATAGGAACATATTCCTGCCAATATTTGTTGTCAGAAGCAATTATTGATACAGCATATGTAGGCAAAACTGAATGGACTTTGCTTGAAACACTATTGCAACACTCTCAGAAAAAAAATGCCATGTATAACCATCTGAAAACCTGTGAAGAGCTTCAATTTCTAAAGAATTTATTAAAATCTTTCTCCTGAGCTTCTCAATAAACTCTCATCTTATGAGGAATTAGTTTACCAATAAGATTTTATAACAGGGTCATCCAGGATAACACCTCAACAATTATTTAGCAATGTGCTTCGAAGCCACATAGTAAGGGCATAAATATGTGGAGTAGGGAGATTCACATTGTGTCTCCCTCCCTCAATGAATGATGCCAAATATTATAATTTCGCTTATTTTTTGCATTTCAAGAAGAAGAGGACTGGCCTGGCCTTTGCATAACTTACAATACATCTTTGAAACGTGGCTGAATGCACATGCGCAAAGGAAGTATGCATAGTAAGGTCATAATGTTCAGTATGGTTCAAAGAATAACTATATCCTGCAAGCATAAGGTAAGGGTACCTTTTGTCTTATAAATTTGCTCTCATCTTCTTCATATTAAATGAACAATAACTATTGTACCATATACCTTGGTTGACGTCCACAGACATAAACATCAGTTCTGTTTAATGCCATATCACCAACAAACATGGAGTAATGGCTACCACATGCAATATCCCATATCAGAACATCAGAAAAACACTAAAAGTAGTAATGCAAACATAAGTTCTGTATAATTTTATATGACCATTTCATTCATACACTTGCAAGCTATACAACTAGATCAATGGTATGTATGTAGGAAACATTAGTTCAACAAGTACCATGACGTGGGCCATAAAGTCATTGGGTCTTTCAAGAAATGGGCCCCTTAGGCCTTTAAGTAAATCCTTTTGTTCAATACTCATCCTCACGGCAAAGTTCACAAGGACAGCTAATACTAAATCTTATAATTATCAAGTATTGCTTAGTCAATAATAACCTAACAATTATTAATAGTAAATCTTATATTAAGTATTGCATAGTCAATATACATTTATAACCTTGACTTTTCTTGGTTTCACTGCAATAGATTTTTTGTGACCAAGTTGACCACATGAATTGTCTCCCCAAGAGAACACCTGTATATAATAACAAATATTTAACAATCAAAGCACATTCACAGTTTTTTACAAGTTTCTACATATATTCAACACTTTGTTAAAAATCACTGAAACCTCAGAATCACATTTGTTCATAATAGTTAGAATGGAGAGAAAACCTTTTTGCTAGGATTCTAGAGCATCGCTAATGAGTACCTGACAGTAGACTGTTAAAGCAAGTGAATGAAAAGTTCCAGCAGAGATCTTAATAATACCAGTTCCACTTAAATCTTCAATACAACATGGCATAGATCTGAAATCATTCAAAGGGTTAACAATAATGAAACCAAGATCATACAAACAAATGTCCAATCAAAATTACCACACTTTTATACTGAACAATATTCAGGTGGCAAGTTTCTCAATTTACATGGAAGCTGCTTTTTTTTCAGTTGATGATATGAAACTCAGGACAAATATGTGTAGAATATTATTTTTAAAATGCTCAATTGTGAATGGATATTTTGAATGAAATTTTTGTCTGATAGTTACAAATAAAAACAATTTTCTAAAAATACAAATTATATATTAATTAGTAAGAATATCTTCTAGTACTAGAACAATAATGAGTTAATTGAATCAAAATTGAACATTACTGTACAACACTTGAATCACTTATTAAGGCAATAACATTAGTATGGTTTTATATGGTTATCTTAATATTAGCTTCTAAATGGTAAATATAGCCAATATATTCAAGAGAAGCATTAATAACATGAGTTACAATATAATTAGTAAAACTAACATTAACAAGCGAAACCTGAAACCTGCTGTCTGTTGTCATGGCAATAAAATTACTGTTCAAAATATTAGATTTCTGATAATGGTTTTCAAAATAAATATATCTAGCTACATGTCAATTATAACCCTAACCATATCACATACTAGATGTTTGTATAATATTTATTTTGAAAACCAATACAGATTTAATCTCTCAAGCTTTTCTTCTAAAACGTTTTTTATAGTACAAAATTCAAACATTGTGACCACTGTTAATGTATTAATTTGCAGACTTTTTGTCTCACCATCCTCTACATACAATTAGTACTTACTAGATAAGAGATATGATAAGAAAATTTGTGATACTGGACATGTTGGACTCTGTGCTGTAAATTGACATTATTTTCAAAAATCTACATTTAATTTTACAAATAAAGAGAAGTAAAATTTTTCAGACAATAACTCACCTGTCGTCTGTATCTCCATGACCAAGTTGTCCACACCCTCCCCTCCCCCATGTCCATATTTGTGTGTCATAGCCTTCATGTGAAAACCTTCCCTGTGGACTTGTTGAAGTCCTTTCATTACAAATACAAACTCCTAGAACACCACAATCAGTGCAATATCCATGTTGGACAGCAGATTTATGAACTTGAGAAGGAAGAGTACTGGAAGTTGATGAGGTGAACATTCCTGTGAAGGAGTCATAAACTGCACTTGTTATTTTCCCAATGTCCATTTCTTGTCTCAGTCGACTGGTTAAGATACCAAATCCTAAATATGTACTCATATAAGTTGACTTTTCTTCTGTTGCTGTTGGAGATGTAGATTCCTCTGAATCAAGGCTTGACAATGAACTAGGCTCAACATTCTCAAACAAAGACGATGACATCTCACAGAAATTTCCTGAAACATCAGTGGCTACAAACTCTTCTTTGTTGTCAAAATGTGAATGTCTAAAGAAGTTCCCCTGTGGAGGAGAAAACTCCGGTGAATCTGAAACTACACTTTCAAGGTATAATTTCCTGGTATGTAATGGGATGCCATAGTGGTCGTCATGTATGCTTAGACGAGTTATGGGAATACTAGCAGAGGTTGCTTCAATTATTGTGTCATCCTTGCCACTTTGGTTTTCTGAAATATCTTTTCTCTTTTGTGGAAAAGGGTTGTTTATTTCTTCTTTAGAAGAGCTACATTCAGATTCATTGGCAGGAACAGAAGTGTGTGAAATACTGTGACAACTGCTAGTTGACACACAAGTATCATCAATAGCCCCATATGTAGTAGTACTATTAGATTGCTGTAATCTTCCATTTTCATCTGTTGCATTCTCTTCATCACAAGGTTGAATGCATTTTTGGTGATTTCCATTTTGCAGTTCCTGGTTTTGAACAACCTGGTCCATCTGAGGCAGTTGTTCAAAGTTCACCTGAGGCATACTGGAGTCACATTTTTCCCCATTTGATTCCCCTTGTGACAAAACTGATTGTTCCTGTTTACCCACGATACTTATGTCACTTTGAGAGTTTGCCTCAGATTCATAGCTAATGTAAGTTTTAGGTGAAGTATTCAAGTGAATTCTCTTTATATCTGTATTACAATTTAATGGAGGTACCTCACTGTTTTCTAATAATGATTGAGCCTTTTTGCCCTTTGATGACTCCCATGAGCGACTTAATTTTCTAATTTTTTTACTTCGTTTCTTTTCAACTGACCCCCTTTTGGCATTATTATTCCTTTGTGGCACAAGTTTTGGCTGAACAGAATGATCTTTCACCAGAGCAATGCTATGATATGCACCACATTTCACAGAAACTACAGTCTTTCCTCTGAGTCCTTCAATTAAATGAGGTGTTCTGTAACATTCATTTTGTGCCCCTTGTCCAGTTTGGCAACCAGTTCCCCATGACCATACCTCACCATCAGACGATAGGGCAAGGGTATGGACATCACCACAGGAAACCTGTACTACCTTTGGACTATGTTTATGACTTGATCTTTCAGGTGATGATGACAGATATATTTGATCTTTAGAGTCAACGGGTTTTGATCGTGGTCTTGGAAAAGGATGGAGATCATTATCGAAAGTTACAAGAACAGGAACAGAAGAAGACTTGATTTCACCAATGCCGCACTGTCCATTTGATGAATCTCCCCAGCAATAAAGCTCGCCGTTATCGCAAACTGCCGCGCTGTTTAGGGCCCCACAAGCAATATCAACAACTCCTCTACTTTGAAAAAACACAACCCTTGTAGTCAGTATTCGCCGACTTAAATCACCAAGCCCTAGTTGCCCAGAGTAGTTTTCACCTGTAGCAAAAACTTGAGAGTCATAAGTCAGAATTAAAGTGTGTTCATTACCCAGAGCGACTTTGGAAATTCCATGTCGAAGACTGAGTGAAGAGATCTGAGGCTCGATACTTGTGGACTTCCAAAAGAAAGCAGTACCTTTCTCGTTTTCGTCCGTCGTTTCATCCAGTGAACACATGAATGAACGCTTTATGAGAATGTCTCACAAAGGGAATAAAAATTAACGCATTATGATACACATAGAAGAATTTCTTGCGGCACTTTTCATCTTCGTCGATAAATTCTGTTGTGATGGTTTATTATTGATAGCAAAAGACCCAGACTCCTTTGCGCTACACACAGGGTGACCGTCAAAAATGGCGGCCAAGACTGCTTGTTGGAAAAGCATTCCATGTAAAATCAATCAGCTTCGTCTAGATATTGTTCTAGCGTCAGGTCAGTCATTTCGATGGAAGAAAACAAGAGATAATGAGTGGACAGGTGTATTGAAAGGTAATGTTTGGATTTTGAAACAAGACGATCACAACATATACTATCAAGTTTTTGGAGGGAAAACAAAAGCTGCCCCTGTAAACAGAAAATCTAAACCAAGAGTCAAGAAAGATGCTGCGACAGAGGAAGATATATTAAACGAGAATGACTCCATACTTTATGGTTACTTTCAGCTCGATGTAGATATACTAAAACTCTACTCCAAATGGTGTAATCTTGATCCCAGTTACTTTGCCAAGATAGCAGTGCTGTTTCCAGGCGTAAGGGCACTTAGGCAAGATCCAGTTGAAAACGTATTTAGTTTTATATGTTCTTCAAACAATAACATATCTAGAATAACTGGAATGGTAGAAAAACTGTGTACAATGTATGGTGATAAGGTGACAGAGGTTGATGGTGTGACTTACTACAGCTTTCCAAATGTTGCTGCACTTTGTGGCTCTAAAGTTGAACAAGAGCTCAGAGAGCAAGGCTTTGGCTACAGAGCAAAGTTTATTCAACAAAGTGCAAAGTTTATCCAAGAAAAAGGTGTAGATTGGTTGTATGGACTAAGAGATGTCTCTTATGACAAGGCACACCAAGGTAAGTATCAAAAAGTACCCTAAAAATCGCTACTTAGTATATATGTCTAAGAAAATTGCTTAATGCTTAATTTGTTTAAGCAGGCTTGACTAACTGGCAGCCATTCGGTTGATGTGGGCCTGCTGTCACTCACACTTATCACCACTACCACCATTTCTAAGTCTCGGTGTCCACACCTGTTGATGACCTAAGGAAGTATAGGACGAAATTATAAATTCAAGGGATTTATCTTGATAAACCCGGGAATTATAAATTCAAGGGATTTATCTACAGAGTGTATCTAGATATTAATCCCGGGGAAGACCTCCTACTAGATAAAACCCTTGAATTCATAATGACCTGGGATATATTAGCAATATAAAGCCCATGAATACAAAGAAACCAGACTCAATGATATTATAAGGAACATTAAAAATGTAAAGTTTGTCAGGAGAAAGATCAAGGATTGCTGTTGGCTAATTACAGTAGGTGTATAACAGGAGATGTCAATTAGTGGATTTGCTGTACTATTGCTTACATCAAGGCTAATAGACAAGAAGCTCTACAAAGCCTAGAGAGAAAGGATGTAAGGTTATGTTAGCACTCAGTAGCCTTAGTCTGAAATTACCATTTCCTGTGTAGTTGGTTATGTGTCACCAAAATAATTGAAAGAAAGATGGTTTACATCTATATATATATAGTTGTGCAGTCAACCATTTACAGATGTAATTATTGGATGAAAACCATCTTTCTTTCAATTATTTTAGAAATACCCCGCAAATGATATTCATCCTATTGTGTTTCTATTGTGTTTCTGTGTCATTTTCAAAAAGATCGACTACATGAATATCATTTGTGGGATATATTTATTCCAATGGGTCTTAATTAGTTCAGCAGCTCTCTCTTAATTTAAAGTCCCAAATATTAGCTGAAACACGTTTGAGGGGGTTCATTAAGATTTTTTAACTACTGTTGAGGGCATGTGACTGTGACAACCAGGCAAGAATATAAATATTTATTGTCAGATGTTGGTTTGAAATTCTCAAGACACTCTGCTTGACAAATAGGTTGTTTTGACAGTGATCAATTTGCCCAGTACCCTTCAATGAACCCACTAATATTCTGCTGACCTTTGTAATAACCTTTAAAATCCCAAGTGTTGCCATTGTATTACACATTGTAGTTATAAAATTCACCCAAACCAAAACATAAATTCATTCATGTAAAAATGTAATTCAGTTAATTCTTTTTGGATCTTAGCACTGTTAGAGCTTCCTGGAGTAGGTGCTAAAGTAGCAGATTGTGTATGTCTCATGTCATTAGACAAAACCAATGCCATTCCTGTAGATACACATGTATGGCAAATAGCATCAAAATATTACTTACAAAGTTTATCCAAAACCAAATCACTAACAGATAAAGTGTACAGACAAATAGGTAGGTAATACCATCAATATAACATATGCATGAGAAATTACATCAGTGTTCATGTGTATATCTTTTTGATTTAGTACCATTGTTTCAGGTTCATTTGTTCGTTCGTTTGTTTGTTTGTTTGTTTGTTTGTTTGTTTGTTTGCTTGTTAATTAAATAATTGATTGATTGATTGTACAGAAAAAAATTAGCACTAAAAACTATAATTAAGATTTTCCAAATCTGTTCTTATTGATAGCTCTTAACAGTCATCACTAACTAAGTAAATTCACTACCGGTAATAAACTCGAGGCCAAGGGTGTATTTCTCTCGATCAGTGCTCCTAGTGTTTAAAGCTCCTATGGCGCCTATTTTTTTGTTCTAAAAATGACTTATTTATTAAGTTTATAACTAAAGCAGTTTAATATTACCAGTTGCGGACTTCACAATTTTGAGCTATGAGCATTTTAAATGTTCTTATGCAAATAAGATGACATCAAAGAAGGTATTTGGACTAACTTCATGTGATACTTGCAACACGTGCTGTTGGGTAGGATACCAACTTTTTTTCTAAATTGCACGTTTTATCTATAGAATTGTTTTACAGATAGAAAATTTCCCTGTATTTAGGATTGAGTTGTTATTAGTATAATAAATGATGCCTCCTTTGACGTCATCAAATTAGCATAAGAACAATTGAAATGCTCATAGCTCAAAATTGTGAAGTCCGCAACTGGTAATATTAAACTACTTTAGTTATAAACTTAATAAATAAGTCATTTTTTGAACAAAAAAATATGCATCATCCGAGCTTTAAAGCTAAATTAAAGCTACACAGAATGGAAAGAAGTTGAAACAAGTGTGTAAGGTTACTGGGAATTATTGAACTCGGACCTCTCACTTGGGACACTGCACACTAATGAACTACAGGTAGCCCAAGCTCACTATTAGTGGCTATTTATAAGAGAATGTATGTCACTCAATAACACTCAAAATTTCTATCTTAATTTTAATAAAATTCCACGAGACTTCTAGAGTGTGTTGTTCATGCTTTCTTCTCATAAATGAGTGGCTTAGGGCGAGCAGTTAAAATCAACGAATTTCACTGAAACTCATTCAGAGGTTAGAAGAAAGCATGCATAAACACACACTCTAGAAGTCTTGTGGGACTTAATTAAAATTATGAGATAGAAATTTTGAGTGTTATTGAGTGACATACATTCTCTTATAAATATAGTCACTAATAGTGAGCTTGGGCTACCTGTGAATGAACTGAGCCACAGTTGTAATAACAAGGACATAACAGACACCAGCTGCTGCTTTCTTTGTGTTAAAAACTCAAATTTCCCTGCAATATTTAAACTTCCATTCTACAGACACCACTCTAAGTGGTGGTCCAGATGGTGACTGTTTTACAAAGAATTCTGATCACTGTTCCTAAAACAAGAGTAGAGTGCATTTCATATGTCTGTGAAATAAGATCAAGTTATTTGTGCCTATTTAGTTGCTATTTAGTTGTTATTTAGTTACTACCATTGAACCAGAACTTTCTTATAATAGCAATACACTGGAGACATCAAATACACAAGAGAATTGAGACAAATGACTTTGCATAATAGCTTTTCATTACTTTATTAGAGTGCTTACAATATAATATATCTGTGAAAAACTTTGCAAACAAAATTGTGCAATTTAGTACAAATTACAAAACTTAGAAATAAGAGAATTGTAAGAATGACATTAAACATCAAAAATGGATCAACGCACCCTTAGCTTTATTCATAAAATCCCGCTGTTTCTCCCAAAAGAAACGAGTCAAACACAGCTAAATGTAAGTCACGGCAACAGACACCAGAAATGGCTCAACGCACCCTTAACTTTATTAATAATTCCCGCTTTCTTCCACAAGAAACGAGTCAAACACAGCTAAATTAAAATAACGACAACAGACACAAGAAACGAGTCAAATGCACCCTTAGCTTTATTCAAAACTCCCGCCGTTTCTCCCACAAGAGACGAGTCAAACACAGAAAAATTAAAATAACGACAACAGACACAAGAAACGAGTCAAACGCACCCTTAGCTTTATTCACAAATCCCGCTTTCTTCCAAACAAAATGAGTCAAACACTGCAAAAATACAACAACGACAACAGAGACAAGAGATGAGTCAAACGCAAAGACATTAACAAAACTAACCAAAAGTGATACGCTCTTGAAAGTAACTAGATGCATCCATGACTTGCTAGTCACGACTTAGTATAGCCTAGTACTAGACCTGACAAACTTGTTGCTCTTGTACATTTGCACGTGCAAGAGGTACCTTCACGGCTCACTTACTTCTTAACACTAAATAGTCTAGTGACAAAATTGTGCAAATTTGTGCAATTTCTTACAAAGGTTTTCATGGATATATTGTAAGCACTCTACTTCAAATGAACCTTTATTGAAAGAAACAATGAAGGTTCATTTGAAGTAATAAAGTAATTAAAAGCTATTATGCAAAGTCATTTGTCTCAATTCTCTTGTGTATTTGATGTCTCTAGTGTATTGCTATTATAAGAAAGTTCTGGTTCAATGCTAGTGACTAAATAGCAACTAAATAAGCACAAATAACTTTGATCTTATTTCACAGACATATGAAATGCACTCTAACTTATTAATTTAGTTATATAAATTTACCTGCAGCTGGTTGCATATACATTAATTTTTACAGGGTTCACACATTCATGAAAAAGGTCATGAAAATATAAGCCCTAGAATTAAAAATTCTAGTTCCAGGCCTGGAAAAGTAATGAAATTAATTAGGGGAAAATACTTAAAGGTCATAGAAATGTCATGGAATTTTAGATTGTCACCAAAAATGTTTTCAGGTTAGAAATGAGGACCTTAATTTTGGAACTTTTATGTCAAGCACCAAAATCTCTGGGTTGTTGATGTGAAAAAACTGTCAATTTTGAGACCATGGATTGGATAAAAAATTTTCTGTGTGAACTCTGTTTTAAGTTAATCAATCTTTATAAATATCAGAAACTCATCCCCTTATGAGTTTCTGTAAATATGAAATGTTATTTGTTTTATTGTGCACAATGAAGTATCTTATTTTTGTCTTATTCATTTGACAAAATTAATATTTTAGGTGAATATTATCGAAATCTTTTTGGAGACTATGCTGGTTGGGCACAATGTGTAAGTTGGCCATACAGTCCTTTTATCATTGTCAAATCCCCACCCATTGCTCAAGTACTACCCCTACCCCTGCTCATTGCAAGACTATCATTTAATATTTGCAAACAGCTAACAAGAATTATATATTTTATTTGATATGGGTTTCCTGTGTCATCTTTGCCATAAGAAACCCAATTTATAAAGTTAATTTTTTCAGGTTTTATTTAGTGCAGACTTGAAAAAGTTTCAGAACATGCAAGCAGGAAATTATATTGAATGCAAAACCAAGAAGGTATTTTTGTAATACACTGCTGCTTTAAGTCATCAGACTGTCACAATATTATGTCACAATTGGAACAGCTTCAACATCATCATATTAGGGAGAAAGACTTAATCAATTTCAATCATGAAACATCATACATTCCTTAAAACTGATATTATTAATGAAACATAAAGAATACTAATGAGAATGACTTTTATAAAGTCTCACTCAATTTTATATGAAGACTTAGAGCCTCATAAAGGACAGTCTCACAACAGAACATCAAATGCCCACCAAAGGTAGGCTTGATTTCCCAAATTTGGGTCACAGGGGTTCCCAGACCTTAACAGTTTGGGTAACTTCCTGTGGTCTTCTCCTGTATGAAGCTTTCTAAGATCCAGAAAAACATATCAGTTTTTAAATGCCTCTCCAAACCTCAATTAAAACTTTTTAACTAAAGAAATACCTTGTTCATTAATTCATTTGCCTTTCCTCGTGTTTTCATGGTTATGCTTTTGAAGCAATTTAGCAAAACAATATTCTTCTCAGTAATATATTTACACAAGGGAAGATGCTTCGCTGATAATTAAAATTTAGAAGAGCAGAAGTTGGCTGATCACTTAGGGGGTGGGGGAGATGAAATGTAGCATGCCAAAACAAACGTTAAATTGCTTAATTGTTACTCGAATGGTTTGGAATGTTTCACTATTTTTTTCTAGAATGAGTTATCACCAATTAAAGTAAAATAAAAGGAGTTTTACCAAAAATATAAATCGTAAAACATATTCATGGACCCCTCCCTGACTACCTGATATCCATACAAATACGCACAGTTTCACCCTTCCCCCACTCCCTGAGTGTTCAGGCAACTTCTGCTTCAATTTGTCTTAATTTACTGAATAATAAATGTCGAATTTCTCATACTAGCTAATTCTCATTATTTCATGATAATACTTCTCTTCAAAACAGAATTTATATATTTGTATGTCCTTATGTGGTTAAATAGAAAGTTTTTACCCATTAAGTGGCATTTTGAGTGATGGCCAAAAAAAGCTGTCTTCCCTTGTGTAAATATATAGTCAATTAAAAAAACGTTGTCAGCTCTAAAAACATAGAACATAGAAGCTAAGACCGAAATGGGGCATGGTATGTGAATAATTATATTCTGATTTATTCATTTACACTGCAATTAACCAACAAAAATCGAAGCCAAACGGCCTGCCAATGCAGGTCCTGCATTTGCTTTCAGCATTTTGCATTGAAGGCAAAGTGTAAATGAATAAATCGAAATACGATTATTCACATCCCATGCACCATTTCAGTCTCAGCTTCTATGTTCTATGTTTTTAGACCTGACAACATTTCTTCAATTGACTATATATGCATGCGGTGAAGTGTGCAAAGCAGCTCACAGTGCTATCGGATTGAAGCTGCTTGTAGCAGATCTCTCACACAAATTCATCTATGTTGGAGAAATATTGAAAGGCTTCTCTCCGAATAGTGCTCATGTACAACTCCAAGTGAATTCAATATTTGCTTTTTTACTGAGATTTTTTACTTGAAAATCGCTACAGTTACATACTCATTGCTTTGTATCAGTCAAAGAACACAGGAACCCCAAACTGTTAAGGTCTGGGAACCCCTGTTCTTTGGGTGAGGACTTTAACTGAAACCCTTAGCGGCTGGAAATCAAGCCTACACCAAAGGTGGTCCATTTGAAAGAGTTCTTGTATTTGTTAGTAGAAAGAGCCCCTCTATTAACAAATCCAAGAACTCTTTCAAATGTTAATGCACTGTACACAAGATCATCAGAATAATTATCATAAGAAGTTCAATAATAATTTTTTCTCCTTTAACATTTCATTTGAATTGTTTACTCGATATTACTTTAAAGACCCACTTGGATGAAAATCAATGAAAATTGGAAACTGATAATTTCTAGCTGAAGATGAATGTAGTTAAATAACTAGCTCTCTTCTGCCCAAAAATCTGCATTTTCAAGCTCATTATCAAAGTGAAATTTTGATATGAAGTCTACAAGAACAATAGGGTTGAGTAAATGAAGTCATTTACTCACAACTTAAATGCTAAAATACTTGAAAATTTCTATTTGTGTCATTTAAATGTAAAGAAAGTGTATTAATGCTTTTGGTGATTATTGGGAGTCATACAGATAAAAGTTAAATACAAGTTAAATTTCATACAGATTAAAGTTTATTATTATTACAGATAGGTTTTACTAAGTTTCAGGTCATTTCCAATTTTAATTTATTTTCATCCAAGTACCCCTTTAACTTGGAGTTTTTGAAGCAATTTAATAAAATTGCAAATCGTGTTTTATCAAGTTTCAAAACCATGAGGCAGCAACTCATTTATTAAACTTTAAATAATGCAAGGCACAGCTCTGGCACACCCAGCATAGCTAGCTCCCCTTCCTTGTTGATGTGGAAGGTTATGACTTGACTAATACCTACAGCCTTCATGCTTACATATTGTATATCCATTTTAATGGTTCACGAGTGGTCCTTGCAAGTCCTAGACAATTTCTAGGTGACTTCCTTTGTTTTACACTAGGAAACCATTCACCACTACATGTAAACATTGTCAAGGATTACTACAAAATAAATGTTAAATATTTAAACCAATATTCTGATGATTTGATGATAAAACCTGTCAGTGGTAAATCAAAGTGACATTTCCATTCACAAATTTTGGTGAGAAAGCACTAATAAATATATGCTTCTCTCATATATTGTAGAGACCCAACCAATCAAGTGCCAAGTCAAGTGCCAAGTGCCAAGGAAAGAAATCCAAGAAAAGCTAGAGAATCAAATTTTGACTGTTTGCAGTGTTAATATAGAAATTATTGCAATTCATAAATTCTACAATTCAAGGAACAAGGGGTGTAGTTTGTTACAATGTAGTATGCAGCATGCTTAGCGAGAAGTCCCTTAACTTGTTCTCATATCTTTATGAAATCCACTCGATCACAGAGCTTTGGTTCATATTACATTGTATTACGTAACTTGGATGATTTACGTACCAAATGATTGAGCAAATTATTAATGGATGTAGTGTGAGCGCGGAGGGGTGGGGGGATGATCATCAGAAACCTCCAAAATGTACCCTAAAAACTACCCAAATGCCAACATTTTCAACCCTAAAAAATACCTAACAGCTCAAAAATACCAAAGAATCAAACAAAAAGTGTTCTAATAAAAAGGCAGTAAGTAAAAAAAATCGTCTTTTCTGAAAAACCTTGGATTTTCTCTGACGACCCCTAAAAAATACCAAATCGGCGATTTCAACCCCTAAAAAATACGATCATCCCTAGCACACCAATATAGGGAGTACCCCCTCCCCCCTCCCCCCGGGAGTGTGAGCCAAGGGTACTGTATGTATATTGTAAAATAATGACTCCATTTTGCACTTCTACTTTTTATTTTATTTTTCAACACATAATATTCTCTTACATAAATCCATACAACAGTCAGCTGAATATCTTATAAAAATAATGTATTAACTGAGTTAGGATGAAGTCAATGAATGAAGTCCATGTTCTAATCGAGTTGTTTTTGTATGAGTGGGAAGTAGTACAATAGCATAGTGATGTAATAGGAAAGTATCATTAAATAATGCCAGAGTGATTTTATTTAACCCATGAAAAAAATAGTATGCATAATAGTTATTAGTAGACTCTAAATCTGTTGTATTCTAGAGTGATTTTATTTGACCCGTGAAAAAATAGTATGTATAATTAGTAGATTCTAAATTTCCTTGTTTACTTTTGTTCTTCTTCACTGGTACTCAGTAAATAGTCATCTTTCTTTCATGAATTAAATAAAGACACTCTATAACCATACCACAAGTTTTACACTCACACAAAAACAGTGTTCAAAACACTGAACCTCATTGTTAACAAAGCAAGCCACATCCACACTAATAACAATCAATTTAAAAACATTTTTTGTGCTTATCCACACTGTTAAAATGTAGACCAGCATATGTATTAAATCGTGAATTATAGATCCAAATCAGCATAACAAATCAACTGTTGGCTGACTGGCTTTTGTACTTCACTTTTACCCTGAAACAGCATTTTCTTAAAGAACAAATGCTGTTCTGGTGTGGATGGAAGGCCTAGCAAAGAGATGTGTTTTCATATTTATTGAAACTAGAGTGGATATAACCTTTATAGGCCTTTATGTGATTTTCAGAGTGTTTGATTAATGAGCCATTTGAAAATCAGGCTAACCATAATCATTACAAGTCACCACAATTCAAATTACTGGTAATGAAACTCAACACTAGGGCAAAGATGTTAACTCAAGAAAACAAACCAAAGCTCATTAAAGCTTGGTACATGCTAGCAATGCAAGCATTAGCAACATGTGTAGACTCTGTAGTGTACTGCTCATTAGCAGTGCTTGTCCTTTCTCACACTTACATGATAAATACAATAATGATTTTATTTAACCAGTGAAAAAATAGTATGCATAATAGTCATCTTTCTTTCACAGGTTAAATAGAATCACTCTACAGAGTCTGCATAGGTTGCCTGTTCTTATGCTTGTGTTGCTAGTGTGAGCTAGGCTTAAATGATGCATCGAGTGGTTCAAGAAAATATCCATCACCCTCACACCCTAAACCTCTGGAACTTGTAATTTTCTCCTATATGAACTCTAAGAATTTGGTTCTTTCTCTGATATTGGTACCGCCTTTACCTACTTGAATTGTTATTTCCTGTTTCATTCACTTTGTACTCAAAGCTATCCTATAATTCACTTTGACATTAAAACTGACTTTATGGATAATGGACTCTTTATTTATCAGACAGTAGAAATCATAAAGGTATTGTCTTCACATTAACAAGAAATAACTTGTATTTACAACACAATTCCACACAAGTGCTCTAACTATTTAAGCATTTTAAACAATCTTCAAGTTATTATTTTATTGATCTCAAAGTGCAGAGAAGAAAATGTGTGTTAGAGTTCCCTTGGTGTGCACCTAACCAGAAAGCCTTAAGGACAAAGTTGAGTGTTTTGTTTTATCACTTTTTCAATGGTTGACTTATCTAGAATATTGTCCATGCATCACACCACATCTGTTATTAGGGGTCATTTGTCCAGAATACCAATTTAACAAGCATACACAAAGGTTGGTTCTGGGAACTTCTAGAAGGACTTACATTGCCTAATGAAAAACAAAGTGAAGCTATCTCACACAAACATATCTTACAATAATAGGATTGTTTAAAATGCATTTTTCAGTCTATTTTTTTTTTGCCAAGGTGGCTTACAGCATTTTATGACATCTTGAAGATAACCAAACCTGGCAACTGACACAAAATATTTTTTTCCTTCCAAACAGACATTTAGTTATCTGGTTTACTCTGCTTTGGCATTAAGTGGAAGTCTGCTTTTTTTTCAAATACAAATGAAGTATAATTTCCTTGTTCAGAGAGAAGAGTGAAGGAAATATTCAGCAAATGTAAAAGCTTTGTAACATGCTTCCAAGTTTTGGGATTCATTTTTCAATAAAAGATTTAATTAATTTGTTGTAGGATTTCACTGCAAATCAAGGATCAATTATTTTACCATGTTTTACACTCAAAAAGGTTTGTGATTAAATGATTTGTTAATGTAGAGATAAACTTAAGATTGTTGTGCATGCATGAAATATCAAACTGTCGAAAACCCTATGCTTCACTATCAAATAACAAGGGAATCTAACTTGTAGTAAGACAAGATCAAAAACCAAAATTATAACTTCTGCAGGATGATTGTAATATATTTTCTTCTTTGCGTAATTTAAAGATAGAAGTGACAGTTCTTGTCTTGTGTCAGAACATGTTGGTAACCACACAAATGATAAGTTATTTTAAATTTAATGCAGGATTGGGATGGGATAAAAGATATGCAGATTTTTCTGGTTTTTTTTTTTAGAATGTTTCCTATATTCATGGATCACCTTTTACTTTATACCAAACTTGGACCTGCCTGGTTTAACATCGCAATAATTTGAATAAGGCCTCTACCCTTGAAAATTATGTTAGCACCCCAAGAAGCTGCTGTCAATAGTCTTTGGTGGTGGAACTTATTCAATTCAAACAATGATTTGCAAGAATTCACATACAGAAAAAATTAACAGTTGGAAAAATGGGGTCACAGTGCAACAATTTTTGCCATTATAATAATTTAAATTTAATCTATGACACTGACAGTATTTAGAATTCAGTCCAAGCAGAAATGTACAAATAAAAGTAGAAACTTAGAGACCTAAGGTCTTGATCATCACAAAACACTAGAACAACACTCTTTTCTATGTGATTCTTGGCAGAGGGAATTGAAATGCTGCCATTATTGTATGTAGTATTGCCAATTACTGGGTTTATCTTCCTTTGGGAATCAAAAGACAATGAAGTGGTAGCCATGTTGGATGAACAAACAACAGATGCTAATGAGAAATCTTTTGTTGACGTTCTTCCAAGATGGCTGCCGTGACATCACATACAATACAGAAACACTCCAATCCTTCCACAACATGCACAAACTGATAAGCACCATAATCCTATGGATGTTATTCACAGCTCAGCAGGTTGTTTTCTTTTTTTTTACTGTATCCAAGCAGAAACATCTCAAAAAACAAAATGATCATCCATCTGGATACCAGACACACCTTCACAGATTTTTTTTTAGTTAATCAATAGTGATTATTCTCATCATGAAATGTCATACAAAACCTAGATGATGATGATGATGATGATGATGTCTATGAAAGCCCAAAAGCAGGATAAATAAATGCATTTGTACATAAAGTGCAGCCCCTATTAAGTGGTCACTTGGCCTGATAGTGGCTGCTTAATAGCAGTTGCACTGTATCTTGTTTGGCCATCTACCAATCTTTATCTGGTCACACTATCCGACGGATGACCAAACAACATAAAAGTATGCAAATACATTACAAGTGGTCATAGCTTTGAGCTTTATCCTGTAAACTAATTCTTAGAGTCTCCCTCAGGGTAAATTCTGATGAGAAAGAGTTACCTGTCGGAAACTCTGCTAGCAGGAAAGTAAACTATTGAATTGGAGCTATATACATGTACATAATACCATCCAGTTAATGACTGTAAAATGGTTTCAGCAATCTGCTGAAAATATCCTTACCACTTGTTCAAAATACCATTGATAGTGGTACAATAAGATGACTGTTTGTTCTAGATCCTGGATGTACAACAGTTGGTTCCAGCAACATTTGTACTTAAACATCATATATTCATTGCATAATGATTATCATGTGGTTCAATATGTGCTTGAAATGTTTCTGTTCAATTCTTTCCTGGTGATTTTGTTGATATTGTACTCAGGATATCACCTCATATTTAAAATATGTACTTACTAGTAGGAATAGTGTGTTCACGACACCAAGATGTTCAATTCCTTGTATCAATTTATTATTCCACTGATATTTGTCTTTGTGATTTAAACCACACAGAAGATCATGTTCCATTTCATAATCCTTGTACAGTGTAATAATTATCACTTTAATTACATTCTCACGGATGAAAAATCCACCAGTTTAAAGAAAGTCTGTATAACCATTGTATATTTCCACCTCACAGCTAAGTGTCTGTCATGACAATTTTTAGCGCACTGAAGTCTGCCATCATTCAATCAAAGTCTTACGACAGTAATAAAAGTGCAGAGAAAAGTTTCTGGCCCAAATCAATGCCATGGTTTTACCTGACACATCATAATGTGCAAGTGTCCTATTTCACTATAACTCCAAATTGTAAAAAATTCACTCTCTACCATTATGTGAACACATGCAGTTGAATCAAAGTCTTTTAATCTTTATCCTATATCTGACCAAGATGAAGTTCAGGCAATCCTGGTGTGATTTCTGTTTTTATTTTCCTGGTGATTTGGTCTGATTGTTTGGAGGTGAACTAGTGTTAATGGCAGGCTTTGGTCCTTTCTGTGCAGCCATTTGAGCATAACTCATTTTCTCTGATTGACGGTTGACATTTGGAGCTTGTGTGGCAGGGTGTTTTTCCTTAACAAAACAAAATGTTAAATTGCTTTCCAAGTCTAACAAAAGAGCTCTTCCAGAAGTTAATACTTACAGAGACAGGTGACTTTTCTGCTTTGAGAACAGGTTCCTTTGAAGGAGGAGGAGGTTCAGAGGATTTTGGAGAAGTCGTTGAATCTGGCTTGGGTCTAATTGAATATACATTGTAAATAATGGTCCATATATATCACAGTAGTAGTTGTACTACACAACACAATCTGCATTGCATAATTTAGTGGTCAGTAAATAAAACATAAATAAATGGTTGCTATTGTAAGTAAGTAAGTAAATCAATCATGGTAATAAGCGGTTGGTAAGATAATAATTAGGTTACTAACAGTAAGGTAATAAGATTGCAATACCACAATGACTTTCATAAATTGAACTAAATTTTCAATGATTACTGGTAACTGGTCAGTATAGCAACACAGTGTTTATGTAATGGTAAGTGGGTGACTACTGTAAGTTACTACAGTACAGATTATTCACTATAGCAGGGACCGCGGAGACGGGGGGCTGGGGGGACTTTTCACGATGAAAAATTAAAAATGTTTGCTTCAAAATTTGACTAATACTGTTTTTAAAGGTTATAATTGACCTTTTCTCTTGTCATGGGTTTCTTGATAGAGAAGTGAAATATGCCAGCATTTTATGGCGGGAGTTCGGTTTATGCACGGCCTCTCGGTCATTTAGCTGTTTGTTTTCAAACGTTTAATTTGTCACAAGAAAAGGGAACTTCCATCTATAATCATACAAAAGAACGATGTCGACCAAATGTTTTCAGTAGTGTAGCGGTATAGCGCCCCTCGATCACTTGTGTAAAAAAACTAATAGGTTGAAGTTGGTGTACACAAACCAGTTTTAAAAGGAGCACCTGCAATATCACTGAATGATGTCGATATTCATGTAATAAGTTACGCCACTTTTAAGGTATCAGGGTACCCCTAGCGACCGGTGTGCATTCAACTCTATATTGCGCCAAAACTTTTGGTCAAAACCCCATTAAAGTGTACATTTTTAGAAAGCTGAATAAATGTAGAAACTACTTCTATTATTTTTATCGCAAAATTTTTCCTTTTGGATTAGAATGAATTATTCAAATTTTCACCGCGGTGTCTTTGTGGAGTTCCCGGTCAATCAATATTGATTTGAAAACAATGTTTACTATCTTTCTGAGATCATGAGATATCACTTGTCAAAAGTGTGTCTCAGATTTTTGATTAGTTGCTCCGTTGTTCTGCTATACGTTCCTAAAGTTACAACACCACCAAAATAGCTGTATCCGATACAAAACAGACAATAACTTTGGAATGGAGCAAAAAATCGAAAATCGGAGACACACTTTTAAAGAACAACTATCAAAGACGACCTCTGCCAAATTTCAGATGAATCCATTAAAATCCCTTTGACCGGGAACTCAAAATACACAGCTAATTGAACGTAAAATCACTTCCGAGAAAAACGCAAAAATGTGTTTTGGAGCCAAGAAGCGGGTTTGTTGATACAAGGGGATTATAACACCTCATAATCTTGCCCGATGACAGATGAAGTAAAGGGCAACCAAAATCTTGTTACGTTTCCAACACAAATGACGGGAAGTCGAGGCAATTTGATCTCATTGAACTTTGGCTCTTGTTGAATAATCTTTTTACAAAGGTTTCGATAGTATTCTTCACTGACAATCTCTCTTGATGACAGGTCAATTGACAAGTGATGTCAACAGATAATTGACAGGGATTAAGCCAGAAAAACGTTTTTCGCTTATAACTCGCTATTAAAAATCGCTAAAAATATTTTTTTCACTAAATCATAGCTTATTGTGTATTCTATCAGAAAATGTAAAAAAGTAAAAATCGATCCTTTTTAGAAACTTTGGGGTAACCTGATACCTTAATACTCTTGCAATACTGTGGTTCATAAGTATTTTCGAACGGGTAGTCTACTTAGTCAATGGACCATTATATTTTTGAGGAAAAGCTGGGCAATGCCGGCCAGAAAAATTCTGCCCATCAGAAACTGCAGAAGAAATCATGTAAAGGACGCCACAAGGAAAAAATGAACTTTGTCATTCTCAAGTCAGTCAACCAAAGACAGGTTGTACGTAACATACTTTTCTGTAAAAGTTTTGCCAATCGACTCACGCTAGGCGTTCCTAGGGGCTAATCATATTCTATGTCTGAGCTACAAATCAACCATTTCTTTCATTGCTATTCTTTATAGGGGAGTGACGCGTACGATGTATTTACCCTAGGAAGTAGTAGCCTTTGTGAACACCTATATCTTAGCTCGTGCCAGAGACCAGCTCGTGCTTCACGCTCGCATATTTGCAAATGATCAGTGATAGAACATCAACGTTATCAACATTATCATGTTGATGGGTCCCCCTTTTCAGTTGGGCCCTACTTATTTCTTTTCTTTCTCTCACACTCTCTCTCTATCTTCTGTCTAAACGTGTACAACAATATACTTTCCCAAAGCTTTACTTTCTAAATGTTTGTTGTTGTTGGTTTTTATCATAATTGTTAATAAAATTAACGCATCTTAGTTCAAATTTCGTGCTCACTATGCTCGCGAAAAAGGATAATCATAATATAGGTTGTTTTAGCTTCTCACAAATTTATGACTTGCTATAGCCCTGCAATGTTACTTTAAAAGGGCGTTTGAGGTTACGCCGCCATGTTTTGTAAAATGGTGTCCCCTCCTTTTAAAAGGTCTAGAAACGCCGCTGCAGCCCCCCACTTTTGAAGGTGCTCCGCGGTCCCTGTATAGCCTTCATAAACTTTAACAATTACTCATACCTGTTTTGAACATGAGAGGTTTCAGTAATCTTTGACCACCTGTGGCAAATGTGTAAGACAATTACAATAATTATTGATAGCTGTCATGTGGAGTACTTCACAATGTTACAGTCACAAAATTGTTCAGACATTGTCATGGAATTGTGGTACAAATGTACAAACTTTTTGGGTTCAATTCAGACTTTTAGTTATCGAAAGAATTGTTGAAAACACTATTTCAAATTAAGGTTGGAACTACATTTAAAAACAGCAGTAAATCAATTTTTTAATGTAGAGGTAGTGAATGTGAGTGCCAGCAGAAGAATAGCCACTACGTAGATCTGCTGTAGAAGATTATTTTTATTCATAAAACAGCAGTAAATCAATTTTTTAATGTAGAGGTAGTGAATGTGAGTGCCAGCAGAAGAATAGCCACTACGTAGATCTGCTGTAGAAGATTATTTTTATTCATAAAACAGCAGTAAATCAAGTGGATAAATTATGGAAAAGTTTGTACATTTATATAACAATTCCATGACAGTGTCTGAACAATTTCATGACTGTAACATGAAGTACTCCACATGACCATGTAAGTACTAACTGTTTTGTATGTGGTGGTTGTGGGGTGTCAGCTGAGGAGAAGGGAAATTATGTAGAACAGCATACCAAATCACTTGTCCGGTGACTGTAGGGTGAAGGGTACAAAATTGTCAAACTGACTGTTGAGTAACATTGACTGTTGGGTAACTGTCAGTCAACTGTTGTCTTTTGGTATAAGTGTGTTGAACCGTAAGCCTTATCTCTCCACACTTGGACAGCAATGGAGTGGATGTAATTAACAACCCGCATTACATCACTATTCAGTGTGAGAGAGATGTTAAGTAAAAAATTGACGTAAGTGGATCTGAATACTCACGGTGCAGGAGTAGCTGATGGGACATTCACTGGTTTTTCAATTTTAGGAGCTGGACTCTTAAAATCAGAATGTAATGTAAATATACACACAGGTAACATTGTTAAACATAGATCAATGTTTGTATGTTGGAGACATTATGACAAAAAACAAGTGCAACTACATTTTTCTTTACTTTAGACTTTAGACATAATGTCCATCTTCATGGCAATACAATAGAAAATAATACAATTATTGTTATTTTGATGTTATATTCAGTTTTTTATTACTTAATAGGTTCTCATTGTGTAGTTCCAGTAAATATCATTTTTTTCCAGGGGGTTTTATGTTATTTGCACAGTCTTGTTATTCTCTATAAACGACAGGACAATGAGCCAAAAGAAATCCTCTGGCCATTGAGGACCATTTGAAATTCTTTGATTTATAGTTTCCCAGATTTTTCCGTCTTTTCACAGTGTAAACTTGCATTTCCGAACGAGTCCGAGACAAAATGGCAACCAACTCGTTCCCAGTCTTCCAAATGTGGCAGAGGCATCACAAAAAGTATGCAAACGTTGTCACGCAATGCAAGTTATGTGCCCTGACTTTGTGCCAAATTTTGAGAGCAAAATTAATTTTATGGTTTCTTTTGGAGTTAGAACAGCACACAACTAACTACATGAATTCACGTCCTTATCTGACTGCGAAATCTAGATCAATCTAGATGCCTAATTAGCGGCTGCCATTCCAACGTGCATTTCAATCGCAAACTTTTGACCTTTCAATTCCCAGGTTTTTTCGAAGAACTGTCTTCAACCGTTTCTCTTTTTAGTTTTTTTAGAAATTAAGCAGAAAGAGAAATATTGAGGTGTTGGAGTTTTTTGCTGTGTTTAAGCGTTAAGGAAAACTTAAAATTGAAACTTTTGTAATCTGAGAGCGGTAAAAATGTAAACAAATTACTTAACTTCTCGAAAATATTTATGTCTCAGTACATTCAACTGCACGTTCCAGAATTCGAAAAACAAAGGCAAAAACTATTCAAAGCCGGTCTGTTTGGATTTGAAAATTGTTTGAGTTTATTTTATTTTCAAAATCCAGTTTACTAGAATTTACCAGACTTCGTTGTCAGAGTGCGGCTTATTCGAGATACTGACGATACGGTACACGAGTGTTTACGGTAGTATACAACGAAAATTTTGTCATTTACGTCGATGAATTACAGACATCTAAAGTGCTACAGTTAAATAAGCACGTTTTTGGGCATTGAAGGTTTTCCTGGGGGTAGTAAAAGCCAAGTGGAAAAATCATGGAAATTCCAGGGGGTGGGAGGGTGGGGGGTCTTATGAACACCCCCTGGAACGGAAATTCCAGGGGGTATGGGGTCTCAAAATAAAAAACCATCCGTGGGGGGGGGGGGGGGGGTATGGATATTTTCTGGAACTACACATTGCACATGTAGTTTGACTACAAGTTACTTTATTCCATCAATGTCCTGAAGATGTACAATATGTCCAAACTTGATTGAAAGTAAGAAAAAACATTGTGTCAAGTTCTTAAATGTTCTTTTGATGTACCTTTAGCTCTGGCATCTCTTTTGACTCAGTGTCTGATTGTTTCTATTTTCAAACAAAAACACTATTGAGTAAAGACATTCTAATATCTAAATTCCTTAGATAAATACACTAACCTGTCCAAATCCAGCTGTGGGGAGTGGAGGAAAACTTGAAGGTGCCAAATCTAGAGTATCACTGTCATCTTTACTATGACGTACAGGACTGGAACGATTTTCTTTTGTGCGCTGATGATAAATGTTACCAATTGCATTGATTATAGATCACTTCTACTTGATAATGAATAATATTAAGAGAAGTTAATTAAACATTTTGGTTTTCACTTTTGATATTTTGACCAAATAAAGCAAAAACCAAAGTGTATAAATTTGTGGTTTAACTATGTATTGACCACAAAAACAATGAACTTGTATTTGCAAAACGGAAACACAACAACGGACAATTAGAGTTGATTACCAAATGCCTGCTGATGTCCTCACTACTTCCTCTCCTCCTTCTAAGAGGTTTTTGATTTCTTCTGTGAATTAAAAGTTTAGAAACATGAGAAGCAAAAATCAAATGAACACAAAACAAATCACAGTGGGATTAAGCAATCATCTGCTTTCAATCAGATTTCAATTTCTACCTTGAAAATTCCTCTGCATCTTTCCTAAATGAGCCTGCTGAGTATTTTGTGGTTTCTCTGTTACCAGCACTGTTGCTTGTTGTACCACTAGATGGTACATTACTAGTGGTAGCATTAGGACTTACTGAAGGAGTGACATTTACTGTTGATCCATTGGTTTGTTTATTGCCTTGATAATTATGGCCAGGTTTATTGTTTCTGTGTCCACTTGGACGATTCATGAAATGTCTTCCACCAGATTCTATGGAAAAAGGATGACAAACTGTGAGAAAAGTTCACAGCAAAATTTATAAATCCAAACACTATTGTATCTTTTGAATAATTAGTAATTAAACAGAAATGATTTTGCCATTTCTCTATTTTCAGCCCTATGCTTCTATGGATACATGTAAATTGTTTGACTTACTGTCATGCATTCCTTTGATTGGAGCAGGATTGAAACCATTTGGTGGGAAACCCTGAGCCTATTAAACACAAATACAAACATTAATTTTTATAAATGCTACATATCTCCTCGATTACAATTTCTCCATTTCCTCTTTTTGGCATTCGTTTGTTTGTTTGTTTCATTCATTCATTCATTCATTGTTATTTATTCATTCACTCATTTGTCCAATTGTATGGAAGTAGCCAGCTTCAATAGACCCTTTACACAATTCTACTAATTATATGCAGACACATTTTTCACCTCGTTTCAACTCACCTAAAAATGACATTATTTGGTGATTCTGTTTTAATGAGCCAAGTAAGGCCAAGGATATATCTATATATTACTAGTAACTTTATGCAAAGGGTATACTACTTAACAATGATGTACATACCATATGATGGTCTGCATAGGGTAGAGGTTGAGTTGGTGGTGGCCACGTATGGACCATATTTGGGTAAAATGTTCCATACTGAAAAACAGATTAGAAGAATTCCTTAAATGTTAGCTACTGTTAGATCATCACAGTTATTGTCTTAGATGTTTACAAAGGTCCAGAACTATGACTAATGGACTGTGTTTTCCAGTCAAACACCTTGTTGCAGGCCACAGCAAACCCACATTTGGTGCAATTTATTTAAAACATTGTCTACTATTGCTTACCTGTGTATTGTTAAACATAGGTGGAGGAGGTGGCACAGCAGGAAACTGAAACCTTGGACTGTACACAGCTGCTTGATGGGGTGGAGTTATCACTGAATTATCCACCTATTTGACAAATATGACTTCACAATCACTCACAATAATCTTGATATCCTCCCCAGTTTACAAGCTGTAATATTTGTTCCCAAATGCACCCATGTTGGTTCCAAATCAACCCAGTAATGGTATAGTTAACTTGGATTAACCAACCACAATGACCACAGGAAGCCCAATCAAGACATTTTAGTGAAACAATTAGTTTTTCATTGGAAGATGAAACTAATCAAAAACAAAGTTGAAGTCTGCAGTATTGTTTACTATTTAGATATATAAAACAAAAATGTGTACAAGGAGTTATTGTTCAACACAGCAACTAAAATATTTTGAACTGTACATGTCAATTGATAATGCAATGCATTGTAGAGGTAAATGCTTTAGCTACAACTACAAACTAAGGAGCTCATAAACATCTCATCATGCAAGCACAACAGAAACACAATAACATTAGCTTGAATAAAAGGGCAAAGGAGAAGATATTTTGTAAAGTATCGTCACAGAAGACATTGGTAGAAGCACGGTCAGACTCTAGACAAACCCGCACATTTCAATTGGCTTCACTCCTCTTCATAAATTGTGCCTCTGAGAAGTGTACGTATCTACTGTGTTCAATTGAAATAAGCTTTCATCAATTTTTCGGTGATCCATGGGTTAAAACCACAAGTTTAACAAAACTTAATAATTTATTAATAGTAGGAAAAAACACACATACAACAATTACCTGTGGCGATGATCGTGTCACACTCTTCGGAGGTGCTTGGTGTATTGTATTGGCTTTTATTCTTGCCTAAACAAAGTGGATACAATATTACATGTAAGATGAGGCTAAAAGATAGCACTCTTAAAATGGCAATTAACACCAGTATAATTACCATAATAGGCTTTCCTTTGAAGGTCCGTACTTCCTCTCTTAGATACTTATAAGCCTACATTGTAGAATACATAATTATAGATGAAATAATCAATGTCTAAAATATTTGTAATGAGAAATAGTGCAAACTGGGTTGCCTGTACAGTGGTACCTCTCAGTACAGACACCCCTATAATACAGATACCTCCATGTTATAGACAGATATTTATATATATCAGGCTATCAAACACAGAAAATAGTTTTTTATTTCTTAATTTTATTACAGACAATGGACACCTAATCTTGACCCCAGATGGCAAAATGCATACATATACCTCTGTATTATGGATAGTGTCTACTTTACTGACTCTTGTAAATTGAAATATTTTCCTGACTGTAATACAAGAAAGCAAATGTTCATAGTGCAGATATACATTTTAACAAAACAAGTTGTATACCTTTTGAGCAAAATCTTCATTGTCAAAATGAATGTACCAGTAGTCATTGCTAACAAATTCACATTTGGTGTGTTTTGGACAGCCTTCCCCTTCAAAAAGAGCTTTTACTTCCTACAGAAAACAAATAATAAAATACATCTAACACTTGCAAATAAGTTTAAAAGCTTTTCATGAAATGGTAAATTTTCTCAAGATACTATCTTTTCAAATTGATATCTCTTTTACACATGTACAGTACATCTAACACTTGCAAATAAGTTTAAAAGCTTTTCATGAAATGGTAAATTTTCTCAAGATACTATCTTTTCAAATTGATATCTCTTTTACACATGTACAGTACAGGTCTACATCAGCCTATGGCTATCCTATTAATGACTTTTAAACATGATGAACGATTCAGCATAGCTGGTGGGGTTGTGCATTTAGATTAATATTACAAATAAAAATAACTATCTCTTAACCTGTTTTATTAAATAAGTGTGTATGTATATACACTCAAAATATTAATTTCATGCATGTTCAAATCACATAATGATTATATAGGTACCTCAATAGGAGTAGATTCTGGAATCTCTCGTAATACTACAATACACCGTTTTACATTTGCTCTAACTTTCTCACAGAGATCATCCATTTGAAGTAGTGGAGATTCTGGAATATAAAGGAAGCAAAAATACTCAGTTAAATTTTTGGTACTGCAAAGCAAAGTGCCAAAAAGGATGAGTAAGGATAGACTCAGGAAAGGAGAGCAGTCAAGAGGCAGTCAAGAGGGAACACCCCACAAGAAATAAAGGGGTTAATCAAAAGACAAGACAAGAAAAGTGAAGACAAAACAATGGAAGGGAATGGAGAGGGGAAAAAAGGATGGAGAGTAAGGAGGAAAGGGAAAGGAAGGAGAGGAAAAGGAGAGGAAAGGGAAAGGAAGGAAAGGAGGAATGGGAGAAAAGGAAAATGAGGGGAAAGGAAAAGGAACAAAAGAAAAAAGAGAGAAGAGGGAATGGAAGGAAAGGAAAATGAGAGGAAAGGGAATTGAAGGAAAGGAAAGGGAGAAGAGGAAAAAGGAGAAAAATGAAAGATGAAATGAAAAATGGGATAGGAATAACACTAGTGAAGGAAAGGGAAGAAAACAAAAGAAAAGAAAATGGAGCATGTGTGTCGATTTCTAAGGGATCTCTTCAGTGAAAATCTGTCCTAAGGTTCTATAAACTGAAATTTGATTTGATTGAATTGAATTGAATTTAAAATTTAGTGATTTTTTTTCCTCTTTAAATACATAATTATGTAAACTATATTTGTGTGTGAATAAAGAACTTGAACTTGATCATAAATGCAGTTCTTGTGTTGATTTCTTACCTCTTAGCACTTCCTTGACAAGTTCTATGTCATTAGTAAGTTTTTTGATCTGTGGGAAGTGACAAAAATAATGTCATATAATACTGTGTGTGTTCAGGAGATACACATGAAATAACTAATACCTGGTTAAAGTTGGCAACAGTCCAGATAGGAACAAAGTTGTCACTGTCCATTTGAGATACTGAAATAAAAAGACATTTATTACTATCATTAACACAGCAAAAATTTTGCACTCCAAGTATTGTAAAAAAACATTTTTGAAGTACTGAAGAAGGCCAAAGAGGCCAAAACATTTACAATAAAGTCTTTGACCAGCAAGCAGTTCACAGGATGTCATTTTTTACTCGTGCCCAGGCCTTTAGGCCGGGAACGAGTTATAAACTGCAAATGGTTTTTTTTTCCGCTTTTCGTCTTGAGAATGCAGCATTCTTGCGCAATCGGTCACGTGTTACACCCCTGATTAGTTAAGAACGTAAAAAACAATGCCCTTCATTCATCACCCCCGTAGTGAACGCCAGCGAGGAACTTTAGGAATGCAAGATGGCCAACTACAAAGAAAATAGCTTTCAGAGACGGGCTTTTCCTGCAGTAGCACAATGTAATTTGGAGCTTTTAACTCGAGATATACTTATATACTTATAAGAGCTTCAGAACGGGCTGTTATTTTGAGCTTGATCTCCAATACTTTGACTAAATATTCTATTGGTTGAGGGCATTGCGCGCGCGACTGGCGAAGTTACTAAAAATAGCCTTAGCCACCACGAACATGGCACAGACATCAATACTGAGCTTCGCTCTCTTAGTATTATGGTCTCTTGAGTTTATTCAACTTCTTATTTCACTATATATACACCTATTTCAATAAACGTTGTCGGCAAAAGCCTACGCGACTCACCCGAAAAGGAGTATGGGTAGAAATTACTAGAGCTATAAAACCACACAAATATTCACACCATAATTCAACTTCAGCTTGCCATGACCTAATACATTAAAGAGCTTCATTTGCGGATGCTAAAATCAAGACCACAATGCGAAAAAGAGAGTAAAAGTTTGCAACTACCCATACTCCTTTTCGGTCTAGTCGCGAAGACTTGAGACCTCTCATACGACAACCTTTTTTGAAATAGGTATATATCTCATTTTACAACATTTGACTAAAATCTTGCAATCTGATTGGCCGAGAGCCATTGTTAATAAGAGTACTGACAATAGCTGACGCCAACATGTCACGCTCGTCCTTACAGAAAAAAGTTTGGGACAGTTTTTCAAACAGAATTGCTCGCTGCGCTCGTGGTTCCACTTTAGTTTTGAACATTTTTTGACGTCATCCATGATTAATAAGAGTACTGACAATGGAAAACTATCTTCAATTTGTTAAATTATTTGCTGTAAAGACTTCTACAACGGTATATTTGACACAATAACAAATCGTGTATTTTTTCGTTCATGTTTCGGATGTTTTATATATGAATAAAAGACGTTACGTGACCAAACGCGAAATACAAGGTCAATGGAATCTAGTTTCATGCCATTCCGATATTAAATCAAAATTCAGTACAAAAACCTCTCAACTGATCTCTTGAATGCTTGAATGAGGAATATAATTGACTTGCTTCTATGTATGTTCGTTTAGCAACATGTAGGATGAGAAATTCGTAGTTTTCCAGCTCATAGGAAATAGTCGTTATCGCGAGGGCCTCGGCTTTCAAGTACTCCATTTCATTTAGAGTTCGATATTTGGTCAAAGTATTGGAGATGAAGCTCAAAATAACAGCCCATTCTGAAGCTCTTATAAGTATATAGGTATATCTCGAGTTAAAAGCTCCAAATTACATTGTTATACTGCAGGAAAAGTCCGTCTCTGAAAGCTATTTTCTTTGTAGTCGGCCATCTTGCATTCCTAAAGTTCCTGGCTTGCGTTCGCTCAAAGGTGATGAATGAAGGGCATTGTTTGTACGTTCTTAACCAATCAGAAGTTCCTCAGGACGAACAGAGGAAAAAAAAAAAAAAACATTTGCAGTTTATAACTCGTTCCCGGCCTAAAGGCCTGGGCATGAGTAATAAAAAGTTGAATAAACTGGTATATTTTTGCATGTTGGAGATATCTAATATCCATGCATAAAGGCAAACACTAATAGCTGCTGACGGACAAATTGACTAATCAGATATTCTTTAAAAAGGTCAAAAAAGGTCTTTATTATGTTACGGTGAAGTGAAGAATGCGTGAAACGGCTCTGGGAAGAGTACGAACGGGGCCGGTCATTGAAGCCTCTCCTAAAAGGGGCTCCCAGGGCACGAGTGAACACACGTGTGCGTCTAGTCTAATTCTACAATATCTATATCCTCTTGGCATCAGCATTGAGTATCAGTTTGATCCTACTCGCTAGTGGCATGGTTGTTGGCGTTCCAACTACTTTTGTACAAGTTTATATATATATATATATATACTTTAAAATTGTCATGAACTTATTTCCAAAGAGTGCTCGACTATAAAAATAGGAGCAGGACATACTATGTATTAATTGTTGAAGACTTTAAGAATGATTCATTGTTTTATTGCTACAGGCTGTTTCGTATGATCAAAAATTGACCACACTCTTCAGGCAAGTTACAATGAATGACCGTTAAAATTCTGGCATTTGAAATTTACAGATTGTGATTGCGTTACGTGTTGATAAAATATCTTAAAGTATATTTGTGTCTGTGTCGACAAGGGCTAGCTAATTCGTTACGTTTGTTGAGAGTACAAAGATGCTTTTGACAGATGATTACATATTTTTCAGTTAGACATAAGTTACATTTTTTGCTTATATTACTATACGGTCTACATTTCTTTAGAATTTTCCACTTAATGGTAAAAGTTTTGTTAGCGTCTTTTAAGTTCCAAATATGTTTTGATAGTTCTGTTTCGTTTCTTCGGTTGCTGTGTTTAAATGATGTCTTGTGGTTTCTGTAACGTTCTTTAAAGTTTGTTGCAAGTCCTACGTAGGTTTCTGTCGATGTGGTTGTTTCTACAGTTGCTTGGTAAATTACGTTATTTTGGAGACATTTTCCTTCAAGGGGACATTCTGTTTTTCTTCTGCAGTTACATTCTTTGTTTTGTTCATCGGCTGTTTGCGTTGTGGTTATTTTCTTGCATGCCAAACATAAAGACCATCATTTCCACTCATAACAAGAAAATAACCACAACGCAAACAGCCGATGAACAAAACAAAGAATGTAACTGCAGAAGAAAAACAGAATGTCCCCTTGAAGGAAAATGTCTCCAAAATAACGTAATTTACCAAGCAACTGTAGAAACAACCACATAGACAGAAACCTACGTAGGACTTGCAACAAACTTTAAAGAACGTTACAGAAACCACAAGACATCATTTAAACACAGCAACCGAAGAAACGAAACAGAACTATCAAAACATATTTGGAACTTAAAAGACGCTAACAAAACTTTTACCATTAAGTGGAAAATTCTAAAGAAATGTAGACCGTATAGTAATATAAGCAAAAAATGTAACTTATGTCTAACTGAAAAATATGTAATCATCTGTCAAAAGCATCTTTGTACTCTCAACAAACGTAACGAATTAGCTAGCCCTTGTCGACACAGACACAAATATACTTTAAGATATTTTATCAACACGTAACGCAATCACAATCTGTAAATTTCAAATGCCAGAATTTTAACGGTCATTCATTGTAACTTGCCTGAAGAGTGTGGTCAATTTTTGATCATACGAAACAGCCTGTAGCAATAAAACAATGAATCATTCTTAAAGTCTTCAACAATTAATACATAGTATATATATATATATATATATACTTTAGAACTGAGAAAAGTTGGGTCACCAACAACCAAGCCACTAGCGAGTGGGATCAGAAATGATTCAGCACGATGATGGCATAAGAAACTTGATAAATGGAATTAGAAGGACGACATCAAGCAAACCACTTGCTGGTCGAAAGACTTTATTAAACGTTTCGGCCTACTACGGGCCTTCTTCAGTAAAACTACTTGTAGTATTTACAAGACTTGAAGCGTAAATGCCTAAGAGGGCTAGGCCCATATAAATAGTGAAAAGGAACAAAGGGTAAAAAACACAAAGAAATAAAAGTGGTAAAAATGAATGGAATTCCTATAATACAAGTCACGGGGATGCTATAAAAATCTAAGGTTAAAAATTGATTAATTGTATTTAATACGCTTGGAGGAGTTGAATTCCTGTCTTTTATTGAGCCCTTGTGGAGCCAAAGTACATAATTGTGCGCTCCAGAACGCTTCACGAGTAAGAAGAATTCGATCCACGTTGTCAAGGGCTTCGATTTGTTCAATTCCGATGAATTCAAAATCCTCGAAAGCGTGCTCACTGGTATTGAAATGAATGGCCGTTTCTTTGTGTTTTTTACCCTTTGTTCCTTTTTACTATTTATATGGATTTATATGGGCCTAGCCCTCTTAGGCATTTACGCTCCAAGTCTTGTAAATACTACAAGTAGTTTTACTGAAGGAGGCCCATAGTAGGCCAAAACGTTTAATAAAGTCTTTCGACCAGCATTGAAGTGGTTCACTTGATGTCGTCCTTCTAATTCCATCATGTATATATATATATATATATATGTATTAAATACAATATATTAAATACAAATATATATGTATTAAATACAATTAATCAATTTTTAACCTTAGATTTTTATAGCGTCCCCGTGACTTGTATTATAGGAATTCCATTCATTTTTACCACTTTTATTTCTTTGTGTTTTTTACCCTTTGTTCCTTTTTACTATTTATATGGGCCTAGCCCTCTTAGGCATTTACGCTCCAAGTCTTGTAAATTCTATTACTGAAGAAGGCCGATAAGGCCGAAACGTTTAAATTATTAAGAGTTCTGAACCAGCAAGTAGTTCGCAAGATGTCAATCTTATTAATACTACAGTATATATATATATATATTTTTTTTTTTTAAATAAAAGTATATATAAAAGTGTACTGTATATATATAAAAGTGTACAATATATTATAATAAAAGGTTGTTGAAAACACACACTAGACTGAACTTCTGGATTTCAGCTTAATTTTCAAAATAAACAAATAAATGTCTTTGGTCTATAAGGCCAAGGCAAGCTAAATGTAAATTTTCATGACAGTTATATTCATGTGGATTCTTTTTAGCTTTAGTCATTTCTATCTACACTACCTTGAGTGTTACTAGTTTAAAATAATTCTACTTACACAAGTAAGTATCTCTTGATAGATTCTCTCTGGAAATTAAAACAATTCAAGTTAATAAAACCTGATACAACACCTTTTGAAACAAGGTGATCTAAGAGTGTTACCTCAGACTTTATATAATTTAAATCACGGACTGCTTGTTGTTGTAAAAAATAAATCTAATTCATCACACTAGAACATTACAAGGTAAGAACTAAACACCAGGTTATTGTAATGTCATGTGACATTTTGAAATGCTATGAGCTCTATGCCACTTGTTATGTCACCTTATTTGCTAGTCTTAAGTGTTAATTCTTAAGGTGTTTCTCTACAGTTTTTTTTTTGACTGCCACACTAAGATCTTTTGAACGGTTTTTAAAGTAACTTTCTCTGTGGAATTCCATAAATGAAAATTGAAAAACATTTAAGCAAAAGAAATTCATTAAGACAATCAAAGCTGATCTTTCTTCATCCTATTCATCTGCTAACTCAATATTATGAATGAGATAATCCTCAAAATGTTCAAGGTATCAAAATGTAGAAAGATTTTAATGAGCCTTAAATGTCTTTCTAAATAATACTGAGCGACTCCTTGTAACATGCAAATTCTATGATAAAAAACGCTTTTGCAATTTACTCAAAATCAAACATACAGAATTTCTTGATTCAAAGATAAGGGATTTGGGTGATACCCTATAAGTGAGAAATGTTATTGAATTTTCTGGATGTCATCAAATGTACTCAATATTTATGTTTCAGTGATTTCAATGTTTCTTGTTTATCATTGCTATGGCACCGCATACCCCAATAAAATGTACATCATACTAGACTTCAGACAAAGGGTGATCGTTGGTGAGAGCCTCGGGTCAATTAAGCAAAAGAAAGTTATTGTAAAGACCATTCAAAAAATCTTAGTGTGGCAGTCAAAAAACTGTAGAGAAACACCTTAAAATCAGGAAACAAAAAAGAATGTTCACCTCAAACAAAGACTCCTTCATTCTCACTCTATCAAGCAGTACAACATCAACCTGCTACACTCATGAGTTGCAATTTGTGGCTGATAAAAGAAAGACCTCCTTTCCTCAGCACAGGCCTTCTACAGGAAGCTCAAGCAATAAGTTTACAGTTGAACCTCCCTTCAGTGGACACCCTCAGGACCAGTCATTAAGTGGTTGGTGAGTGGTCATTAAGTGGTTGGTGAGTGGTCGATAAGTAGTCGGTAAGGGGTTGATAAGTGGTTGGTGAGTGGTCGATAAGTAGTCGGTAAGGGGTTGATAAGGGGTAGGAAAGTGGTCTATAAGTGGTCAGTAATTACGTTAGACTGTGGCGGAGGCATTTTTCTTATTGTCACTGTTTGGAAAAAAGAAGAGCAACATTTTGACCTGGAAAAAGCCAAACTTTCCGCACAATGAAACTTGATATCTTGTGTAAACTGTCACGACATTAATTAGCAGGTTTAGTGATAACAATCTAACAAAAACACCACATCGACATTCTGACAAGCAAATTTGACTATGATTGCCTCAGAATCAAAGATGACACTCAAAATCAACAAAAACTGCAATTCACATGAGATTCTTCCTGAATTTTATTTCTATGAAACTACAAAAGCTATTTGATATGATTTTTGTGATGTTTTATATCAGCTCACAAGTCTGATTCCTGGTCATTTGTGGTCAGTGTATCTTTGTAAAAAAAAAATCAAAGCAAACCAAAATATCTTTCTTTCTCAAAACTGTAGCTACTTTTGTAAACCAAATTGAATATTCGCTGATTCTTGATGATGGTTGATAACTTCAGTAAAGTAACGGTAATATAACAGGTAAGGTGATGGTAAGGTAACCGTAAGTGGGCAATGAAATCAGTTTACCGACTACTTACTGTATGCTGCAAATTGTTTACTATAGCTGTCTGCGAGTTGTTCACTTATGGAAGGTTAGAAATGTAGAGTTTGTTAGAAGGGACTGAGGGTTGCTGTCTGCTTACAGGAGGTGTATGCTTATCAGAGTTGACTGTTGGTGCAAGTGTATATTTCTTATGTGCTACTATATATGATATTTAAAATCAAGAGAACCTTGAAAAGTAATACTCCAACTGATGCTGAAGTGAAGCCTTCAACTCTTCTAATGATAAGTTATCTGGGGAATTTTCCTGTGACAAAGGACTGGGGTATGGACCCCCATATCCATTTACTGCAGGTGGACTGTACTGAAGGCTGTCCGACATTGTCCCTATATGCTGTTCTTTGGCATTTTGTTGCCACTTGGAAGCTACTGTGGTTGGAGTATGTGGTTCAGTGCTTTTATCTGACAAAGTCATCAAACTGCAAAAACAAAATACTTCATGTAAAAGTATCCATTATAGTGTTGACATCCAGTGAGATTGTTTGTATATAATAATAAAATAATGAGTTATAATAAAAAAGGTTTTCAATTGACACTAATAATCACCATCACTACATTCAACAGATACAGTAAATATATAATAATGCTGAATTTCTATAATTAGACAGCCTGAGTGGAGTTTGAATTCACACTGCAGGTGTAAAATACTACTTAGTCTTGGCCCCAAGATCTGGGGCTTAGAGTCTAAGTACACTCTGTAGAATGAGGGTGGTCCCAATGACTGCAGACGTCTGCATACCACCCAGCACATCTGGAATACTAAGATCTTTCAGGTACCCCTCAAGATTACTTGACACAACCCCTAAGCATCCATCAACCAACAGAACTACCTTTTTTGACACCTGGTGCAACTTTCATATCTCCCTTGCAAGAAGAGAATATTTGGCAATCTTCTCCTCTTCCTTCACCACCACATTACGATCCCAAGGCACTGAGAAATCAACAAAGGTCCACTCACAAGCCGCCCAATTCAACACAGTAACATCTGGACGATTACATTCCATCCTCTGTGTTGTCTCAACACTCCTGTCCCACCAAATCTCTACCTCCCCAACCTCTGAAATCCTAACCTGATCTGGAACCTCTTTGTACCAAACATCAACACATTTCACCCCATACTTCCCACACAACTCCCAATACACCCTCAAACCCATTCGATCATGTCTCTTCTTATACAGCTTGTGTGCCAAAACACTACAACCACTCGTCAAATGACCAACAGACTCCACCTCCTTCCCACAAACCCTACACTTTGGATCCACATTCTCTTTCTGAATGGTCGCCCGGAAAACCTCATTCTCAAAGCCTGTTCTTGAGCTGCAAAAACAAACCCCTCGGTACCTTTATCCAAATACCCTGTCTGTTCTCCCTGGTGTCCCATTTCGTTAAAATCATCTAATCAACAGATTACCCAAAGTTCATTTTGGTTTCAGCTTTTATGTTTTTATTACAAGAAAATCCACATCTTAATAGTCTTTTTAATATTTCAATCACACTTTGGCTTGTTAAGATACACACTACGGACATTGTTAACAAAGAGAATTTAATTGTTTCAAGTGATAAGGGTTGAAGGAGGTACATTTATGGTTGTTAAAGTCTAATGTGAACACAGTAAATTATCATATTTGTAATACCACCTATTTCAACATTTACTGCATGTTTTGTAGACTGTGTGTCAGGTTAGAGCCACAGTGAATTTTGTTAGAATTTTTTTAAATGCTCAAAGTAAGAATAAACCAGAATGTACAAAATCTTCTTTACAGGAGATAATCTTACCTCAAATGGGTAAAGACTGCTGCATTAGGGTTTAGAGTTCCATTAGGCGAGATGGTTGCATCCTAACAAGTGCATAAATTAATATCATTAGAATTCAGATCATCAATCATATTTGTGACATTAATTAACATCCATAGAAACTCTTTCATGAGAGAAAATGATGTAGTTTGAGTAAACAAACAATATAAAAATATACTACAGTTTATATACACAACTCCAAAAGTAAAACAATATTTCTTGCAATTTATTTATTTATGCTATAATACTTTTTATAAGCTAAACATCTTAAAACAGAAAAAATATTTCATCTACCAGAAGTTTCACGTTTATAACCACAAGACTACAAGAGTGAATTTACCATTCGTTAATGTATAGAACATAAATCAAGGAAAGCTTCAATACATGTTGCATGTTTTATCAAGAGTTTGAAATTTGAAAACAAACACCTATATGGTTGAACATAAAAAAATAAAAGCTATATCATAACAAGGAATCCAGCAACTAGTGACAGGGTTTCAAAATAATTCAAGTGAACAACTTTTCTGTGCTATCACATATCCCTTGAAACAAGCTTTAGAAATAGATATGACAATGTGCTAATCACTAAAGAACTAAATTGGTTAATTCATATGCTTCTTGCAGAGAAAAAAAATAAGCCATCAATCAATAAGCAAAGGGATTATAACCCTGAAACTGGAATATGACACTGTTAACATTCAAAGATTAATGTGTACCTTATGGTCTACTAACACAACTGGGTGCTATTTCAAATTGAAGGGAGCATAACGCATTCATATAAACTTCAACAGTTTCACAAGTCTATATCTATGTATGATCTGTTTCATGAGAACTCTACTGCTAAATAGATCAGTTAAAAAATAACTGTTTGAGTGTCCAATGTGTTCTTGTGCACTAATTCAGGGACACTGTACCCTGTTACACACTACCACTACATTCTAATATTCTAAGCACACAACTCTAAGCTTATTAGTTCATTTTTACTGACATCTCACTAGTTCACTTTTACTGACATCTCACTAGTTCATTTTTACTGACATCTCACTAGTTCATTTTTACTGACATCTCACTAGTTCATTTTTACTGAGATCTCACTAGTTCATTTTTACCAAGATCTCACTAGTTTATTTTTACTGACATCTCACTAGTTCATTTTTACTGAGATCTCACTAGTTCATTTTTACTGAGATCTCACTAGTTCATTTTTACTGACATCTCACTAGTTCATTTTTACTGACATCTCACTAGTTCATTTTTACTGACATCTCACTAGTTCATTTTTACTGAGATCCACTAGTTCATTTTTACTGACATCTCACTAGTTCATTTTTACTGACATCTCACTAGTTCATTTTTATTGAGGGACGAAAACCGGAGGATCTGAGGAGAAACTTTGTTCATCAAATAATGATGAACAAGCAGTACATAATTCACAAGAGTAAATGTCTTGGTAAAACCCCTGGGAAATTCAAAAAGAGCTCTTGGTTTGAAGGGCTTCAATAATACATGTTGTATTATCACATGTTGTGTCTGGAAACCCTTCTCTTGTAATCATCTAGATAAACTCCTATTTCAAAACCAGCTATAAAACAATAATCAAACTATTTACCTACATATAACTATTGTTTAGGTGCTTAAAGATAATTTAGAGGTACATTTATACTTCAGATGAAAAGAAAATCTAAGTGATTATACTTTCACAATGTGTTCAAACTATAATGCTATAAAAGGCTATCATTGTGAAATTCGTTGTACACAAGCTCGTGTGTTTAGCAAGCTTTAAATACCTGAAGCATATCTGTGCACATGTAATTGGTTAACCCTTCAAACAATTCTATTTAATATAGCCTCATCAAAGAAAGCTACTGACGTTGCAGTAAATAACATCGAATTTAGCAGTCTTTGTTCGATTCTTTACCAGCTGGACAGCGCTACAATATACATATTACCAAAATGACGAGGTGGAGCAACAACAAATACATAACTTTTCTCATGCTTTGAAGACGATCGCATTAAAATAGCACGTTTTTAAAGCATTCAGTGAACTTATTAAACTGAGACCCTTCTAAATCAGCTAATTCTGCATTGATATTCCCGAAAGTGAATTTCTAGCCTGCGGGGCTTACAACTGCTCGTACAATTACTGAATCTCAGACGGTGAAAGTACACTGAACCACGAGCTATCATAACATCTGTAGCTCGTAAAGTTAACTTGAAATAAAACCTTTAGTGGTGGTTGTCTTAAACACTATGCTTCAGTGGATCTTTTGGGAGGACGTCGCAGAACTAATCGACAATTTTATTTTATTCGCATTCCGTAGTTGTTTACTGATCAGCACTGTGATCGCCATTTTAACGTCTGATCGTGGTCGAGGCTACGACATAGTTCTCGGCAAAATTCGTTTCTTAGACAATATTTCATTGATCAAGCTTCGCTCTGAAGCTCGAAAAGGAGACTTGACCTAGTGGAAAAGGTATTATCCGCGGATGTTCATCTACCTCCAACCCAAATCATGACAATATTGCCCCAGAATCGCCACAGAACTGTGGAGCATAAAGTATATTTCACCGAAATGTTTACACACATACAGCTTCGTTTATATCCAGACTAACTCTTCCGTAGCCTAAAATTATCTTCCTGTAAATTCGAAAGTCAAAGTACGGTGTAGGTATCATCCGTAGTTTCAAAACAATATTACAAATAACCTGGTTTCGAGATCCAAGAATTCTGCTCTGAAATCGCGCGGTCTTTTGTAAGCAGAAATTAACATGGAGGATTTGCCGGAAAAAGAGACTTTCTTAATTACGTCTTGTGACTTATCTGAAAGAACAGTCTGGGATTCGTACATCGAACTTTTTAGTCAGATAATTAAAGATGTGAGGACATTTATGGTGGTGATTCTACGTAGGGTTGTGTAGTGAGTTTTAATTTCTAGTCAGTCATCCCACCCTCTCAAATGACTCTACCTACCTGCTTGACTTCTGGTGATCGAGGTGGAATTTCACTCGATGAATTCGCAATTTCAGAACTCATACGGATGAAAACGTCAGTTTATTGTTGTCCCTTGTGTTCTCAATACCAGACGACTTATAAATGGAAGACAAGTCTTTATAACTTCGATGTTTTCACGCCTCTTGTTTAAGAAACAGAAAACAGTCTACGTAGAGTGACAGACTCAACTTGGTCTCACAACTCTGTCAGCGGTGGGCTTGTCGTCTTCCTGTGTTCTTTCTCAAACTCTCTTTTAAACTCTAAACAACTTGTAAAAATAAAGCACTTTGCCTCTTCCTGGTTGAGCTAAATTAAGCTTCAAGTTACTGAGAGATTTCAAAGTGTTCCTCTCGGGATAAATTCAGTATCTGCTTCGTAAGCAACACACGTGGCGACCACAGAGAAGTGCGTTATATATCAAGATGCTTCCTTTCTACCAGCAATTTTATCCTTGAACTCCACTGCTGGACAACAAAGCTTTTAAAAACTGCCTTACCAAAGTCAAAAACTACTTTTCAGACGCGAAGCACTGTTAATCCACAGACGAATCTCAAATCTCACTCCAAAAGGCAGCCCACAGTAGCAGCAAACAAACCGGACTCAAATCTATCACCCCACGCATGCTAATTTTATCCCATAGTACAAACTTTTTGATTGATTTGTTCAGCCACCGCCAATTTCTATAACAGCCAATCAAAATGCATATAAGAAAACTTATTTTCATTCACGTTCATTTATCGATTAGTTATTGATTGAAACAAACAGTCTTCGACTTTTGATCGATCACACATGGCAGTCATCGACGTATTTGATTGGCCAACAACCAGGGGCCAACAACAGCCAATCATCGACGATGTTAAAGAATTCCCAGGTTGGATGCAGCAGTCTTGCAAAATGGAGGCTGAAATTGGAGATGTGCGCCATGAACATCGATTTAATGAAGCACAATTGCACACTTTTTTAACGAAAAACTTGCCAGGGTTTCCTCAGCAGCATGGAAAGTTCATTGTTCGTCAGTATAAGTAAGAAATAGTCATTCATGATATGTGCAAACATCGCTGATCAGTTGCTCAAATTAGCAGTAATAACTTAAGCTTAATTCTCCCTCAATTTTTTTGTCTAAATCTTCTTTTATTCGAAATAATTTTTGAACTGGCACTACTTTCAAAACTTTCGTTCTCTTAACTCTTTCCCTACTGCCTCTTAGAAAATCGTTCCTTCAGGAACGATGGAGTTATAAAATCGTAGCTTTGTTTGTTCTTATAAAAATTAGTGAGATGATTATCATATATCATATATCATATATCATATATCTTTATATTTTTATCTTTGTCTGATTAGGAGAAAGGAAACTGAATATTACCTTCATAGTTTTATATATATAGTAGAATATTTTATGAATTTCGTTTTTTTTTTTCTTGTGTGTGTATTATTATTATTGTTTAAAATGGCCTTCACAAGCTAGCCGTGTTCTTGTTGACCATACTTTAAATCCTTACCTAGAGGCTTGTGAATGCCATTTTAATTAATGTAAATTGTTTTTATTAATAGGGCACGCTTTAATTGGAGCCCAGCTCTGTTGCGTGTCCCTCACCATTATTTATTTTATATTTTTATTTATTTTTATTTGTTGTTTTAATTGGTGAAAGTTTAGTAAATAAATAGTGAAGACTGCAGTCATTCAAAAGTCGAATGGTGGCTTCTTCCAGTTCACAAAACCAATAAAATCCAAATACAGGCTTCTCAAAATAATAGCACTTTTACCCCGTTAGTTTTCTTTGAAATCGTTATTTAGTATCCAAATTACACTTTTAGAGTAAAGTTCAGTCCTAGTACTTGTCATCCAGCTAAGTTATTTTCTCATCAGTCGAACACCGGGCACAGGGACAAGCATTTTGCACATGAATGCCATTTTTTCAACGACCACCACCGCAAAGCATGATGGGAATCCAGCTGCCAGCGACAGCACTTCACCCCTTTCCTAAGAATTGAGCTTTTTTATATAAGTCTAGAGTCATCGGACCCTACAGGCCAAATATCACTTTCCTGACATCTGTAGGACGTGAAATATTTGAGTCTTGCCTTGTTAGGGTGCCATCGTCTTTCTCTATGAAGCTCTTCAGGATAATCATTTCGAAAAATTCCCTTTCTTGAAATAGTGAACTTTTCTCACATTTCTTCGTGGATTATCCAAGTACTGAACTCAGTTTGTCGAGACAGTGCGACTTAGGCTGTCACAGGGCTTAATGATGCCCTCCAACTTCTTCATAGATCAAGAAATGACTCTAAAAAGCTCAATATTTACATGAAATTCCAGGGAAATGGCGCCATCCTGAACGATCTTGATGTCTTGCTAACGAATTCTTGTTGTCAATCAAAAATATGAGCCCCCAGCAATTGTGCACAGCAGTGATTTTCACAGGAACTCCAAAACTCAAAAGAACTAGGGGAGGTTTTCACTAGACCTCAAAAATACAAGAGTTTTTGCCTGATTTTGGCCGTAGGGAAAGGGTTAAACCAAATGATTTAACTTACGAGCCAGTTTATTATAATCGGGGGGGATGGTTTTGTGGGGTGGAAGCGGGGGGGGGGGGGAAGCTGCATTGTTCACTTGACGAAATCATATCATATCAATAGACAACAAAAACTGAATTGTTCTCATTTTCACATGCAGACATATTTTGTGATTTGAGCCATTGATTTATTCTGAATTGCTTGCTATTACTGTTATCAACTTACTCCTTTATGCAGATCAAATCAAATCTTTTGGTTTAGCCTTGGATTTTAGAGTAGCATTACCACTAATATATATCCAAGACTCATTCACACTCACTACCACTACATTTGATATACTCTACACACATTCAACTCACACGTATAAGCTGATCAACCATGATTGATGTATTTTCTTATTTAGATCTGGGCAGTCCAATCCAACTTTCCTCCTTCATAAAAATGGTTTTGATATAGTGCTCAGAAAGAAGCCACCAGGACTATTACTTAAAGGGGCACACAGGGTAATGTATATTAACAATAAATATTCCTGTCCATTTTGTGTGAAAATAGACAACTATAAAATACAGCATTTTACAAAAACTCTGAACCCTTTTATGTAATATATAAATATATATCGAAAGTATTGAAGAAATTATGGAGTTATGCTCCACATATTTGTGTATCATCATATTTGACTATAATTTCCAAAATTTAATGAAATTCGGTGAAGAAAATTAAAGTTAAACTCTATTGATTGATTCTGTATCCTATTTATAGGGCTACATCACGGCACCATATTTTGTTTTTCTAATGATTTATTAATAAGTTTGTTTCATTTTAATCAATAGTTTATTCTATTGATTTTGTATCCAATTTATAGGGTTACATCATGGCAACATATTTTATTTTTCTAATGATTTATTAATAAGTTTGATACATTTAAATCAATGGTTTATTTAGAAAGCCAGTTTCAACATTCATACATCCATTGTTAAATGAATTGATACATAACATTGTTAAAGAAATATTGAAAGGTGTTGTAAACAGCTATGGCAGATGGTTTCATCGTCACAAATGTTGAACAGTGATGTTGAAACAAATTAATGTTGAAAATGTTTGCCAATATTGGGCTTAACACCAATGATGTTCTCTTAGATTGACAGGGAGTTCAGGATTTTGACAGCTCTATACAGTGTATCATTCCCTGTAGCCAAACCTTTACTTTATTGCAAGGATACCAGTGTTATAGGAACACAATTTTACATTATGGAACATGTCAAGGTATCTAAAAATATGTTCTTCACCACAGTGCAAAGTCCAAAAGTATGACCAGCTATAATATTTTTGCATTCTTTTGAAAGAGCAATCATCCAATTAGCATCTGAGAGTTCTCTTATCTTATCTCTTATCTAAGTGCTAATTGGAGGATGACACTTGAGACAAAAGTATGCAAATATGTTAACACCAGTTTTGTGCTGTAAATGTTACAATCTTATAATATTGTCTTTTCATGTAATTGTTCTCAAACCCATTATGGTAAGCAAGGATGGTCTCAGCAGTGAGAACACCAGTCTGTCACCTCTGGTCCTGGCGGCCGGGTTTGCTTCCTGGACTGGGCATCACGTGTGGCTTGAGTTTGTTAGTTCCTTCTCTCTCTTGCTTCAAGTAAAAAATGAACTAGTTTCAATCCAAGCTGTGCTCCATGGTCAGACGTGGGTCAGATGGTGGCTGCTACATGTTGATTATGTAACTATGTTTTTGTCTTCGTAACTGAAAGCACCCTTGTATATATACCTTTGACTCAACCATGTTGAGTTGTGCCCTTAGTAATATTCAGCACTTGTGCTGCAAGGAAGGGTGATGAAGTATCCAAATCATATTATTGCCACTCCTGATTTCAATCAGGTTTCCCCCATTTCACCTGTAAAATTGTTTTATATTTTTGATAGCTTGGGAGCTTAAATTAAGCTGCTACAGAAAGCCACCATGTATAATTATGTGCCCTCCTTTCAGAAAGGGCCCCTAATATAAGCATGCACCCTAGCCAATGTGACTCCCTTGAAGGCCCTTCTCTCTGCCCCTCCCCCCTCCCCCCCCCCCCCCCCCCCCAAACACACACACTCTTCTGAGAGTCTGTTATGCAATCACTTTAATCCTTGAAAATGAAATACTAAGTGCCCAAGAGTTCTTTTTTGATGGGATAATGATGAATATAAATATTCCTGTAAAATTTTCATTTTATGTATCTCTGTAACCTAAATAAATACCTTTAAAGGGCCGTATTTTTCGTATACCTTCCCTACCTGGACTGTCAGCCTCAGAACGTCTTGGAATCTACAGTGCAATGTTAACCACACTAGCCAAGCTACATAGTATAGACTGGAGGAAACTGGGACTGTCTGATTATGGTAGCCATAACAATTACTTGAAAAGACAGGTAAATTCAGGATATGATAAAACCTCAATAAAGGAATGAATAACATATATATGTACATGTATGTACTTTCTTGATATCTTAACCTCAAATTTCAAGATGAGCAAAGCAGCATTTATCTGTTTTCACACCTATTAATTAAAAACGTTTTTAGAATTGAGATATTTGTTACTTTTATAACTCCATATCTCATCAACTGAGAAACAAAGCTTGCCCTGCTGCTCCCTGTACTGATTATGGTAAAAAAGAGTTTCATAAGCCATGAATACTTAGTGTGTATCGACTATTATTAATAACAACAACTTCTGGGAAGTCCATTATTAAACAAGCACTAAAGCAAACTGTGATACATAAGCCTAAGCACCATTTCGCCAGGTATGGGTGTCCCAATATGGTCGTCATAGAGACAATGGACCACAGTTCGGGGAGTTCAAGCACATGACAAGTAGCCCTGGCAATAGCAAAGCCAATGGAAATGGTACTTACTGTTACCTTACCGTTACCTTACTGGCCACTTACCATTACCTTACTGACCACTTATCGACCACTTACCGTACCGTGGAGATTGTTCATGATTACCGACATTATTACCAACTATGAAGACACTACATAACTACAACTGTTTTCTTTCTCGAAAAGGAACAATGCCTCTTGAAGGACCAACAGTTTCAATAACAAAGGTTTTATGACAAATCAGCGAGAGATCTACCATTACTCAACAAGGGTGACACCATCCAGATGAAGCCCTTCAGGCCTGGTGAAAGAACATGAAGGAAAGCAGTCGGAATTATTTTGCAAGTGATCATTGATCAAAGTCTATATTCTCCTAAAGTTCTTTCAATTCCACAGGAGAATTCAGCATTTGATGCTCTGATCAAATGCTGAATTCTCCTGTGTACATGTAATATATGTTTGAATAATAGTTATTGTTATAATAGGTATTAACATGGGGTAAACAATACCATGCAGCAGCTACTGATTCAATTCCAAGCATGGACAATCTAGAGAAACAACTACAGTCAAAAATACCTCAAGATAATTTCAAGACTGGTAAATACACATAATACAGTCAAACCAAGAAAACCATTTATAAACACCTATAATATGTCTGCAATGTTTATAGTGGTGCAAATAATCTCATGAAAACTGTAAAATAGTTTTAACTTCACCTGAAACCTCAGGCTGATCAGTCTTGCTCCAAAACTTCTTACAATAATTATTTTATAAATTTCGTTCTTGATATTTTTTTTAAAATTATTCTACCAGAAATTGGATTCTCAAAAACATTTTTAGCATTCTTTAGGTGTTCACAGTTTTCTTAGTTTGGAAAACCCGAGGAGCTGCCATTTTTTTGCAGGAACAAGTGACAAGAAACTGGCAGGAAAATTTTTTTAGGACGCGCGCATACATCCGGAACATTTGGTACATAACTTTTTCATATGTTCACTAGTGAAAATATGGAAAATACAAGTGTTTTAGTTTCCAGTAAAATGCTATTACTACTATTATCCATATAATAACAATTAAATGATATGTATAGGGGATAATTCATCATATAGGTTATCTACAATCGGCTCCTTTTTGAATTGACACACTTTCAAAAAAATGGTCAAAATTCTACGTTTATGAATTGTGACTTTTCCCCCCTCGCCCCCTAAGCAATGTTGTCCACTAGTCAGATTCCAGGGTGGGAGACTTTTCTCACCTCAACATTGAATAGGAGGGGGGGGGGAATAACTGAATTAAACAAACTTAGTTGCCAATGAGGACAAATTTAGTAAGATAGGTCATTTTCTTCCACAAATGTGTCATTCAAAAAGGCACCAGTTGTAGATGTACTTTGAAAATATCAGATGCTGTTGGACTTGTCAATCTTAAGCCTGGTTCAGATATCTGCAATTGCTGCATTAACGTTTTTTCGGCATTTTGTGGCAAACTAAAAGTTAAGTTGATTTGAGGAGCTTCATTCTATTGATGTCTAATCAGTTAGAGAAATATAACTAGCAAAAATATATTCATTTCGGAAATATTTCTCCTCTTTTTCTCTCTGATAACGATTCTAGAAATTTTTCAAAAAAATTGAATGCAGGCAGCATTTTTCCAATTGCAAAAACAAGGAAAAAACAATTAATGACACTGGGTACACACATTGTTATGCAGTCTATGCTTTGTGACTAAGTAGCTATAGGGAAAATGCTTAAACTTTGGGATACACGCTGTAATTGATAAAACATTTCTTTACATGATTATAGTGATAGTCCATGGTGATAGTGATAGTCCATAGTGATAGTGATAGTCCATGGTGATAGTGATAGTCCATGGTGATAGTGATAGTCCATGGTGATAGTGATAGTCCATGGTGATAGTGATAGTCCATGGTGATAGTGATAGTGATAGTGATAGTGATAGTGATAGTGATAGTGATAGTGATAGTGATAGTGATAGTGATAGTGATAGTGATAGTGATAGTGATAGTGATAGTGATAGTGATAGTGATAGTGATAGTGATAGTGATAGTGATATAGTGATAGTGATAGTGATAGTGATAGTGATAGTGATAGTGATAGTGATAGTGATAGTGATAGTGATAGTGATAGTGACAGTGATAGTGATAGTGATAGTGATAGTGACAGTGATAGTGATAGTGACAGTGATAGTGATAGTGATAGTGATAGTGATAGTGATAGTGATAGTGATAGTGATAGTGATAGTGATAGTGATAGTGATAGTGACAGTGACAGTGACAGTGACAGTGATAGTCCATGCTATAATTGATAAAAGATTTCTTTACGTAACAGTGATAGTCCATGGTGATTTTAGATTGGACAACATTATCTTTCATCCTACTAAGGTAAGTATTCTAGTGAAAACTGCACAATACATTTTATAATTCTTTTTAACTTGAAAAATGATGAAATCATTTTTGATTCCATGATCACCATCTACTGATTATCATTTTTCAGGTTTGAAGACTGAACCATATTTCTTTTTCTTCCTTTTTAACTCGTGGATTTGCATTACTTGTGGATTGCAAATCCATGAGTTATTGTGAGGGGTCAAAATATACTCACTCACTCGCACATTGTTAAACTATGCTACTGCACATGCTCGACGTTATTGACCACAGGCCAAAAGTAATGTGGGTTCTGGATACAAGATCAGTGAAGTAAATATGATTTTGGGACTCCTGTGTTTTTCAAATATGCATCAATGACATTTGCTTGAATTGTTCAGCTGATTGGATACACAAAACTTGCTTTGGAATTGAATGATCTAAAAGGTGTGTTCTGTAAACAAGGTCTGTATTTAATTATCATCTTGGAGTGTTGAAATTCTACTCAAGACTCCTCCATGATGAGTTTAAATCGTGGAGCCTTCAAGTCAGATGATGGACACGAGAACTTCTTTCATTAGTATAAAGATCATGCCTAGAGATTCCATGACTTACCTTGTGCTCACACTTTGCTAAATGTGTCGGATGTTAGGGGAAATTGCTTATAGTTAATTTCTTATTCCTTGCCATATTTTGCACTATACTACTCTGCTTGGAATAAGTTTCATCGTATCTCCATTGAGCTGTTCGATACTCAGACGTGAAAACCTAATTCTGGGTGGACTTTGTACGTCACCTATCGTCAAGCAACAAAAATTGTCGCAAGTTCAGCATCAAAGTCATCCATGCTTTTAGAGTTTTGTACTTTATCAGCATGCGAGTAAATGTTAAAATAAAAAGCAAACAAAAACATTTTGAGTATGACCTGGCTCCCACCTGAAACAGCCTAATACTGGCCGTGAGTCAAGCCGCTAGTTTGTGTTTGTACTCTTTCAGCACAAGAGAGAATGTTGAAATAAGCAGGAAACAAAAATGGCAATTTGACTCGGCTTTTCTCTATATGACAAATATTTGATCAAAATGCAAACGTTTCATTTTATCCACTGTGACCTTTGACGAGTCAGATGGGCAAAACTTGTGTAACTTGGCCAAAATAACTCTATTAGATGTGGATCTAATTGACTTTTTGTAAAATCTAGTGTAATTGATTGCAGACTATACACTTTGAGATGCATATACCTCAGATACTAACTGATAAAAATTAATGAGAGATTTATATACATTGTATATAATGGAATTGTATTTATCATTCACTTGATCTAAAGCATCAAATCCAAGTTAGACAATGCGACACCTTTCTCCATAATGCAATGTACAATGAGTCTGAGGCAACATCACGCAAACTCGCACGAGCAGAGTCTCCCTTTACCGCATTCGCGTTTGCGGAGAAGGTAAAGGGAGACTCTGCTCGCAGGGTACATCACACAATACAGGAAACCAATTTCGCTCCAGAAAACATCTAGTATTTATCAGTTTATCATACGTCCTCAGCAATGAATTCAGATTATGAGTCTGATACAACGTCATGCAACATAGGCAACCAGTTTACACTCCATATAAAAGTGCGCATGTTAGGCTAAGGATTACACAAAAGACAATTCATAGAAGTAAAAAAATTCTAAATGGGTAAAAACATTCAGCTCTCATTGCTTCTACTCTGCACATATAGCTCAATCCACAAGTTATGTCGGCCATTGGCGGGTTGATTTTCTTTTACTTTATTTTTGTCATAATTATGACAATTCTTACTATGTTTTGTAGTGTGAAGTCTTAGCAGTGCTTGACTGGGAATTATCAACACTTGGTCACCCTGTGTGTGATCTGACCTATACCTGTCTACCTTACTACTGGCCCAAAGAAGCATACTCTGAAATGACGTCCTTAAGTAAGTAGATGAAATGCAAAGCTGATGCAGAGGAAAAGTGACACTTATATAAGGAGTGCACAGCCATGCAGTACCACCATCTCCACAGTAGCTGCCCACACTAATCTTGCCCAACCTGTGGAAGACTGTTCTGTGCTCAGATAGGCCTCATCAGGCATCTATGCAAGCACAACAGATAAAACAAAGGGTATCAGTGTTTATAATCCCCCAGTGATGGATGCACAATAATGATAGTTGAACAATTAATTTTGATGGGTATTTCCACACTGAGGTTGAAAACAAAGCCATTGACCAAATCGAAATATGGTGGCAAATTTGAATTACTATTCTTCTGGAGTCGAGTGACTAGCCTTGTGTTCACATGGAAACACAAAGCATTTTCACATGAGAGGCTAGTCAGCCTCACAAACAACAGTTATTCAAAATTTGCCACTATATTTTGATTCAGTGTATTCTAATGTGGGAACATGAAATTCAACAGAACAATAGAGTGTTGTCTACTTCTTGTACTCACTGTTTAATACTTAAAAGTTTAAGAATCTCATAGGTATAATTTGATCAGAAAATTCCACTCTTGGGTTCTTGTCTGGTATAATGTATACAGTGGGTCCATTAAGGGTTAGGCACTGTGCACTTGATCAGCTATGAACATGACTTTGCTGGGTTTTGCTGCACTGTCTGAGGAACTCAATTAGCCAACTTCTGATTATAAATATCTCTAGTCTTGCTCAAGTATTATAGCCAGATGTCTTCCTGTTTAAAATCTTAATGAAATACCTGTGTATAGCTGTCAACCTGTCAGTTGGTATTTGAAAATTGTATATATGCTGGACTTCAATAAAACTTTTACCCTTATCTTGTAATTTACAAGAGCAACTAATGTTTTAATAGCTGCAATGAACAATACCTACTGAATTTTGTATATTACAACTTTTACAGTAATGTTACTGTAAAAGTGTTATTGAAGTTACACCTGATATTACATTATGTTTAAGGCCAGAATATTGGAGGAATCCCCTCTATAGAAGACTGCATTTCCTTATACAGCAAGAACAGTGGAATTAACATTCCAAAGGAAGTCTGGAATTTTTGTGTGGCCTTGAACTTCTTCAAGTATGCTTCCATAGCACAGGTAAATACCATATTCTAGAGAGTATATCAGGTACTTTGCATTTACTTTTACAAATCTGTTTTAATATAGGGAGTGTACAAGCGTTCCCTTCAAGGAAATGCCAGTGCTTCAAATGCTTCTAAATTTATACAGTTTGTCACTCCTCTGTCCAAAGAAGCTCTTGAACACTTAGAACTTAGGTACATATACAAGTATCTGGAGGTGACTCCTATCATTATTATTATACATGTATAATTATTGACGTGTTATTGCTAATATGTACACAAGTTGCTGGAGTTCTTTTTGACTCCTCCCTGACAGTTTTGTACCTGTTGCCTAGCTGACAGGTGATTTGGTATGCTGCTCCACATAATTACCCCTCCTCTGAGTTCAGTTACGGTGGCCCATACCTCATTACGTCTTCAACACGGTTTAATTGTGGACACTAACAATTGGTGCCAACTGCTGATATTTGCCATTGAAGGCTCACAAAATATCAATATTCATGAGAAGTAAAGGCTCAACTGATTGGCCAGAACTTTAATCCCCATCATAAATATTCAGATTTTGTATTTATAACCAGTTTTTCTCCAACGGCCATTTTTATAGATCGTCTGATATCTTAATTGAAATATTATTTGACCCAATTCGCAGAAAAAATAATTGCTGGTACAAAGTTCAAGGCTTGCAAACAAATGGCTGCAAATTTCTCAGAAATCGGACATGGGTTTTGATGTAAAAAGATGCCATTGAAATTCATTTTATGTCAGACAAACAAATCAATAGGTACAGGCCACCTAATTAACCCCCCCCCCCCCCCCCCCCCATGTATAGTCCAGAAAAATGGTGCAGCTTTAATGTGGAATTGTTCAAATTTGTGTAACAAGCATGGAATTTGGCATATTGATAGAGGTTCATGTCCTGAGTAATTCTGGAGTTGGAGCCATGCCCAGAAATCAATAATTTACTTACTTATCAATGTTTTTGGAATTAATTATCTCAGAAACAAAGATAAGAGCATCTAATGTTAATACAAAAAGGTGTAATGAAGGATAGTGATAAGGTAGAGTATGCTGAGTAATTTTTGATTGAGAGCCACGCCCCCTAAATGCTACTTTGAGAACTATAGCTATGGCGGAATACATTATACATGAAATTGATACAAAAGGTTTTTCCTCTCATGGTGTCCATGTGAAATCTTGCACATTGTTAAAGGCTTAGGCCCAAAGTAATCCTAGATATGGAGCCACACCTAAAAACAAGTACCTCCAGTTTTATAGTAATGGAATATATCATTAATAAATTCGGCAAAAGGTATAAATAAAAATAAATTAAATAAAAATATGTGAATTCAAGATATGATTAGCATAGAGCTACCCCCTATAAAAGTATTTACAGATTAATAGTTGCAGTTTCTTTCTGCCACCACTTTTTGTTTTTAAACAAAAAAGTAATTGACCTTTTTAAATACCTATTTCAAAAAACGTTGTCGTATGAGAGGTCACAAGCCTACGCGACTAGACCGAAAAGGAACATGGGTATTTGCAAAATTTCCCTCTCTTTTTCGCATTGGTCTTGATTTTAAAATCAGCAAATGAAACTCTTTGATGTATTAGGTCATGGCAAGCTAAAGTTGAATTATAAATGGTGTGGATATTTGAGTGGTTTTATAGCTTTTAATAGTAATCTTTACCCATGCTTCCTTTCGGGTGAGTGGCGTAGGCTTTTGCCGACAACGTTTATTGAAATAGGTGTATACATTGATATATATTTATTTATATTAACATAACTAAAATTCTGTAAGTACTCTGTTAGGGCGTGGCTTTACGCTTAGTACATTTTGAATTATCAGTATTACCTAGCTTATAAACTAAAATTAAAGGTTTAGTTTGCTGGATTTTTTAATGATATATTCCATTGCTATAAAACTGAAGTACTTGTTTTTAGGCGTGGCTCCATATCTAGGATTACTTTGGGTCTAAGCCTTTAACAATGTGCAAGATTTCACATGGACACCACAAAAGGAAAAACCTTTTGTATCAATTATATTTATAATGTGTTCCATAGCTATAGTTCTCCAAGTAGCATTTAAGGGGTGTGGCTGTCAATCAAAAATTACTCAACATACTCTGAATACCTTAAGGAGGCTTCCTACAATTTTTCTAGTGCTCGACCAGTCAACTTGAAACGGCTGTAGTTCTTACATGAAAGCACCCACAGTTATGACCTTTCGTCCACTTACTACATAAAGACTGAAATTTTTATTGGTGTGTATTTTGTTTACGTCAGGGTTACCATAGCGACGAAACGATGACGTCACCGTTTTAGATTCCAAGCAATTTTACGCGTATTTCAACCTAAACTTTTAAAATGACACACAAGACGTTAATATTTAGGACTTTGCCTAGCAGCATACGAATTTTGGAGAAATTCGTATAGACAGATTTTGAATTATTCGAGGCGCAATTTTTTAACCCCAAAAATCACATTTTCTAGTCTTCGATTCCATAATTTTAAAAGCAAAGCAGCATGACAACTCTTCGACTGTCCAAATGTTGTTCAAATATCAGACTACTTCTCTACGAACTTGCACGTGAGAAAGTGCTTTGGATCTCCGTCAGCATACGTCTATTTAGACATGAAATTAGTCGAAATTTTATCAAAATTTATACACAAAGCGTTTAGTGCTCCTAAAGAAAAATTTGTTGGTCAACTGTTTTCTCCCTTTGGTGAGTAGAACTTTAATATATTTGCAATAAACTGTCCAAGCGCTGATTCAGTTGAAGCTTTCTAAGGTACTGAAATAAAATTTCAAAGTAGAGTATATTCGGTGTAACTTAGCGCAGCAAGATTCTAGGTTCAAGTTGTTGTTTTCATTCTCACATTCCTGCATGCAGGCATGCTTCAGTATGCTAATTCCGAAGGCAATGGTCACCATGGCGTGACGCGCTACTTCACTAGAGTTGTCATGCTGCTTTGCTTTTAAAATTATGGAATCGAAGACTAGAAATTGTGATTTTTGAAGAAATATTCTATTCGCAGAGCACGCGTACGGAAACGCAGTAGTGAAGTAGCGCGTCACGCCATGGTGACCATTGCCTCGAATTAGCATACTGAAGCATGCCTGCATGCAGGAATGTGAGAATGAAATCTTGCTGCGCTAAGTTACACCGAATATACTCTACTTTGAAATTTTATTTCAGTACCTTAGAAAGCTTCTAAATCAATTGAATCGGCACTTGGACAGTTTATTGCAAATATATTAAAGTTCTACTCACCAAAGGGAGAAAACAGTTGACCGACAAATTTTTCTTTAGGAGCACTAAATGCTTTGTGTATAAATTTTGATAAAATTTCGACTAATTTCATGTCTAAATAGACGTATGCTGACGGAGATCCAAAGCACTTTCTCACGTGCAAGTTCGTAGAGAAGTAGTCTGATATTTGAACAACATTTGGACAGTCGAAGAGTTGTCATGCTGCTTTGCTTTTAAAATTATGGAATCGAAGACTAGAAAATGTGATTTTTGGGGTTAAAAAATTGCGCCTCGAATAATTCAAAATCTGTCTATACGAATTTCTCCAAAATTCGTATGCTGCTAGGCAAAGTCCTAAATATTAACGTCTTGTGTGTCATTTTAAAAGTTTAGGTTGAAATACGCGTAAAATTGCTTGGAATCTAAAACGGTGACGTCATCGTTTCGTCGCTATGGTAACCCTGACGTAAACAAAATACACACCAATAAAAATTTCAGTCTTTATGTAGTAAGTGGACGAAAGGTCATAACTGTGGGTGCTTTCATGTAAGAACTACAGCCGTTTCAAGTTGACCGGTCGAGCACAAGAAAAATTGTAGGAAGCCTCCTTAATTACGCTCTTTTGCATTAACATTAGATACTGTTTATCTTTGTTTCTGAGATAATTAATTCCAAGAATATTGATATGTAAGTAATTGATTTCTGGGCGTGATTCCACCTCTTGAATTACTCAGGTCATTAACCTCTATCGGTGTGCCAAATTTCATGCTTGTTACACATGTCAAATTTGAACAATTCTGCACCATTTTCCTGGACTAGTAAAAAGTCTACAAATAAAGACTAGGACTCTACCAACAGCAATTCACATGTTTGAGCACTTGTTGAGAAATTAGTTTTAATTTATGATAATGGTAATCTTGTACTTAATTTACTTTAATAATTATATACAGCACACACACACACAAAAAACTAACTAATACATGCTAAGTGGGAAACCTAACAACAGGAATGAACTTCCCTAATAACATTAGGCCACCAGAGAAGTAAAAGAATAAATAAATAATTAAAGTAAATTAAAAATGTCAAAAATGTCTATATATTTTTTTTTCTGTTTTATTATTTTGTCTGTTTATACCTTGAAGCTCAGTTTGGCCTAGCTATATATGGTGTGATTTATTGCAAGTTTGATGTATAATTTTGTCATTGTTATTGTTATTAAAAGGAAAAATGTCAGCTATGACACACCAGATGATTTATTGCCACCAGAGTTTGATATGCTAAGTATATCAGAAAGATGCAGACAGATGTACAGAGATATTAAAGGATTTATTGAAAGGCATATTATACCTGCAGAAAAGGTTTTTTGAACTCTTGTGTGTTATAAAGCTGCATCTACGCTAGCAAATTTTCCTTGAGAGATTTTCCTTGACTGAAGGAAAAGTGTAAAGGACAAAATCATTGCCACTTTTCACTTGACAAGGAAAACTTGTTGGTGTAGATGTGGCTTAAGAGTATTTTGTCCATCCATCTACCTATTCCCTTCCTCTCTCCCTCTCTCCCTCTCTCCCTCTCTCCCTCTCTCCCTCTCTCCCTCTCTCCCTCTCTCCCTTTATGCCTGCCTGCCTTCATTACTCGTGCCCAGGCCGTAGGCCGGCACAAGTCTAGGTTTACCGTTCAATCTATTTATGTTTCGTCATAGTCGCAAATGTGTATGCAAATTAGGCAGGCATGGAAACGAGGCCACGCACATTTCGCCATCACGACAACATTGACTTGCATCATATCGAAGCAAAGCAGTAAACTTTCTGAGCAAAACAGAGAGTTATTTTCACGAGTCAGGAATGTTTAGTAACTTAAACTTCACTATAAATGTAGTCAGATTGAGCCATTGTGTTATAGGAGTCTCTCGTGAGTCTCAATCAAGCAGATCAAGGTAGATTCAAGCTTCTTCATTCAAAATTCACTTGCAAATCGTCGATATATTCAAATGTTAGCTTGCAAATCTCGCTTTCTAAAACATGACTAAGCTGGTTTGAGACATATATTTATATCCCTCTGTTGTTTAGACTTTTGGAATTTTTAGATGACTGGCATTTTCATGCTACTGACAAAACTTTCTTAATTCGAGGCAGTTGAATTATATTTCCATGTTTGAAACGAATAATAAGAGTGGTTTTCATAAACCCGGGAAACAAAGTGTACTACTTAAAGACTTTAAGTACCATAAAGTACCAAAGAGATTTTTAGTACTAAAAATCTCTTTGGTACTTTATAGAAAATAATTTGAAGGATTCAAAGCGTTATCAATTCTGGAATTATATTCCTTGTGCAATCAAGAGCGTTCATATTTCCAGTTTGCTGATTTTGAAAGATATCACAAAAGAATAGGCAACCACAGGGAGCCCAAACCAAGAGTTTGGTTGTACTTATTAAGTATTTATGCCTTTTATTTCATTTTGATATTCTACTTCTAAGCTATTATAGTACATTTTTGTGTTAAGTCTTTGTTGCGTACATCTATTTGAAACTGTATAGAAATTATTCACACAATAAGTTTTAAGGGAGGTGTATCTCATTTATTAGCCAAGTTTCTATGATAACCTCTGTCTTTCATGAGGAAGATGTATAAAAGGAAGATTGGTGCAATAAATCACTTGATGAGAAACTTAAATGCTGAAGGGTTTGTTTTCTGCCTTGTTTCTGGTGCTTTTCTCCAGTAATACACTGTGGTCAGAACAGTGCTTGTGATTTGTTCAAGTAACAAAGAATGGCAAAACCAAAAAGGGAGAGAGATTAAATGTAGAACAAAAGGCATAGTTCATCATAATCCACATATTCTTTGTTTTTGATATTTGAACAAATCAGAAGCTTTATTCTAATGGTAGTGCAGGATATGACCCCTTTTCTCTGGATTATCCTGTTCTCCCTCCCCAGAAAAAAAAGTCAGCTGGAATGTGTGTGCATAGAAATTTTGATTTATTGTTCCCCAAATTGATGCTTAGGCAATTGAGCACATTCCTTTGCTAGTAAAAGAATTGGCTAACTAAGGGACTGGTCATAAAGTACAGGTGGGGGTGGGCTGGAAAAATAAGGGGGGTGGGTCACTGTTTTTATGCAAGCAAAAAGGGGTGGGTTAGCAAAAGCCATGCACTGTGGAAGGGGTGGGCTATGTCATAGTTTTGCACATTTTCTGTCAAATGCTGGGTGTCTTGAAGTATAGATCACAAAGTCGAACTCGGGACCTCTCGCACCGAAAGCCGCGCACTAACCAACTGTGCCATCCTTGCTCCTGAACTGACGTCACTGTCAGAGAATGTTAATAATTCTGGGGTGATTAGTGATTTTATAGCAGAAACAGCCCTCTTGGCAAACATCTTAGCAGATCAAGAAGCATTTGGAAGAAGAAAAATTGACACTGGCAGACCACAGTGAAACAGTATCATCCTTTTTTTAAAGTATTTGAACTTGTGCGGAACTATCTAGAACATCTAGAATATCTTAAAATAAAGAAATTGAAACGAATGGATGAAAGGAATTGAAAAAGAAGAAGAAAGAAGCCGAATCTCGAATGACATATGAAGACTATGATTGGCAACATGTTTAAGAACGGGACATTGAAGAAGAAAACAGTGCCAGTCTTAAATTTGTTTTCAGAGAAACACAAGCTGGGAAAGAATCAGAAAATGAAAAATGATGAGAAGCTCTAAGTATTTCTGCTTGGCTGGGGAAAGATCAACTCAAAAGAAATGAGTAAGACCGAGAAGACAGCATCAAAGTGGAAGATGAAACAGATGAAGATGAGGATGATGGGCCGGCAAGAGAGCAAGATCAGTGGTACTGAAGACAATGATGAGAACTCTGATGTTGTGCTGCAAGAAATTGGTGCCAAAACAGAAGGGAAGACAGAACATCTTAAACACGAGCTGGGAGACCTGTGACAACCTACCGATCAAGGCATTTTTTTGGAGACTCTGACTGAGATGCGTTGCACATGCAGGATGTCACATTCTCCCCTGTTCAGAACTTTGACAAACTGAATAATTTTTCAGTATTCTATTTTATTACTACACCTTTAGTTAATTAGTTTACATTCCATACATTCTCTGTAAAATTTAGACTTTCCAAAACCTCATTGCTCAAAAGCTATTTCATGTATCAAGTTCATTTTTCAAGGTATAAAGCTACTTTTACAATGTGCTTTCGAAATTCAGTGTCGATTTGTCATTAGCTTGGTTAAATAGACAGGCCAAATTTTAATATTGTAAACAAAGATCTGCCTATTTTTATGGGGAGTGGGTCGTCGTATTTTATACTTGAAAAATAGGGGTGGGTCATGCAAATTCTGCAAAAATATGAGGGTGGGTCACATGAGAACTAGCCTTTCTAAAATGATTTTTTTCCAGCCCACCCCCCCCCCCCCCCTGTACTTTATGACCAGTCCCTAATAGCAGACTGTAAATCTTTTTGTTTTCTTTTGTTTTCAGTAACAACATTACTAATACAAACCAAATTGTTAGTTCTTTTTCTTTCATCTGCAAAGTAGCTCTAGAATACATTAGACACTTAAATTTTATTATTTGAAAATATTACAAACTGGATGGGCAACCAAGCAAATAAACTGATGGCTGCCAAAGACCATGCAGCTTTGGTATCTAGCTTATGTAAGACCACAGGTATCCCAAGCTGGCTCAATTCCTTGGGCTGGGCACGAATAAACGCACCATTGTGCGTCTAGTTTGTATTCATTTGATTGACCATTCTTTGAAATTGTCTCTAAAATTTGCTGTTGTTTTTAAAATTGTTAGTATCCCACAAAAATGATGCATGATTATATTTTAGTTACTTATAATTTGTCTCTAGAGACGTTTATCAAACTATTGAATTATTAATGAATTCCCTAAGGATATTATCCTAAATCCACAACTGCTCCCTAATACTTAGTGAATCACTTATTATTATTTTATTCTCTTAGGCATTTCATTTTGAAATACTTAATACTTGATTATTTTATGTAGATATTTACAGAATATGCACTCAACCCAACAACACAATGGCAAGTGCATCCTCATTTAGGGGAACTTAAGGTTAGTTTTATGACTCTGATGGAGTTTTTGACTTTATATTTTTCCCACCATAAAAAGAAGATGATTCTTATTTCCCAAGAGTTATTGCAGTGGGAAAACACTGAACCTATATTACCTTTAGAAATCTTGGACTTAACTCTCAAGACAGATATGCTATTTCAGGTATATTTCCCAAATCACTTCAGGTCTATAAGCCCACTTAATTAAAAGTTGTTAAGTCTCCAGGAGCTCTGTCCTGAGATTTAAGCTAGATTATTGGAGTATTCCATAAATTATTTTGTATTTGTTAAATTGTAATTGATCTCTTTATGCCCAGAAAAAAGCTCAAGACATTGGTTTATGGAATCTTTTCTTGCCAGCAGAGTCAGGTTTAACACAGGTTGAATATGCTTTGCTTGCTGAAGTAACAGGGAGATCCCCATTTGCACCTGAAGTTTTTAACTGCGGTGCACCAGGTAAATATTTAATACAGGGCCATCTAATTTAGCATAGTTTTACTTAGTTTGAATAATTATTTAGGTGTGGAATAAGTATGAATTCCATGTTGCCTCACTAGGTTAGTTGGTTTTCCTTAACTAGGTAACCTATAATGTATGTAGTATCTGCTGAGTAAATGCTAGGAGCATTTATTTGAAAATTGGCCTGGTACTAGATCTGTAATTCAAATAACTTATTTAACTTTTGATTCCCTTGTTTTTGCATCACACACTATACAAAGTTGAAGAAGAATGACATTTCTGAGTCCCTCTTTGTCAAGGGAATTTCCTTAAGGGCTCAGCACCTAGTTTTTTGAAATTTTCACCATTTTAACAGCCATTTTTTATTGAATAATTTAAGACCTAATTTCAGGAGAAACATGAAAAAATGTCACCAACATTGTCATATCTTGTTAATCTGGTTACAAAAATTATCACTAGGTTGGGGTTGGTGCCTACTAATGTGAAGGTAATTTTTTTTTGGCCTAAAACCACATGGATATCAAAGAACCCATCATAGGCAGCTAGAATTCAAAAAACAAATTGGGGGTCACCGTGTATTTTAACGTCACCAAAATCTGCATATTCTAGAGGCCCAAAGAAAAAATTATGAATGCTCCATATTTTGAAAAAATGTCAAACTTTTTTACTAAAATGTTTAAAACGCATTTCTATCATTTGTCAATGCCATATGAAATATGAAAACAAGGAATTTTTTTTTAATAACTTTTTACTAGTTTTAGGCCAGTTTTGGTTCACGACTGCCAAATGAAATGTTATTTGCTGATAAACACACAAAATCTAGTAATCAAAATTCATGATCAAAAATTCCCTAAGCCTCCCTGGAGAATAGAGAGATTTTCAATGCATTGTGGGACACACACACACACACACACGTTATTTTTATTTCACAAAAATATTTCTAAAATAAAATATGCTGGTCCGCAATTAGCAGTGGCTAGTCTAGGCGGACCAGACTATAATATACGAATAGATTTTATAACGATTTTTTTTACGCAAATTACAAATTGAAGTTAATGAAAATACAGAATATTTAAAATATGAAAGATGGTAGTCAAAACAGATCGTTTCTGGTAGAAATGGTAGTCAAAACAGACGTTATAATTCAGATGTTCTTCATCAACTGTGAATTTCATTAAAACACAGGAGAGGTTAATTTTCCTTTAATTCTGTAATTTTTTTTTCAAAAAGTCATAAAAACGGCCTTGTTTTTATGATCGCTTTACTGACGAAAATTCAATGTTTTTACATGCGCAGAAAGTAGTGCGCGCTGACAATAGTAGGCACCATCCTTAACTAGATGAAAAATAGCCCACTTTCGAGATTCTGGCTGAGTGATCACACACAAAGCAATTCAAGATGAGGCTCCGGGGAAATGATGGAGTATCTTTTGTTTCCCCAGAGCCTTCTCTTGAATTGCTTTGTGCATGATCACTCAGCCAGAATATCAAAAGTGGGCTTTTTAATATTCAAGTCATATTGGTTGATTACTTTGCTGGGACCCCAATAAAATTAAAAACTGCTTTGTAAACCTACTGTTTATTTGAAGTTCAGGACCCAGCATTTTATTGAAAAAATGCCAAACAAAAAAATATGCATCAAATAATATTTAATTCAACATGTTTCAGATACCGGTAACATGGAAGTTCTTCATCTCTATGGATCACCAGAACAGAAAGATAAATGGCTTATTCCACTTTTAAAGGGTGAAATAAGATCTACATTCTGTATGACAGGTATTATTATTTATGAGCAAAAAAAGAAAGCATAATGCAACACATCCACTGTCAATTGATGGTTGAGCAACAGTCGGGCAACAGGTCACTGCAAGTTGATGGTCAACAGTCAATGATGTACATTATTAGATAACTCACATAAATATAATCTCTTTTGAAGCAAATCATGACCCATTGTTTCATTCTACAAGAATTTATTCTTTTGTAGAAAAAGGTTGGTAATTCCAACCTGTTTCTCTGCCATATTGAAACCATCATATTATGTAAAGCAAAAACTCTCCCTCTTAGTATCAGAATATGCAAAAGCTATGCAAAGAATTATCCAAATTTACAACATCCATCAAGCACCTGCACAGTACAATTATGCAATTCAGCCATTTGGCTGTGATGTAGTTGTTTATTAAGGTAGCTCTCTATCTATTTATCTATCTATCTAGATACAAATGGATATTAACCATTTTATATCCCACATTTTTTAATTTTCCAATTTCACATTGAGTAGGAAATATGTTATGAGCTAATATGACATCAGCTTATCATGGCCTATTGTATCCATGGCTGTGCTGTACTTCCACATATGGTGGGGTTTCCACTCATACAGAATCTCTTGACTGTGCCTTGTCATCATCATATCTTGTTTGCCTTGGTTCCAGAGCCTGGAGTTGCCTCATCAGATGCCACAAACATGGAATGTGAAATTAGGAAGGATGGACAAGAATTTGTTATTAATGGCAGAAAGTGGTGGAGCAGTGGTGAGTTTTACAAATTATGAAAGTGGCCTGTAATATTACACCAAATTGACAAAATGGTTGGCCTTGTCCCCCTTACTCAAAGCAAGGTGTAACGTGCCTCTATAAAAGTCATTTGTAACAAACATATTTTTCAATGAAGCACAGCCATTTCCAGGCTGTTGAAATGGAAACTATACTATATGGCAATGTATACAATTATAGTTCATAAGACAAAGAACTTGTGGAACAAAAACAAATATGTATACTTTACTTTGTAGGTGCAGGGGACCCAAGATGTAAAATAGCAATTGTCATGGGAAGATGTGCAGGAGATAATATGCCAAGGTTTAAAGGATATACATTTATATGTATTATATAAACTATAATAATAGTAATAATAATAGTAAAACCTAAACCCCCTAGGAATGTTGTCTGTTTGAACTTGTTCTGCTAAAACTCCACTATATTGTGCTCCATCTAAAAAGTTTGAATTTCACTAATGTCCCACAAACATTTTCGGTATGAAAAACCTAATAATATAAAAGCGTATTATTTAAAACTATATTTTTATTCTACTTTCAAAAATGTATACTTTTATTATTAAGATATTGTAAAACCTTATGTGCTGTTGAAGTTTAAAGATATAGGAGTCTGAAAATGTATCCTGATAGCTCCAATGTATTTCACAGTACTATTTCCATATGTTTTGTTGGCAGACACAGACGGCATTCTATGATACTAGTGCCACTTGATACACCTGGAGTGAACAAAATTCGACCTCTTACTGTGTTTGGATATAATGGTAAGCTATCTTTATAATCAGGTTCTTCATTCTCTACTTTCCCATGTCCGTAATGCCTTGGGGTGTAGGCAGTAGTTAGAAAGTCACAATTTCACCATTAGCCATTTCAAATAAATTGAATGGAGTTTGTAGACTTCTTTTCAGGAATTAGCTGTCAAATATGATATTTCACCAGAATCAGGACATTCTGATCAAATATTCAGTGACATTAAAGTACTTTTAAGAACTCATGATCAGTTCAAGGGCATGTATATCACCTGTGGCTCTTTATACACAGATATAATGCACCCTCTCATTGTTCATACATTACCTAAATTGGTCTTTTGTCTGGCTTTATACCTTATATATACCACAGTTCCACAAACATAACTATATAGAGAGAGCATGCTCCTATATAGAGGCTTTACACCTTCACAGCAGCCATGTTGGATGGCAGAACAAAAGAATCTGTTTCTCCAGAGCATTGGGATTCTTTCCAATGTAAAATGATTTTATTGTTCCTGCCATCCAACTTGGCCGCTTTCCCGTGTCCGTGTAAGCCTTTATACCAATTTTAATACTGTCTTTCAGATGCCCCTCATGGCCACTTGGAAATTGTGTTTGATAACGTGCGAGTTCCTGCAAGTAACATTATTTTAGGTGCATAATTAGTATTTATTATACGATATATACCCGATATAGCAACACTTTATCATATGAATGATTTGTTAATCACAAAATCAAAACTTTATTTCCATTTATGCTGAACTCCTTGTCTGAACTATTTCTTGGAGACTCGAGAATTTGGGTTGTGAGTCCTGGTTTATATTTGTTTTGTTTATATTTTTTGTTATTGTTTGAATCATCCGACAAAAACTAGCTCAACCTACCAGCATGACGAGGTGAAGAACCAAATTCCTGGGAAGATCAATTCCTATTACCCATCAACGGTTTTTTTGGGGGATATAACACAAAATAGCATGGCTTGCACTGTCCATTGCTTGCATGCTCCATATGTTTTTCAAAAAGATAGTCGGAAAACATGCGTTATTTCACATCTCGTAAAATACCAGCCCAAAGTACGTGTAATTACATGTCAACGATGCACACACTCACAGCTTTTATGTGGTTTATAGGTGAAGGGCGTGGTTTTGAGATTGCACAGGGACGCTTAGGACCTGGTCGCTTGCATCATTGTATGCGTTGTATTGGACAGGCAGAACGCGCCCTTGATCTTCTCTGTGAACGTGCAATATCAAGAGTTGCCTTTGGAAAACGTCTGGCTGAAAAGGTTTGTTCTTTTTGAGGAACTCAAACAAAATTACAAAGTAAAGTAAACATATTAAATTAAAGTAAAGTAAAGCGACCATATTTTACTTCGATGGTCGTCGATACGTCGAGGTCGACGGTGCGCTCATTTTACTCCCCTCTCTATCAGTACTCCGTTTTAAGGATATTTTTCTCCAACCCTTTTGAAAAAACGCCACAGTATTCAGTAATGATGCAACATTCCATGATTAAGAAAACAATTGATCGACGGTTTTTTAAATGCCGTATTCAACGTTATTATATGATCCTGATTGAGTCGGTTTTCTTTGTTATTTGTTGGGCTTTATATCCCGTATTTGTTGGGCTTTATATCCCGTATTTCCTTGGTCATTATGAATTCGAGGGCTGTATCCAGATATTGCCCTACCTCGACCTGCGATTTATACAGATATTGCCCTCGTCCGCTTCCTTGATCTATATTTGGATATTAGACTTAGAAATCTTCTACTGAGCCCCGAAATCATGTGACTAAGTAGCGAATTTTGGTGAAAAAAAATCTGTTAATAAATATATAAATGAATGATATTCTACAGCAGATCCACGTAGTGGCTATAGACGACTTTCAAAAATGGCGGCCTAGTACATGAGAACGAGGCCACAAAGGCCTTGTTACCAGAAAATAAGCGTGGCGACACTTCTATTACTATTAAAGACGATGTGTTCCTTTTCCTTTTAAAATACCTATCATTATGTGCATTTTACAGGATAATTTTTATATATTTAGAATCATTTGATGCGATGTTGATTTTGGAGGCCTTTCTGGCCTCGTTATCGTGAACAATGAGCCCGCCATTTTTGAAAGTCGTCTATTCTTCTGCTGGCACTCACTCTCACTACCTTTCAACTCGCTTGTTGATTTTTGCCGAGGGAGAAAATACCCTAGTGGCATGGTAAGCCCCGCGCAAACGACTTCAACATTTGTTTCAACATCCTTTCGATTTTGTTGAACGCTGTTGAACAATGTTGAACGATGTTGAACACTGGGGTGGCAAACGATTTCAACATTTGTTTCAACATCCGTTCGATTTTGTTGAATTGCAAAGTTGAAGTCGTTTGCCACCCCCTTTCAACAGTGTTGAAACACTACAAGACGGCTTAGAGCGCAAGCGCAAACCCAACAATGTTGAAAGAGGGTGGCAAACGACTTCAACTTTGATTCAACATTCAGAGAACAAAAGAAATGTTGAAGCAATGTTGAAGCAAAGTTTAAACTCTTTTAAACTTCATTCAACATCGTTTCAACACGTTTCAACACACTTCAACATTGTTGAAAGGGGGTGGCAAACGACTTCAACATTGATTTTCAACAAAATCGTAGTGATGTTGAAACAAATGTTGAAGTCGTTTGCGCGGGCCTGTAGAGAACAACACATCAAACAAACTCAATTCACATATGATCCGATGCACGAGCCGAGAGTCGAACCCGGACCACAGCGGTGAAAGACCGGTGCTCTAAAAACTCGGCCAGCCATGCCACCCTGTAGGATTCAAACCCGAGACCTTCTGTATACCTGTACCTGCCTTTAACCTCTATGCCACTGAGCAAAATAATGGAAATTTATCAACAAAAATCGTTTTGTCAGTTATAATAAAGCTCGTTAACTTAGTGCGCGCACTTCATCCATGAAATAGTTACTAACTTTTTAGCGCGTAATATTTGCTATTTAGTACTATCACTCAACCAGAACATTCTTATAGCAATACCCTGACACCAAATACACAAGAGACATGAACCCGCATGTACCATTGTTTTAATAGTTAATTTTCTGAAAAGATTCTTTATTGCCGAATGGCCATACAAAATAGTTGAAACATACTTTGAAAAATATTATGCACTACTGATCGATTTGCCTAAAGCCGGCGATACATGCTGCAATTTATTTTCTCGCTTGCAATGCAGTTTTAAGGCGGTGTTACACGAGACGATTTTTAACGACGATTTTCAGCGCAACGGCGTTGCGTTAAAAATCGTTCCGTGTAACATGACGCTTGGGACGATTTTCCATGCAATTTTCAATGCGGCAACGCGTTGCGAGGTTTTGAATCCAAGTCAAAAACTCGCAACGCAAAATGACGGATTTCACTCAAGTTGTGTTGTGTAACATGTCCAACGACGATTTTTAGCGCAATGCCTTCCCACAATTCCGACAAATCGGCCCGTGTAACGTGTTCGTTGCTGTCTCATTTCGAATCACAGTTGCGCTAAAAGTTGTCTCGTGTAACATGTATTGCAAGTTGTTGCAGCGTTGCGCGGAAAATCGTCGTTAAAAATCGTCTCGTGTAACACTGCCTTTATGGATTTTGTTGCGAGAGCGGAATTGACGAGTGTATCATGTCAGGTAACATCGGCGGCAACGATGTCTCGCAACAAAAAAATTGTTGCAGAAATTTGAAAAGTATGAACTGCAACATTGTACGCTCGTACTGAATGTTGCAGAGTGATGATAGACGCTGCATTTTTCTCTGCAAACAAAATCGAAAATTGCATTTGCCAGCGCGAGAAAAAATTGCAGCGTGTATCGCCAAATTAGACGAGACTCAGACAAACACAACACACTTCTCTATGATTTCTTCAGGAGTTCCTTCGTATGATTACCATGAAAACATGTATCTTCTTTAAATTATTTCAATTTGAAGTTGGAAAATATGAAATGCACAATTTATCTGCCAGAATCATATTTTGACTGAGTGTAAAACTGAAGATTTGACTGATTTTTAGAAGCTTAAAATTCGCCGAATCGCGGCTACCGAGTTTCAGAAGTCCCAGCTGAATCAGTAAAGTCAGTTTATAAACATTTCCTTTTTCTTTTTTATCTTTTTCTAAACAATCTTTAATCAGTTAGTTATGATAGATATGAATAAAATGTACTTGTACATTTTATTCTAAAAACTTGTGTTTTTGTATCATCCCGTTTGAAAACATTTTATATCGCTCGCAGCACTTCACTTACTGTTAGAAACGGCTAGTTTATTTATTTATTTGTCTCAATATTCTTCGCTTTACGGTCATAAAATTAAGAAATTTTAAGGTCTTAAATTTATATTTTCAAATTAATAGCTCTCAAGTGTCATTCTTCGTTATGCTGTAGGTCTTGATCGTACTATGAAATCTGGTCTCGTTTTGAAAGTTTAGATCACTTCCTCGAGACATTTAGTAGTAAATGATTTCTATGACGTCACAGCAATAGAGTCGATTCTTGTCTAGCTTGTGGTAGAAATACCTAATCTATTAAAGGTTTTGAACAAGAGTTATAGCCGTTTAAAAGTTGGTAGGTGCGCTCTTTGTCATCAACCACCTCCAATCACAAGAGTGCAAATAAAGCCATCAGCTGTAAAATCCTTTTTTATGAATCCTTTTATTCATTCATTTAGTTCGTTTGTTTTTCGTTCGTTAATTTTTTTTTTAATTTGTCTGTTTGTTTGTTCAGTGTTTCTTCGTTCGTTCGTTTGCCTGTTTTTTGGTTTTTTTTTGTTTTGTTTTTTGTTTTTTGTTTCTTCTTTTTTTGGTTTATTTGTTTGTTCAATGTCTGTCTTCAGTGTTTGTGTGTGTGTTTGTTTGTTTTGTTTCATTTTCAGTTTGTTTGTTTGTTTGTTTGTTTGTTTGTTTGTTTGTTTGTTTCAATAAATCAGTGTTTTGATTTGTTATCCTTATAGGGAATGGTGCAAGAACAGATTTCTTTATCGAGACTAGAGATTGATCAAGCCAGACTTCTAGTCTTAAAGGCAGCTTATTTGTTGGACACAAAGGGAAATAAAGCTGCCAGGAAACAGGTATTGTTGCGATAAACTGCTAAATCTTGTTCACAAATTACATGCCATTAGGAATGAAATAACGCCTGTTTCTAGCTCTACGGCAAAAAATGCATTGCCTGTTATCGGAAAATTCGGAGAAGAAATGTTTGTTTCACGCCAAGAAATCTTGCGTAAAATGTTTTGTTACAGTCGTTTGTCAGAATATTCCTAAATAGCATATCTATGTGGTTTTGAATTGCTTTTTCAAAGTTTGGTTGTGTCAATTTTTACAAAAGTCTTTACATCGTATGACAAATATCTAAGCAGAATAGACAAGTACTACTTAGATACTAAACCAAGGGGAGCTTATAGAGTGATGGCACTTAATCCGTGAAACAAAATCTAATAGTCAATGTCTAATAGTCTAATCAAAACAAAAGAAAACAATGGAAATAGTGTCTACTAATGTCTGTTACACTAGAGTGATTTTCACTGGACTGTGAAATAGTTACTAAGCTAATAGACACTAGTAGATTCTGCACCCATTGTTTTCTTTTGTTGCAATACAACTATTAGACACTATTAAACACTGACTATTAGTAATTGTTTCACAGTCCGATGAAAATCACTCTAATATCTATTTCACGGATTAAGCGCCATCACTCTAGCATCTTTATGCTTCCACAGATTGCTATGGCTAAAGTTGCTGTTACTCGAATGGCATGTCGGGTTATTGATCGTGCTATCCAGGTCCATGGAGGAATGGGTGTTTCACAGGACTCACCATTGAGCCATATGTACGCTGGAGCACGATCATTACGAATTGCTGATGGACCAGATGAAGTTCACATGGAAGCGATTGCAAAACTAGAAATTAAAGATCATTTGAGGCCGAGACTTTAGTGCATACAATGCAGTAATACAATTATGAAATTGGCATAGTTAGTAAGTCAGAAGAGATTTAGGGCCTGTACACATGACAGAAGTTGCCCCGAGTAAGTAGGGTGACCCTAGCTACCCGAGGTAGAGAAAGCTAGCGTTCACATGTAATTTTGCAGCCTCAGGGGGCTAGGGTTAGGTTAAAAAAAGGAAAGGCCAAAACTCTACCACCACTCTAACCCTACTACAAAGGGGCACCCTCTCTCATGTGAACGGGCCCTTAGTAAAATAACTGTTGCTATTGTTGTAATTGATATAGTTTTATAGATTTTCAAAGTTTTGTAGATTTGAGAGTTTTATCAGTTTTTAATACTTATATACGACATTTGTATCTTTAACAGTTTCATTGATTACACAATTTTAGATCAATTTCAATAGGGTGTCATTTTATTGACACAACGTGACACAACCAACACTTGTTGTAAGAAAGCTACAATCTTGGATAAAACCTATGAGACAGTTCAGCATTTTGCTCACTAACTTAAGCTCGAATTCGAAAGCTATCCTCGTCACTCCCCCATCCCCCTCATCTCCATGTTGTTGTCATCTCAAAATCAGACCTGCTGTATGGGCAACCCTCACAGAGAAGGAGGGAGGGGGGTTGGCGATGTTTTCGATCCGTGTGATAACTGCAATGAGATAAGATTATGATCTCTGCAAAATCTTGCACTGTCTCAACCATTTATGTCCATGGTTGTAGAATTGACTTTCACAAATAACTGGTGAATAACAAAACTAGGTGTACCTTGAATTATTCAGTTCAAGCTACAAACTTAGACTTATCAAAACAGGCTTTGTAGCTTGAAATAACTCAAGTGTAGGCCTAGTTTTGTTATTCACTATAGTCAGGGTGGTGAAGAGGTATTTCGTGACCCGTGATTCAGCCTAAATTAGGCTTGTGATTCGTGAAAAGCTAAAAGTTCTAGCCGTGATCCGTGAAATCATCTTTGTCCGTGACTGGGATTTGTAGTTTTTCATTGCCGAGATTCGTGATTATAAAAATGCCGATTCGTGAAATATGCGCCGGCACGCAGAAAAGCGATAACGAAAAACAGTGTGATCCTTCGATTGTACGTACTTTCGGTCCGTTTATAAGGACAAAATTCGTGCAAAAAATCTTAAGAATGAAAAACCAGTATTTAATTTCGAATGAAAAGTAAAAATCTTCTATGATTTGTGAAATAGCTTATCATTGTTCCGTCAATTTACTTTTCACTTTTGACGAAGTTGTAATTGAAGTTCAATTGGGCTTAAACTATTAGGCTAACTAGAATATAGCTTAAACGTTTTCCTAATTTGGAAATCTGATTTCGCTTTTTGACAGGAAGCTGTAGTTTTGGTATAAGTAAACGTTTTGGAGTAGATTCAGATAGAGAACGTAAACGATTATTATGACCACACGAATACAATAAAGAAGAACAGGAATTAATACCTGGTGACTTTGCAGAATAAAAGGTATTGGGGAATTGAAAACACCCAGAAAAATCACAATTGATTGAAAATAAAAGTGACGATTAATAATTATATAGATATTATTGAAAAAAAACTAAATCAAAGTGAAAAAATTGACAAACACCCTGAAAAATCACAATTTATTGAAAATAAAAGTGACGATTAATGATTACATAGATATCATTATTGAAAAAAACTAAATTGAAAAACACCCTGAAAAATCACAATGTATTGAAAATAAAAGTGACGATTAATAATTATATAGATATCATTATTGAACAAACTAAATGAAAATCAAAAAAGTTGAGTGATAATCCGTCCAAGATTCGCACAGCTGGTAGCCTTCCATTAGCAATGCGATCGCGAAGCTGCCATTAAGGCGAACAAAACTGACCGTCTGTAGCCCTGACAGGCTAATATAAAGCAGAATGTACAGAAGCTGAACTTGGGTTACCTGTGTGATTCACACAACATTCTACATTCCATTCGGGCTGGTAATTCAACTCTCTGCGGACTAAACAATGCTGTAATAAAAAAAATTACTTTTAAAAAACAGCAGAAGCATGTTGGATTGCCAAACAATAGACATCTTCACGCGAGATAAATATACCTTTTTGTTGGAATTTCAAAGCTATATGAAGCGAACTGGCATGCAGACTGTTCAATATTCTAATACAAAACCGCGGGGAAGAAGTACTTTTTACACCGAATGGGTTTCGGCGTCAGCCATTAAAGCCATTAAGAGAGTTTACCTCAGCATTATGGGATATTTTGGGGCCAAAACAAAATGGCGCCACAGTTGGAAAGAAATGGTTGAAAATGTCTAATTTTTCAAAGACTTTTTTTTTTCTAATTTCACTCAAAAAAACTGAAAGTTAATTGCAATTTTCTTGGGTGTTTCGAACTGACAAACCTGACGTGAGTTTTAATGATTTTATCCAGTATATTCAATCATACAATACCGAATACAGTACAATACAATTTTATTAGGAAATCCAGTTGAAAGCTTTTTCGTTCCTAATTTACAATCGTTCATCAATAAAACTACTTACTAGCTAGAATGCTCAACAGAATTATTATAATTGAATTGTCATGTTTGTTCACCAGTATTTTCATGCTAACCTTAAGTGCTTAAAAAATTTGAAATCCACTGATGTACTGACTAGTACAAATAATAACTCCACTGATGTGCGATAGTCATTTGTGTACTTTGGACCATTGCATTTATTTATCAAAATGAAATTCGCCCAAGTCATGCTGCCGACATTCAAGTCAAGTCTAGATTCAAGAAGCCAAGGCCACCCATTTATTTCCTTTACCGTCGTGGCACAACATGTCTGATTTTTTGTCATCGTTAAAGTCACCGATGTGCAATTCGGAGCCAGCATGGTTACACCATCCCATTGCCTTGTGCCAGGAAGTGCTCGTGAACTGACCGGCTGCAGTGGCAAGAGCGACCCACTTGTGTCCCTTTTTGTCGTGGCACAACATGTCATCTCTTCCATCACCATTAAAGTCACCAATGTGCAATTCGGAGCCAGCATGGTTACACCACCCCATTGCCTTGTGCCAGGAAGTGCCAGTAAACTGACCGGCTACAGTGGCAAGAGCAACCCATTTGTGTCCCTTTTTGTCGTGGCACAACATGTCATCTCTTCCATCACCATTAAAGTCACCAATGTGCAATTCGGAGCCAGCATGGTTACACCATCCCATTGCCTTGTGCCAGGAAGTGCCCGTGAACTGACCGGCTGCAGTGGCCAGAGCGACCCACTTGTGTCCCTTTTTGTCGTGGCACAACATGTCATCTCTTCCATCACCATTAAAGTCACCAATGTGCAATTCGGAGCCAGCATGGTTACACCACCCCATTGCCTTGTGCCAGGAAGTGCCTGTGAACTGACCGGCTGCAGTGGCCAGGGCGACCCATTTGTGTCCCTTTTTGTCGTGGCACAACATGTCATCTCTTCCATCACCATTAAAGTCACCGATGTGCAATTCGGAGCCAGCATGGTTACACCAACCCATTGCCTTGTGCCAGGAAGTACCTGTGAATAGTTTTGGCATAGTCAGGGCAATCCATTTGTTTCCTTTTTTGTCGTGACACAGCATATCATTTCTTCCATCACCGTTAAAGTCACCAATGTGCAGTTCGGCGCCAGCATGGTTACACCATCCCATTGCACTGTGCCAGGAAGTGCCTGTGAATTGGCCAGCTGCATTGGCCAAGGCGACCCATTTGTTTCCTTTTTTGTCATGGCACAACATGTCATATCTTCCATCGCCATTAAAGTCAGCAATGTGCAATTCGGAGCCAGCATGGTTACACCACCCCATTGCCTTGTGCCAGGACGTGCCCGTGAACTGACCAGCTGCAGTGGCCAGGGCGACCCATTTGTGTCCCTTTTTGTCATGGCACAACATGTCATCTCTTCTATCACCATTAAAGTCACCGATGTGCAATTCAGCGCCAGCGTGGTTGCACCATCTCATAGCTTTAAACCAGGAAGTGCATGTGAACTGACCGGCTGCATTGGCCAAGGCGACCCATTTGTATCCTCTCTTATCATGGCACAACATATCTGCTCTTCCGTCACCATTAAAATCGCCAATGTGCAGTTGGGCACCAACGTGGTTGCACCATCCTATGTCCTTGTGCCAGGAAGTGCCCGTGAACTGACCGACTGCATTAGCAAGGGCGACCCATTTGTGTCCCGTGCTGTCGTGGCACAACATGTCATCTCTTCCATCACCATTAAAGTCGCCAATGTGCAGTTCGGAGCCAGCATGGTTACACCAACCCATTGCCTTGTGCCAGGAAGTGCCAGTAAACTGACCGGCTGCGTTGGATAGGGCAATCCATTTGTGTCCTTTGCTATCGTGGCACAACATGTCATCTCTTCCATCACCGTTAAAGTCACCAACGTGTAATTCGGAACCAGCGTTGTTACACCACCCCATGGCCTTGTGCCAGGAAGTACCATGAAAATAATCCGTTCCTTTTCCATAAGCTAAACCAAAAAAAAATTAAAAATTAATAAAACAAAAACCAAAGAGCTTTCTAAAAGCAACGGCTATGAAGCGCACCAACTCGCTCTCATCAGTAAGTTTCATTTTAAATAAGAGCCTTTGTGCTAAGTTCTTGTAATAAAATAAAGTGACTTCTTCGCTGTCATTCAATAAGTTAGTTTGAAGGTATCGCCTCTTTCCTGATCAAGTAATAATAATAATGGAACTTTATTTTCTTTTTCTTTACAATTGTAAATCTCGCTTGTGTAAGGTAATTTACAATCGGTTACTTGAATCTAATATGTATCATATTTATGTATATAGATTAAAAAATTAAAAAATAAAATAAAAAATAAATAAATGTAAAAAATAAACAATGTTAATATACAATAAAAGCATGTCAGTAACAATTCTGTCGTTTTAGAACTATTTTCCCATCTCTTATTCCTGCAACAGAATATTTAGTACGATGATCCTTATTGCTATTTTTGTGATGGTTTTGATTACATATTTTTGATGGCTTGCATTCAAACCCAACATTGTTTTGAAACTTACTGACTCTTTTGCAAATACACCAAGGGTGCTTACTGAGAGGTTAACAAAAATAACATTTTTGAAGTTACGAGATTGATTGATAACTAATTCCTTATATTTAGAGTTTTTGCGATTAATACTATTTTGTAAGTTAGATTCAAAGCCAACAGTCAGCTCAAATAGAATAGACAATTATCCAATGTAGATAACAACAGACCAGGACGAAGTGAGTCACCAGTGAGCTCCGAGGGGCTCTTGAAATTCGGCAAATCAACGTTAGAGGGAAGCGCCATTAACACTCTGAACTGAGGGATTTAGGCTAGCAACTGCAGGATGGAATCATGCTTCCAAGTAAAACGTTCAAGCCAGATATGATTTACACCCAGCAACCACATGAAGGAGGGATTCAGGTTGTAAACAAAAGGAAGCAATCAGTTGTTGAAGATAGGTGAACCACTTGACAAGATTTTTTCGTGTAGTAAGGGTATTGTTAATGTAACGGATAGTGAAGTTGTAGATGTTTTTTGGCAGCCGTGACTGTGCAGATGTCCTAATTCTGTTAAGCTGAGAGAAGGAATAGTTTGTAACACTTTTGAAGAAGGCGCCTTGAGGTTTTTTTGAAGTCGATATTCTTCATCTGCCTGGAAATCTTTTATGACTTCTTTGGTTTTCTTATGTCAGTCATACTGAATGTTGGTATAGCAGCATGTAGTTTTCCAGAGATTACGCATGGTTTCATTAGGGGAGTTTTTGAAGGCTTTACGGCGAATGGATTGACATTGTATAAATTTAACTGAAGGTGGGCAGATATTTAAGCCAAATTTGTTGCAAGGGAGAAAAAACATTACTGAGTGTACCACACACAGGTAGTTCCAGCCATTTGCGGATATATCTAGGACACTAAGGAATCAAGATTTTCACAGACCCATGTTTTAGATATAATCAGTTACAGTGAGATGCAAGATATTTTAGAGAGGACATATCGATTATAAAGAAGCAGCTTATTCTTGGGGTGTAGTGGTTTGAGATCAATTTTAGACATCAAATCTTCAAGGACGGAGGACAGTTCTAATTTGTGAGCTTGATTAGTCATTTCAAAATCGAAGAATCTTCCCAAATATTTAAAAGATTCTCCAATTTTGGTGTATGGGACCAGGGTGTTATTGATTATTAGTTTGGGAAGGTACTGGATTGATTTTGTTATTCCCTTCTTGATACCAAATGTGCTGCATTTGTCGACTCTAATGATCATATCAGCCCATTGACACCAGATACTAAAACGATTTAGGAGATGTTGATTTTCGGACTCTTGAGACGTGATGACAGCTGCGTCATCGGCAAATTGGAACCAGTGCACAGGGTTTAATAATGAGCCAATGTTCTTTAGAGAAAAGCCAAATTGACGATATTTATCAGATTTGATGTGTTGTATGAAGGTATTGAAGCACATATTGAAGAGAAGAGGGCTGAGACAATCACCTTGAAGCACACCACGTTCAATAGGAATAAATGGAGTACTAAATTCGGGAGTGATGATGGAGGTCTTGAAGTCGGTATATAAGTTTTTAACGAGATTTTTGATGTGATCGGGAATATGATGATAGCCAAGTACAGACTGGATTAGATTGTGATGTACTTCACCAAATGCATTTTTAAGATCAAGTAGAGTGATTACCAGAGAGCGTTGTTTGGTACGTGCTTTATTTATGATACTTGCCATTTGTGTTGTATGTTCTAAAGTTCCAGACAGACCAGGAATAAAACCTTTTTGAATGTTATGTTCGATGAGATTGTTGACAGTGAGAAAGGAGAATATGGAATTGCGGAGACACGATGTAAAAACTTTTAATGGTATAGATTCCAGAGTGATAGGACGAAAATTGGAAGGGATATTTGTATTGCCTTTTTTATGAATAAGAATTGTACACGCTTTTTTAATAATAATAATAATAATAAGAAGAAGAAGAAGAAGAAGAAGAAGAAGAAGAAGAAGAAGAAGAAGAAGAAGAAGAAGAAGAAGAAGAAGAAGAAGAAGAAGAAGAAGAAGAAGAAGAAGAAGAAGGAGAAGAAGAAGGAAGAAGGAGAAGGAGAAGGAGAAGGAGAAGGAGAAGGAGAAGGAGAAGGAGAAGGAGAAGGAGAAGGAGAAGGAGAAGGAGAAGGAGAAGGAGAAGGAGAAGGAGAAGGAGAAGGAGAAGGAGAAGGAGAAGGAGAAGGAGAAGGAGAAGGAGAAGGAGAAGGAGAAGGAGAAGGAGAAGGAGAAGGAGAAGGAGAAGGAGAAGGAGAAGGAAGGAGAAGGAGAAGGAGAAGGAGAAGGAGAAGGAGAAGGAGAAGGAGAGAGAAGGAGAAGGAGAAGAAGGAGAAGGTGAAGGAGAAGTAGAAGGAGAAGGAGAAGGAGAAGGAGAAGGAGAAGGAGAAGGAGAAGGAGAAGGAGAAGGAGAAGGAGAAGGAGAAGGAGAAGGAGAAGGAGAAGGAGAAGGAGAAGGAGAAGGAGAAGGAGAAGGAGAAGGAGAAGGAGAAGAGAAGGAGAAGGAGAAGGAGAAGGAGAAGGAGAAGGAGAAGGAGAAGGAGAAGGAGAAGGAGAAGGAGAAGGAGAAGGAGAAGGAGAAGGAGAAGGAGAAGGAGAAGGAGAAGGAGAAGGAGAAGGAGAAGGAGAAGGAGAAGGAGAAGGAGAAGGAGAAGGAGAAGGAGAAGGAGAAGGAGAAGGAGAAGGAGAAGGAGAAGGAGAAGGAGAAGGAGAAGGAGAAGGAGAAGGAGAAGGAGAAGGAGAAGGAGAAGGAGAAGGAGAAGGAGAAGGAGAAGGAGAAGGAGAAGGAGAAGGAGAAGGAGAAGGAGAAGGAGAAGGAGAAGAAGGAGAAGGAGAAGGAGAAGGAGAAGGAGAAGGAGAAGGAGAAGGAGAAGGAGAAGGAGAAGGAGAAGGAGAAGGAGAAGGAGAAGGAGAAGGAGAAGGAGAAGGAGAAGGAGAAGGAGAAGGAGAAGGAGAAGGAGAAGGAGAGAAGGAGAAGGAGAAGGAGAAGGAGAAGGAGAAGGAGAAGGAGAAGGAGAAGGAGAAGGAGAAGGAGAAGGAGAAGGAGAAGGAGAAGGAGAAGGAGAAGGAGAAGGAGAAGGAGAAGGAGAAGGAGAAGGAGAAGGAGAAGGAGAAGGAGAAGGAGAAGGAGAAGGAGAAGGAGAAGGAGAAGGAGAAGGAGAAGGAGAAGGAGAAGGAGAAGGAGAAGGAGAAGGAGAAGGAGAAGGAGAAGGAGAAGGAGAAGGAGAAGGAGAAGGAGAAGGAGAAGGAGAAGGAGAAGGAGAAGGAGAAGGAGAAGGAGAAGGAGAAGGAGAAGGAGAAGGAGAAGGAGAAGGAGAAGGAGAAGGAGAAGGAGAAGGAGAAGGAGAAGGAGAAGGAGAAGGAGAAGGAGAAGGAGAAGGAAGAAGGAGAAGGAGAAGGAAGGAGAGGAGAAGAAGAGAGAAGGAGAAGGAGAGAGAAGGAGAAGAGAGGAGGAAGGAGAAGAAGAAGAAGAAGAAGAAGAAAGGTGAACAGATACAAGGCACCGAAGTAAAGTTGGACGAAGAGGAGGTGATTAAAAACCTGAATGCTGGAACCCAGTACAAATTTCTAGGAGTCCTAGAAAACATCAGACAAGAAGATAGGCTGGCCCTGGATTGTGCTGCAAAGGTGTACCTTCAGCGGATGTCAGTGATATGGTCAAGTCCCTTATCAGATGAGAATCGAGTGATAGCTTCCAATCAGTTTGCGCTTCCAGTCCTAAGCTATCTAATGTGGACACAAAGATGGCCACTGACAGAATTGAGGAGGATTGACAGAGAGGTAAGGAAGATAATAGTTCAGAATGGCGGTAAGCACCCCCTTGGATCAACGGCCCTGTTATACCTACCAAGAGATCGTGGCGGTAGAGGGATGCAGTCAGTCGAGAGCGTATACAAGACAACGAAGATCAAAGCAGCAGTTAAACTTTACTCGAATGAGGATCCAACGATGGAAATAGTGCGAAGCTTCGAAGAAAATTCCTCACGGAATGGCCATCAGTCTCTAATTAAAGATGCAGTCAAGTACGCTGAAGAGCTAGGAATCACGTTAGATCTGAGATATCCTAATCCCTCCTGTTATGGTGACGATGGAAAAGAGATACCTTATACGCAGATCAAAGCAAAGATCACAGAAAGCAACGTGCAGCAGTTAAGGGACATAATGAAAGACGAGAAATGGCAAGGAAAACTACTCACTCAGCGATGGAACGATGAGAGCAGCACAGAGAGGAGCTGTTTTGGCTGGTTAAAGAATTGGAATTCATGCCCATCACAAGTAGTTGCAGGGATGCATGAGCTCTATGAGCAGCTATTACCTACAAGACTATATTATGGAAAGAAGATTGGAACGACTCCTGTCCAAGATTTGTCGTGCAGATTGTGCGGAAAAGCTCCTGAAAGCGTCCCTCATATCCTCGCTGGATGCTCGGCGTTTGCTCAAACAAAGTACTTATGGAGGCACGACTCAGCTTTGAAGGTCTTGTTCTTTGAACTGCTGAAAGATTGTGGTTTGGTGGATAGAATACCGCCTTGGTATTCCCCGGTAGTTCCTAAACCCATATACGAGAATGAGGGTATATACGAGTATCAAGCGTATTGGGACGTCCCAGTTTATGCAGAAAACACTGAAGTGCGTGCTAATCGAGTGGACGCACGTATTATCAATCACAAGGACAAGAAGATAATGACATTGGAAATGAGCTGTCCGTGGATGGACAACCGAGAGCGCAAAGACAGTGAAAAGACTATGAAGTATGGCCCTTTGAGATGGGAATTAAAGCAGCAGTTTAAAGGATACGAAGTACAGCAGTTCAATATAATCATAGATGTCTTGGGAGGATGGTCTAAAGAGCTTCAAAAGACGATGGATGAAATATTAGGATGCAGAGGAAAGATGGTGCTCCAAAAGATGCAGAAAGCTGTCATTTCGTCGACTCTGAACATTGCGCGCACGTTCAAGACTTATACATAAGTGGCGCAATTTTACCTCAACAATTCAAGGGAACAAACTTTGAACACATGTAAAATCGAAACTTATAGTAGGTTTTTTCAGTATTATTTTATATAGACATATATATATATATTTTTGCTTTTTTCAGGAATTTACCATTTATAATAGTTCTTAAGATTTTTTTAAGCTTCTTTTCAATAATTTTTAGGGATATTTTCTTTCGAAGAGGCAAATTTTATTTAATATATTGGTATAGCATTAAGGAAATTAGGTTAATTTTACATGGCCTCTAGGTAACGCTTAGCGCCCTATTGTGCCATTAGGATTTAGCATAAAGATGTGTAACACTGCTGGATATAATAATAATAATAATAATAATAATAATAATAATAATAATAATAATAATAATAATAATAATAATAATAATAATAATAATAATAATAATAATAATTGCAGCATTGCTATGTCTTAGAGGTACTAGAAGAAGAAGGAAAATTAACGTAATAGAGAACATTAGTGACATTGATCTTGAGGTTGAACTATCAAATGTGCAGTGAAGATAGATGAATATATTTAATATGACTGTTTTTTCTTATATTATATTATTACTGTCGATATTTAGAGTTTTTTATAAAAAAATTATAGTTTTTTAGGACTTTTTTTAAAAAAATTTGAGAATTTTAAATATTTGTTAAGGAGTATAAATCTTGATAAACGTATTCATTTGAAGTTTCAACTATTTTGATAAATAGAATTTTAATATTTGTGAATTATTTAGATTTATTTATGCATAATAAAGAAGTTATTTAAAAAAAAAAAATAATAATAATAATAATAATAATAAAAAACTCTAAATATCGACAGTAATAATATAATATAAGAAAAAACAGTCATATTAAATATATTCATCTATCTTCACTGCACATTTGATAGTTCAACCTCAAGATCAATGTCACTAATGTTCTCTATTACGTTAATTTTCCTTCTTCTTCTAGTACCTCTAAGACATAGCAATGCTGCTCGTAGAATTGCAAAAGAGACTTTAGTTCTTATCCAAGTTATTGTCGTTGCATACTCCTCTCCTTTCTTCTTTGCGATCAGTTCAGCAAGCCTTGCATGGTAGCGTTGACACTCTTTTCCCAATAATAATGACACTCTTTTCCTAATAATAATAATAATAATAATAATAATAATAATAATAATAATAATAATAATAATAATAATAATAATAATAATAATAATAATAATAATAATAATAATAATAATAATAATAATAATAATAATAATAATATCACGCGTCCCAGGCGGTCGGACGCAAGTCTTGCCGCTCTGAAAGAAACCGAATTAAACGCTCCCATAATGCGTTTATTCTTATACCAACTTGTCCTAGGAACTATACTTGGTATATTTCCAAACATGCAACACGCTCGAGTCCATTCAAGAACTTCAAACGAAGTTGGAGAGACGAGTGATGGTGAAAGATCTAGCAGAAGGACCAAATGGACCGTGAAAATGAACTCAGATCTGGTTGACGCAAGAAAAGAGGCCGAAGCACTTTATTCCTCAACCGAATGTCCACGAAAAGAAAATGGAAGAAAGATCGGGATTATGGACTTGACTAAACGATTTTGGGATGCAAAAGGCTACACTGGATTGTGTAAAACACCACAAAATCTACGAGACCAATATTCAAGCATAATTAAAGCAGGAAATCAACCAGAACAAGCTCGAAGTGAACTTGGAAATCAAAGCAGCACAACAACAAACAGACAAAGCGAGACACTAATTGACTGTGGAAATCAAGCAGAACAAGATCTTAATGAACCTAGAAACCAAAATACCTCAACAACAAACAATGCAAATGTGACAAGTGACAATGCAAACAATGGCAACCAAAGAACAATGGAAGGAATAGAAGAATACGACGAATCTGAATATAATGCTCTACTAACTGCCGCAAAAAGATGGTATGAGACCACCAGACCACAACAAGGAAAAGGATGGAAAGAGAGACAACAAAATACATTTGCCAAGCGAATTCCAGATAACAAAAACATCAAACTCTTGGGAAGCATCGCAACAACACTGATTAAACAAGACCCTAAAATAAACCCTTGTGAATTCCTCTGGGAGTACAACTGCGCAGTGTATTCAGTTGCAGTCGCCTGGAAAGAACGTACAGAAAAAAGACCAAATGAAAAGAAAACAACCAGAAAGCCCAAGTGGCTACGAGACATTGAAGCTAAGATGATCATCATACGCAAAGAACTATCACAAATTACAGAAGAAGTAAAAAGAATCAAGACCAATGGAAAGCTAACTGCCAAGCTAAGGAAAAACAGACAATGGATGAAAGAACAAATTGGACCAAAAATTACCATCGCTAAATTGACCCAACTCAAAGAAAAGAAGAAAGCCCAACTGAGACTGAAAAAGCAAGAAAAGGATAAAAAACAGAAATCAGCAGAGCGCCATAAAGCAAACAAATGGTTTGATAAAAAGGAAGCACAGTTCTATGATCACTGCAAGTACCTGATAAAGACAGAGCCAGAAAACAGTTATCCCAAGTACAAGAAGCCCACTGATTCAAAAGAGCAAAATTGTAACCTAACAACTCAAGACTTTGAACAATTTTGGAGGCCAATCTGGGAAACAAAGGCACAGGAAAATCTACAAACCAAATGGATTCAGGACATTGGGAGTATGTTGAAAGCACATGCCCCAACACCCACAACAGCATCTCAAGACGTCACCGCTGAATTCCTCTACAACAGCATCAAGAAGAAACGAAATTGGTCAGCGCCAGGAACCGATAAAATTACAAACTTCTGGATTAAGAAGCTCACTGTACTCCATAAAGACCTAGCAACAGCACTAACCCAGATCATAAACAGCGAAATCACTCTACCAGTGTGGCTCCAGGAAGGACGATGTGTCATGATACCCAAGAAGGAATCCCCCACAGCAAAGGATCACAGACCCATCACGTGCCTTAATACTACCTACAAAGCGATAACATCTGTAATCAACGAAATACTCAACAAGCACGAGGAACGCTACCAGCTTATGCAAATAGATCAACGAGGTTGTAAACATGAATCAATGGGATGCATCGACAATCTCCTCATCGACAAGGCAATTTTGGAGGATGCACAATCAAACAGAAAGAACATTACCTGTGTATGGGTTGACGTAAAGAAGGCGTTCGACTCTGTTTCACATGATTGGCTTGAGTGGTGTTTGGACCACTATGGATTACCAATAAAGATAACAATACTTATTAAGAACATCATGAAAAACTGGAAGATTACCCTAGATGTACAAACTAAAGATGGAAAAGCCAACATAGGTCCAATCACACTAAACAGAGGGATCCTACAAGGAGACTCTTTTTGTGTTAGACTATTCACAATGTGCCTAAACCCGATTGCATGGAACTTGCGAAGCAATGAAGGCTATGTTCTTTCAAAACTACCAGATACCAAAATAACTCATTTACTCTATGTAGATGACTTAAAAACCTTTCACAAATCGTCCACAAAGGCAATGGTTGAAACACGAAAGATGGAAGAGATGTTCAAAGACATAGGTCTAGAATGGGGATTGGACAAGTGCTCAACTGTAAATGTACAAAGAGGGAAAATAGTACCATCTGACGATCTTCCTCTTAACGAAAAAGATTCAATCTCAATGCTAGATGCCAACGATCAATACAAATTTCTGGGAAAATTTGAAAATTTTTCCCACCTCGATAAAATGGCATTTGAGTACTCAAGCAAAGAATACCTAAACCGACTAAGCGTAATATGGTCCTCTAATATCTCTATCCCTAGGAAAATCAAGGCAACAAACACCTTCGCCATGCCGATTTTACAATACCAAATGTGGACCGCTGACTGGTTAGTGAACGACCTCAAGCAATTGGACCGTGAAGCAAGGAAAATCATACAGGAAAATGGAGCCCTACACACCCAAGAGTCTACTAAGCTCATGTATCTACCATCCAATATGGGAGGAAAAGGCCTCAAACAAATAGAAATCATGTACAAGCTTATAAAGATCAAAGTAGCCAACTACATTACAAGAAGCCAAGACAAAAGATTACAACTTGTTAGAAAGTTTGAAGAACAGAAGATAGCCAAAAAACTAAAGTCAGTATTAAAAGATGCACAAAAGTATGCAGATGAGCTGAACATTAGATTCAACCTTGGAGAGATTTCAACAACTATGACGTATGAAAACACAACAATTGAAGTAGAAAAACCAGCTCCAAAACTACTCACAGCATTCCTCTCCAATGCCGTTGTAAACAACCTGAAGAAAGAGGTAGGAAACCAGAATTGGCTAGGCGCATTGACACTACTACAACATAGTGACAATGACATTTCACCAGACAGTGCTACTATTCACTACAAATGGCGTAACATCCCAGATGTACTCTACACCGTGAATTCCAACATTAGGCAACAATTGTTACCGACCAAGGTATACAAGAAAGTGAAAATACAACAGCTAGTTGAAGATACAACATGCAGAATGTGCAAACAAGCCCAAGAATCTACAACTCATATCATGTGCGGATGTTCAACAATTGCCCAAAGCCTATACAAAGCACGCCATGATAAAATGCTGAGACCATTTTATCATTATCTACTTGATAATTATGGCTTTGAAAACGACCATTCTAGACCCTGGTATGAACAGAGCCTACCACTGTCAGTAGTTGAGAACGAAAGAGCAAAAATTATGTGGGATACAGAATTCCATTTACCGAAAGCTCCCCAAAACCACGCTAACAAAATAGACATGGCCATCTACGATAAGGAAAGGAAAGTATGGTTGCTATTAGAAGGAACAGTCTGCGCCGTTGGCAAGATAAAGGAAAGAAGTGCCCACAAACAAGAAAAATACCGTGAACTGCGAAGTGGAATCAAACAGCTGTATCCCAACCATCAAGTTATTCAAGTGAACATAGTGTTCGATTTCCTAAGTACCTACCACCATAACCTAAAAATGGAGATTATTAAAAACATCACAGCAAATCAAGAAGAAGCAAATTATTTATTGCTTAAGAGTCAGAAGTGGATAATGTCACAAAATTCCGAAATTGTCAAGCATTTCTATACGTACTACGTTTATGAATAAGTATATGTAGCGGGTTTTGAGAAATAAGGAATAAGGACTGGGACATACTAGATAATTACAGCTTAGCCAAGGTTACACCCGCAAAGTTGTAAACTTACAATCATGTTGTTACTCAATAAAGGTGTCAATAATAATAATAATAATAATAATAATAATAATAATAATAATAATAATAATAATAATAATAATAATAATAATAATAATAATAATAATAATAATAATAATAATAATAATAATAATAATAATAATAATAATAATAAAAGAGTGTCAATCGAAGTGTTCAAGAAGTTTTATAGTTTGAGGCACTAAAACACACACACTATCTTTATAGTTCATCAGGAACTGTTGCCTAGACAATGTCCGCAACTAGTTTCAAAAAAAACGTGTATATGAAAAAGTACCAATAAAACCGACCATAATAATAATAATAATAGTAGTACAAATACAATGACCTGCGTCAAGGATTGAAAAACATCTATAAAGATACAGAAGTCACGCAAATTAACATCGTCTTCGACTTCCTAGGAGGATACAACAAAGAACTACAAAAAGCACTTGGAACAATTACATCGAATGAAAAAGAGCAAGACTACCTGATTCAAAAATGTCAAAAGTGGATACAATCACAGAACACTGAAATCGTGAAAACATTTTACGGATTTGTTAAGTAATTATACATGTACACATGACGTTAAGTACAAATGTCTTAGGTCGAGAAACCCGCTTTGTACTGAATATGAAAAGGAGAAAATAAAGATTCCATAATAATCCAAGTTATTGTCGTTGCTTGCAGCTATTGGAAATCCCTCTGGGAACAGAATAGCGGAACTGGAGACTCAAATGTTATGTGGTTAAAGGATGTTAGAAGAGCGCTCAATGAACTAGTGCCAGTCCCCCCTGAAGAAAGTTTCAATCTTAACACTAGCCAGTGTGTTAACGTTATCAAAAAGAAGCGCAATTGGAGCGCTCCAGGACCGGACCGAATATCAAATTACTGGTGGAAAAAAGCTGTGTGTCTTCATGAGGGAATCGCAAGATGCTTTGAGGCAATTGGAACGGGTTCAGAGAATTATCCGCAGTGGTTCACCGGAGGGAAAACAACTCTAATTCCTAAACCAGGCGAGTTCAGCAGTGCCAATCAGAGGCCCATTACCTGCCTCAATACAGTGTATAAGTGGTACACTTCATGCTTACTTATACCCATTGAACAACATCTTGACAAACATGGTCTAATGGAAAGAGAACAAAGAGGAGCTAAGGCCCATTGTAGCGGCACAGTAGATAATTTACTTATAGACAGAATGGTGTGCCAGGATAGCCAGAACGGAAATAGAAATGTAAGCATGGCTTGGATCGATGTAAGGAAAGCTTTTGATTCAGTGAGTCACGCATGGTTGCTGGAAATGATGACGCTTCACAAATTCCCTGAGTGGTTGTGTAGTGCTGTGGAAAGACTGAGTAAAAGCTGGAATACAAGAATTGCAGTTAAGACCAAACAAGGAAGTGAAATCTCTGAGACCATCTGTTTTAACAAAGGGCTCCCGCAAGGTGATGCGTTATGTCCGAGGCTCTTCACTCTATGCATCAACCCGATAGCCTGGAAGTTGAAAGCCTCAGAGGGTTACAAGTTGTCTAAGCCTATCTCTGATAAAGTCACACACCTGCTTTATATAGACGATATGAAGATCTTTGCAGCCTCAGAGAGCAAATTGGAGAGAGTTCTAAAGATGACCAAGTCAGCCATGGAAGACGTGGGTCTAGCGTGGAATGAAAAGAAGTGCTCGATTGCACATGTTAAGAGGGGATCCCTTGACAATAGTTCTACTGGTTTAAAGATCGACGAATCACAGATGATTACCACCTTGAAAGATGGCACACATTACAAATTCCTCGGTGTTATGGAAAACGTGAAACAAGATGATAATGTAGTCTTATGGGGTGCCTCAAAAGTATATCTACAGAGACTCTCGGTCATATGGTCGAGTCCATTATCAGATTTTAATAAAGTTGTTGCTTCCAACCAATATGCACTGCCAGCTCTCACCTACCCAATGTGGACGCAGACGTGGCCTTTGTCTGAGCTACAAAGAATTGACAGAGAAAGTCGCAAGATCATCAAGGAAAATGGGGGCATACATCCGTTAGGATCGAATGAACTTCTATACCTATCAAGAAAGCTGGGGGGAAGGGGACTGAAATCCATAGAATCTGAGTACAAGATGACAAAAGTCAAGACCGCCACTAAAGTGTACACCAACGAAGACCCTACGATGAAACTGGTTCGAGAATTTGAAGAGAAATCTGAACGGATGGGTAGGCGCTCCCTAATAAAGGATGCTGACAGGTATGCTGCGGAACTGGGAATTAATCTTAAACTTCAGTACCCCAACCCAATTGGTTACACTGAAACAAACGAGGAGATACAAGCTGACAAGATTGGAGCGTGGATGCGGAAAGCAGAACAGTGCAAAAGAGTCAAAGAGCTCAAAGACCAAAAATGGCAAGGGAAATTCCTTGAAGCCAGATGGAAAGATGAAGAGATCAAGGATTGCTTTAGTTGGCTACATGAATGGAAATCAGCACCATCACACACCATAGCAGGTGTATATGAGCTATATCAACAGTTGCTTCCTACGAGATTATATCATCATAACAAGACAAAGACAAATTCAGATCCAGATGTTAAATGCCGTATGTGTGGTAAAGCAGCTGAGAGCGTACAACACGTTCTTTCCGCATGCAGCACCCTAGCTCAAAGTAAGTACCTTGTAAGACACAACGCAGCCCTAAAGATTCTGTTCTTCGAATTGCTTAAAGATCTGGACCTAATAGAAACCATCCCGCCTTGGTATTCGCCTGTAAAACCTAAGCCAGAATACCAGAATGACAGAGCCCAAGCACTATGGGATATCCCACTCTTTGCGGAAAATACTGAGGTGAGGTCCAACCGTATCGACGCACGCATCGTGGATAAGAAAGAAAAAAGAGTCATTCTCTTAGAAATGAGTTGTCCGTGGCTGGAAAATCGAGAGGAGAAGCAAGCAGAAAAATCATCGAAATATGCACCGTTGAGATGGGAGTTAAAGAAGAGATACCCTGATTATGAAGTCAAACAATATAACATCATTATCGACGTCCTGGGAGGATATTCACGAGAACTGTTTGACACTGTTAAAGAGTTACTTGGAGTTAAGAGAACAAAGGATGTATTATTTCGCATGCAGAAGTCAATCATCTCTAGCAGTTTGAACATTGCAAGAACTTTCAAGATTCAGACATTGTAAAAGGGACACCATATCGCAAGAATCTCTAGGATTCAAACTTTGTTGAAAGATAAACATTAGCTGATAAAGACTGTATTTTTTAAGATGTAATTTATTTATTTTTTGACACTTTTCAATTAATTAGTTATTAACTATTAGTAATTTGAATAGCCTATTTTTACACATTAGGATTGATATCAATTTCCTTTTCCTTGAATTGGCAATGATCTTATAAGTCTAATTAGGGCTTCCTTTGAGGACCTATAGGTGATACACCTATCTAAGTCTAGCATAGTAATTGTCTACATCGATACAATTAAGATAAATATCGGTTTCCTTTATCTTTTTGAAGTGGCAACGTTCTGATGAAGTGGGAAACTCCAGTTATTACACACCTCTAACTTTATTGAAAATTAGATCATAGTGATATATATAACATTAGCTTAGGACTAGTATCTTTTAGTACATAGGTTTTAAATTTTCCCACAGCATGTAGGTTACGTATACCACGCCCTACAGTACTGTTTAAGTAGTTTGCATATGGATGTATTTACTGCAAATAATAATAATAATAATAATAATAATAATAATAATAATAATAATAATAATAATAATAATAATAATAATAATAATAATAATAATAATAATAATATAGAGAGATCACCTAAGGAAATGAAAGGCAGATAGGTATTCTTTGACAGTTTGTTACTGTCCAATGCCTATGAAATACCAGCAGAAAGATCATAAGCTGTGAATAATATTTATTTTTCAATAATAATAATAATAATAATAATAATAATAATAATAATAATTGATAATAATTGATAATTGATAATTAATAGTTGATTATCAACATGGCGGCAAGTAGGGAAGACGTGCTTCACCGAGCTCGGTAGCAAAAACGCTCTAACCGAAAGTTGGCCAAGTTTAGAGCACCAGAGCAGATCCAAAAAAGTACTAAAGTACTTTGCTGTTCGTCCGACCTTGTTGGTGAGACGATTTGGTGTCTCTGAACCGAACTACGACGACTTTAGGATCTCATATTTGATTTACTCGACTCTACGAAAATGGCTAATGAAGGAACAGAACAACAACAGCGGATAGTGATTTGCTAGACTGCAAGAGAAAGGCTTTGGAACTAGTAAATTCGGAAGATCCACCCCGTTTGGAAAACGGCAGGAAGAAAGGTTATATGGTTTTAATGAAAGAGTTTTGGGACGAGAAGGGCTATGATACGTTAGCTCTTACAAGCCAGAACCTTCGAGATCAGGCTGCTAGACTGGAAAAAAACACTGGGAAGTATTACGGAGACGATATCTGAGCGTGTTAGGTTGAGAAGAGGCCAAGAACATTGTAGCGAAGCCATCTCGAATTCTGAAGTAAATTATACTGAAGAAACCGAGCTGAATTTGCATAATCCACCATCATTGCCAATTGAACAGATAGAAGGTCCATTGGGAGATGAGAGCTCAATAAACAATGAGGCACGCGAATTGAAGGAGAAAACAATACATATTCTCGCATCAGTGAAGACGAATCCAGGCGATTTCAAAAGCAGAGAAATTGACACCAGAACGAAAGAAAAGATAACAAAGAATGACTTTGATAACATCAATGGTGTCATAGACGATTTAATAAAGCAGAATATGATATCTCCAGAGGAAAAGCCCTTCGAATATTTGTGGATGGCGAACTGTATCCTTTACTCTGTGGTGGCTGCATTTCTGTTATGCAAAGGATGGAAAAAGCATCCAAATAGCCAACAAACGAGCAACCGAGACAAGGAGCAAAAGAGAAAGGAGGAATATGAGAGCAAAGCTGGATCTATCAGGAAAGAGATATCTATTGCAAAAGAGGAATTGGAAAGGTTAAAGGAGAACAGAAAGATCACCAAAAGAGGAAGGAAAAACAGGAAAATTCTTCAGAAGGAGTGCAAGACTATATCAGTGGCGAACTTGGTGGCCTATATGGAGAAAAAGAAATCAGCACTTAGGAAGCTAAAGAAGAGGTTCTACATATGGAAAAAACAGGAGGAAGCAAGAAAAACCAACAGACAATTCCTTCTTGATCCCGGACGTGTCTATGATACCTTTAAAGGCATGGCAAGTAGAAATACAGACGAAACCCTGCCAAAATACCAGAGAATAAGTACTACCAACAATGAAACAAATGTGGACATGTTTGAAAACATTGACCAGGCGAGCGGATACTGGCGTGATCTCTGGGAGCAAAACGGAATGTCAAATTGCAGTGCTGAATGGTTAAGAGAGGTCAAGAGAGCAATAAATGACCAAGTCCCACCCCCCATGGAGGATAAAGCCACTTTAACAGTTTCACAGGTGGTAAAGATCTTGCAAAAGAAGAGAAATTGGAGCGCACCTGGACCAGACAGGCTGGTAAATTACTGGTGGAAAAGAGCACATGTACTTCACGAGGATGTGACCAAAGCATTTCAAGCAATCATGGGAGGCCAACTAGAGTATCCTCTGTGGTTCTCGGCGGGAAAAACATCGCTCATTCCAAAGCCAGGCAAGTTCTCAAGTGATAATCAAAGGCCTATCACATGTCTGAATAGCGTTTATAAGTGGTTCACTTCATGTTTGTTGGACCCCATCGATGCCCATCTAAACCAATACGATCTTGTGGAATTAGAGCAGAGAGGCGCGAAAAAAGGTTGCAGTGGAACAATTGACAACTTGTTGATAGATAGGATGGTTATGCAGGACTGTCGTCGAAGAAAGCGCAACCTCAGTATGGCGTGGATTGATGTAAAGAAAGCGTATGATTCAATTAATCATGATTGGTTAAACGAAATGATGTTAATACACCGTTTCCCAAAGTTGCTGACCGAGGTAATTCGTTGCTTGAGCTCATGTTGGAACACGAGAATAGCGGTAAGAACAAAGCAGGGTTACGAACTGTCAGACATCATAAAATTCAACAGAGGACTCCCTCAAGGCGACGCTCTCTGCCCCCGGCTCTTCACACTTTGTCTAAATCCTGTGGCATGGTCGTTGAAATCCTCAGAAGGGTATAAGTTATCCAAACCGATAGATGATAGAGTCACGCACTTATTGTATATAGACGACTTAAAGGTATTCGCCTCAACAGGGAGCAAAATGAACACTGTACTGAGATCAGCGGTTGGTGCAATGAAAGACCTGGGACTGCATGTGAATCCTAAGAAATGTTCGACGGTCAACGTTAAGAGAGGAGCTCAAGTTTATGACGCAGATGATGTTAAGGTAGATGAATCGACAGTGCTGAAGAACCTGAAAGAAGATGAACAGTATAAGTTTCTGGGGATACTCGAAACAGTCAAACAGGAAGACAACCTAGCCTTGAGCAGCGCAGCAAAGGTATTTTTACGACGAATGTCAGTGATCTGGTCCAGTCCGCTTTCGGATTACAATCGTGTCATTGCCTCAAACCAATTTGCTTTACCGGCGTTGACCTACCAGATGTGGTCGCAGCACTGGACAATCACAGACCTTAGGAAGATTGACAGAGAGGCTCGCAAAATCATTGTAAACAGCGGAGGAAAACACCCAGCTAGCTCCACGGCACTCTTATACCTTCCAAGAGAGTGTGGGGGAAGGGGACTCCGATCAGTGGAGTCAGTATACAAGGAAATAAAGATCAAAAGTGCTGTGAAATTATACACGAATGTCGACCCCAAAATGGAAACAGTGAGGAGATTTGAAGAGCATGCTGTAAAGACGAGTAACCTCTCTCTTGTGAAAGACGCCCAAAAATTTGCTAAGGAACAAGGATTGGCTCTTAATTTAGAATACCCAGAACCCTCTGGGTGCACGGAGAATGGTAAGAACGTACACCATACAAAGGTTGGAGAGTATTTAAGGAAGACTAAGGTAGAACAGTTAAAGGATACAATAAGAGAAGAGAAGTGGCAAGGGAAGTTCACTGCACAACGCTGGGACGATAATAGCATCAGAGTAAAGGATTGTTTTGCGTGGTTGAGACACTGGTCTTCTTGTCCTTCACATACTATTGCCGGGATGGTCGAACTATATGAACAACTGCTACCTACGCGGGTATATCATGGTAAGAAAACTCGAACAGGCCCGACTGATGAAATGTCATGTAGACTTTGTGGCAACAGCTTCGAAACAGTTCCACATCTGCTCTCTGGATGCCCCGCCCTGGCCCAGAGTAAGTATTTGTGGAGACACAACGCAGCCTTGAAGATTGTGTTCTTTGAAATGCTCAAAGACTTGGAGCTAGTGGATAAAACCCCACCATGGTACTCTCCTGTTCAACCGAAACCCAAGTATGAAAATGAAAAGGCGGAGGCCTTCTGGGACGTTCCAGTGTTTGGAGAGAATACAGAACTGAAAGCAAACCGTGTAGATGCCCGCATTATTAACCATGAAGAGAAGAAGGTTATAATGTTAGAAATGAGTTGCCCCTGGATAGAGAACCGTGAACGAAAAGATCAGGAAAAAAACACCAAGTACGCACCCCTGCGATGGGAACTTAAACAACAGTACCCAGGATATGCTGTAGACCAATACAACATAATAATAGACGTTCTGGGAGGTTGGTCTAAGGATTTGGATCAAGTAATGAGGAAGCTGATTGGAAAGAAAGGACCAGTGGTATTGGAAAAAATGCAGAAAGTAGTCATTTCAAGTACTCTGAACATTGCACGAACATTTAAAGTGCAAGTGTGAAAGCACACCCTAGTCTGCCAACGATATTGAGACATTTGATTGATGTTTAAGTATATATTTTTAAGAATGTTTTTTTAGCTTTATCATCTTTTAATAACATAGTTTTTTAGGTTCAAGGTTGATTGTGTTACTTAATATGCATTATAATTTAGGTAATGCAAAACAAAACAAAACCGAATCAAAACCATAAGGAGGAATATGAATATAAGAAAGCAGAAATATTAATATAAGGAATTTAATTTTAGCGGTTTAGATCCGTTATCGAGAATATCACCGAAGATAATTAAGTAATAAGTGATTCGCTTAAGTTTTTTTTAATTTAATTTATTTTTTTAGTATACTTTTTAAGGGAAATGAATCTAATTAGGATATTACCAATTCGACAATAGGAATTAAGACTGAGACCATGTCCTCAGACTGGGTATAAGTCATAAGGTTTATTCAGCATTTATCATAAGCTATTTATTCATTTCTATATATATACAAGTATGTTTTATAAGCAGATAATTAAGTCGTTAGTTTGTAAGATTTGCGGCCTATAGGCTACGCTTGTGCGCCCTATAGTGCCAAGACCGCTTATTAGAGCATCCATACGTATTTACTGCCGATAATAATAATAATGGATAAGTGCGCGGGTGTTGACCTAGTCAGGGGGAAACTCCAGCCCACTCATGACATCAACCTTTCACCTAGTGAAAAGCTTAAAATGCTGGATGAAACTGACAGCTATAAATTCCTTGGAACATTCGAAAACTCCAAGCAACTCGAAGATCAGGTTTACGAGGAAGCAAGCAGAGAATACCTGAAAAGGTTATCTGTTATCTGGACCAGCAATATATCTATACCTAGAAAAATCAGAGGCACCAATACGTTTGCTTTACCAGTCCTCCAATATCAAATGTGGACAGGAGATTGGACCATCGATGGCTTGAAAACCCTTGATAGACGAACCAAAGAAATAATCAAAGAGAACGGTGGGATGCACAAGAGCGAATCTACAAAACTGCTGTACCTCCCAAGCAGCTTAGGAGGAAGCGGTCTAAAAAGTGTAGAAGATACATTCAAGGTGACAACCATCAAAGTAGCAAATTATATCAACAACTCGACAGATGCAAGAATCAAACTTGTAAGATCATTTGAAAAAGACAAAGCCAAAGAGGGACGGAAGTCAGTATTTAAACAAGCCACAAAGTTTGCTCTAGAATACAATATCCAATGCACCTTTGCTGAAACAGGAACACTGTTAACAACAGAAAGCAAAACTACACAAGTCAACTTGGCAAGCCCACAGGCTATCAAAGATACACCAAGTAAAGCTGTAATCCAAAAGAACTCTGAAGAACTACACCAACAGAAATGGCTCGGAGACCTAACTACCAAACAACATCAAGACCCAGATATATCGGATAACATCAATCAGATCCACACAACATGGAAGAATGTACCAGACATAGTATGTAGTGTCAACAAGACCATCTGACAACAACTACTACCAACAAAGACCTACTACGAAACCAAACTACAAAAACAAGTCCTCAACAACAGATGCCGCATGTGTAATATTTCCACCGAATCAACGACACACGTAATGTGCGCATGCTCCAGACTAGCACAGACCCTATATAAAGCGAGACACGATAAATTGCTACGACCTCTGTACCACTTCTTGCTATACAAATACCGGTTCCAAGAAAGTGACCATTCAAAGCCATGGTACCAGCAAAGACTACCAGAAGGTATAATTGAAAACAACCATGCAAAGATCTTATGGGACGTGCCCTTCTACCTCGAAAGAGCCCCTAAAGATGGTGCTAATAAACCTGACATCGCAATCCTGAATAAAGACAACAACACTTGGATACTCATCGAAGGAACAGTATGCAGCGTGGGGACCATAGGAGACCGTACAAGAACGAAAGAAGAGAAATACTCTGATCTACGGGCGGGATTAAGATCTATGTATAAAGAATTTACCGTCACTCAGATAAACATTGTCTTTGACTTCCTTGGAGGGTACTATCCTCAGCTAGAACAAGGGATAGACACTCTAACAGACAACCGAAAAGAAACAACTTACATCATAAGGAAGTGTCAAAAATGGCTCTTATCACAAAATGCTGAAATTGTCAAGAAATTCTATGAGTTTATCTAAAGATATGTGAGTGACTAGGAACACTTGAACTGCAACAATTGCTTAGGTAGATCCCGTAATGTTGTATGTAACGAAAAATGACCAAATTTCAATAAAGATGCCATAATAATAATAATAATAATAATAATAATAATAATAATAATAATAATAATAATAATAATAATAATAATAATAATAATAATAATAATAATAATAATAATAATAATAATAATAATAATAATAATAATAATAATAATAATAATAATAATAATAATAATAATAATAATAATAATAATAATAATAATAATAATAATAATAATAATAATAATAATAATAATAATAATAATAATAATAATAATAATAATAATAATAATAATAATAATAATAATAATTCCCCCTGTGGATGGGGGGGGTAGAATCCCACCAACGCAATGCTCTCTGCGTGTCGTAAAAGACGACTAATGGGGGCAACTCACAATAGTGATGCAAATGTCTAATGATGTCTAATGAACTAGACTGAGGAAAGCAGTTGAAGACATAAATGAAGTTATTTGCTACATAAATACAAAGTCAATAACTGAGACAAACAGATTACTGATTGCAGCGGCTAATGTGGCAGCTAAGAGAGTAGGTTTCAAAGTCAGTGAAAAGCAAACTAAGGTAGATCCATGGTGGAAAAGGAGGATTCAGCAGAAAATCAATGAGACAAGAAAAGACATTAGTAGACTGGAAAGGGTGACTGCTGGTCACTCAGGAAGACCAGAGATTATTCAACAGCTGGAACGAAAATACCATCTTGCTAACAAAGGAGAAAAAGTAGTACTTGAGGAACTAAAACAAAGGGTTAATGCCCTAGCAGCTAAGATAAAGCGCTATGAGCAGAGGAATAGTCAATATCGACAGAACCGAATGTTTATGTCAAACCAAAGAAGACTCTTTGAAGAGATAGAGGGAATCAACTGCCAGAATGACATAATCCCTGACCCCCAAGAAACCAGAGAGTTTTGGAGTGGAATATGGGGAAAGAACATCAATCACAATAGTGATGGGGAATGGTTAAAGAAGTTAGAAGATGATCTGGCAGATAATGCTCAACAGCATGACATTAAAGTGACAACCGAAAATGTAACAAAGCAGTTAAAGAAGCTGGCCAATTGGAAATCTCCAGGACCTGATGGCCTACAAGGCTACTGGTTGAAAAACTTGAGGGCTTTAAGAGACCGAATAGCAATCCAGCTAGATGAATGCCTCCAGATGAACAATGTTCCAGAGTGGATGACAAGAGGAAGGACTGTCCTCATTATTAAGGATAAAGAACAAGGGGCAGCTGTTACCAATTTCAGACCCATCACTTGTCTCCCTCTTATGTGGAAGGTCCTAACAGGGGTGCTGTCAGAGGAAACGTATATGCATCTAGACAGACACAAACTGCTCCCAGAGGAGCAAAAAGGATGCCGTAAGAAATCCAGAGGCACGAAGGACCAGTTACTAATTGATAAGATGATCATCCAAAACTGTAAAAGGAGACAGACTGGACTTGGAATGGCTTGGTTAGACTTCAAAAAAGCATTTGATATGGTACCCCACTCCTGGATAATCTACTGCATGGGTTTAATGGGAATAGCAAAAAACACCATCAACTTATTGAACACTACGATGAATAGCTGGAAGACTATGTTGGCTGTTGGAAATCAAACCTTAGGAGAAGTACATATAAAAAGAGGCATTTTTCAAGGAGACAGTTTCTCGCCACTGTTGTTTGTCATCTCACTAATTCCACTCACACTGTTACTGAGAGAAATGAAGGCCGGCTATGACCTTGGAGGTGGACAGGGGAAAATTAACCACCTTCTGTTCATGGACGATCTGAAATTATATGGCAAGAATGAAAACCAGATAGACACGCTAGTCCAATCAGTCAGAGTTGTGTGTGATGATATTGGAATGGAGTTCGGGGTGAGTAAATGCGCATCACTGGTCTTGAAGAAGGGAAAGCTTGTACACAGTGATGGAATTTCCCTCCCCAATGGGCGACAAATTCGAGCAGTGGTAGAGGAAGGTTATAAATACCTTGGTGTTTTACAAGTCGATGATATCAAACATGTGGAAATGAAAGAAATTATACGCAAGGAATATTTCAGTAGGTTAAGGAAAACCCTCAAGTCAAAGTTAAATGGTGGAAACATCATAAGAGCAATTAACTCGAGGGCAGTCTCTGTTATACGTTATAGTGCCGGAATCGTAGATTGGACGAAGGAAGAAATCAAGAACATCGATCGCAAGACGAGGAAACTGCTAACAATCTATCGAGCCTTACATCCCCAAGCAGATGTGGACCGTTTGTATTTCAAGAGATCAGAAGGGGGAAGAGGACTTATTAGCGTCCAGGATTGTGTGAGAGCAGAAGTGAGTAGTCTTACCTCATATGTCAATGCTAGTCGAGAAAGAGCACTCAAAGCTGTTGTGGAAGAGCACGTTCTCAAGGAAAATGACTTGAAAGGAATGGGGGATATTAGACACGAAAGGAAAGATCGATACAGGGAAAAACCCCTTCATGGACAGTTTTTCAAGAGCATAGAGGGCATAGCAGACAAACAATCATGGCAATGGCTTAAGAAAGGACACTTGAAAAAAGAAACTGAAGGGCTTATATTGGCAGCGCAAGATCAAGCCCTAAGAACCAATAGTATAAAATGCAAGATTGACAATGAAGAAATATCTCCAACCTGTAGAATGTGTAAAGAAAAAGAGGAAACCGTAAGCCATATTCTGTCAGAGTGTAAAATGTTAGCACAGAAACAGTATAAAAACTGGCGCCATGACAAAGTAGCCCAAATTGTACATTGGCATCTTTGTGGCCAATGGGGATTTGAAAGGAAGGGAAGGTGGTATGACCACACCCCCGAACCAGTTTTGGAATCAGAAAAAGTGAAAATTCTATGGGATTTTAAAATCCAGACGGATCACCAACTTGAACACAATAAGCCAGACATTGTTGTAATGAATAAAGTTGACAAAGTGTGCCACATAATAGACATAGCTTGTCCGTTTGACACTCGGGTTTCAAAAAAAAAAAAGAACAAGAGAAAGTAGAGGTCTACCAGGATTTGAAACGAGAGATCACTCGTATATGGAAATGTAAAGCTACCATTGTACCTATAGTAATTGGGGCTCTAGGAACCTTGCCAAAAGGACTACAAAAATGGTTGAGCGAAATTGAAATGAAAAACTTGGCAGAGCTGCTACAACGGGCAGCCCTACTTGGGTCTGCGAGAATATTAAGGAAAGTTTTGGACATGTAGTTGGAGAAAAATGATGGTTGAACAGGTCAGAAGCGTTGGTAGAGAGGAAAGCACAAGTCTTGGCATCTTAGGCTACGGGAAGCAGCTTGATGCCATATCAAGACTACAGGCCACAACAACTAATGCCTAGTTTTACAGAAATAATAATAATAATAATAATAATAATAATAATAATAATAATAATAATAATAATAATAATAATAATAATAATAATAATAATAATAATAATAATAATAATAATAATAATAATAATAATAATAATTTGAATAATAAAAACAAAATTTGCATACGATCTTAATGGAGAAAAACTCAACCATCTGTTATTCATGGATGACCTGAAACTTTTTGCAAAATCAGAGAAGGGCCTCGAGAGTTTAATACATACGGTGAGGATATTCAGCACCGATGTAGGGATGGAATTTGGTATCAACAAGTGTGCAACTCTCACACTGTACAGAGGCAAAACGATACAAGGAGATGGAATATTACTACCTACTGGAAACTACATCAAAAAACTTGATGAACAAGAAGGCTACAAATATCTGGGCATTCTAGAAGCAGATAATTTTAAGTGCAAAGATATGAAAACCAATCTCACAAAAGAGTACTTCAGGAGAGTAAGAAAATTACTTAAAACTAAGCTAAATGGAGGAAATGTGATTAGAGCAATAAATACGTGGGCAGTATCTCTGCTGAGATATTCTGCAGCCTTCGTGGACTGGACAAAAGACGAGCTCAGAGAAATTGATAGGAGGACACGAAAGTACCTAAATATGTACAAAGCACTACACCCAAGAGATAGTGTAGCCAGACTATACTTACCCAGAAACGTTGGTGGAAGGGGACTTCTCTCAGTTGAAGACTGTGCTGACAGGGCCAGATTAGGATTAATGGCTTATATTCGAGAAAGTCAAGAAAGTCTTATAAAAGCTGCTAGAGCAGAAATTAAAAAGCAAATTAACGAGATGGAGGATGTGGAAGAATTCAAGAAGAGGAAACTAGATGATAGAATGCACGAAATTCTGGAGAAAGGCCTGCATGGTCAATTCATGAGAGACGTAAAAGATATTTCGAGTGATAAGAGCTGGTTATGGTTAAAGAATGGAACCTTTAAAAAAGAAACGGAAAGCTTGCTAACATCTGCTCAAACACAGTCCATCAGAACTAATTTAATAAAGACGAAAATCGATAAATCGCAAGCTGATCCCAAGTGCCGTGTATGTGGAGAAAAAGATGAAAGTGTTAATCACATCTTATGTGAGTGCTCTGCACTAGCACAGAAGGAGTACAAGAGGAGGCATGATGGAGTAGCGAGAACTCTCCATTGGGATCTATGCAAAAAGTATGGTCTGGAGCACCAGGATAAATGGTATGAGCATAACCCAAAACCTGTCTCTGAAAATCAAGAAATCAAGTTACTATGGGACTTTACTATACAGACAGACAAGAATGTATCACACAATCGCCCAGATATTACTCTGATCGACAAGAAAAATAGCAAATGCTATATCATAGACATTGCATGCCCTGGAGACAAGAGAATTCAAGAGAAAGAAAAAGAAAAAATTGAACGCTATACAGATTTGGGAATCGAAATTAAGAGAATTTGGAAGCTAAAAAACGTCAAGACAGTGCCTATTGGGGCCCTGGGTATGTTCACCAATAGATTAGAGAAGTACCTAAAAGAACTTGAGTCAAGTATTTCGCCCGCAATGATTCAGAAAACTGTCTTATTAGGGTCGGCAAGAATCCTCCGTAGAGTCCTAAGTATCTGAGGGGACTTGTTGTCACCTGATACTAGGACAAATATAAACCAGTATTCTACATCTATTTACTATGAAAGTATAGGAATAATAATAATAATAATAATAATAATAATAATAATAATAATAATAATAATAATAATAATAATAATAATAATAATAATAATTTAATAGTTTTCTTGTCGATCAGAGTAATATCTGGGCGATTGTGTGATACATTCTGGCTCATCACTGTTCTAAAAGACCATGGAGTAAATGAGAGACTTGTATGTTTCATTGAGAAGATTACGAAATTGTGGAGGACGACTTTGATTGTACCGACTGAGAAAGGCAAAGAGACGGTTGGCCCAATAAGAATTCAACGGGGTATCTTACAAGGAGATTCCTTTTGCGTAAACCTATTTACCTTATGTATCAATCCTATAGCTTGGTACCTAAGATCAACCGAGGGCTACACCTTCAGCCATGACAAAAGAACCAAGATCACACACACCTTGTTTGTCGATGATTTAAAATCATACCACAAAAATGCAGTCAAAGCAGCCACAATTGCAAGTAATCTCGAGAGCATGTTTGAAGATATTGGCCTTCAGTGGGGTATAAATAAATGCGCTGCTGTACATGTGAAAAGAGGGAAGATTGTTCCGAGCGAAGGACTACCCCTACACAGTGGTAACCAGATCTCTGTGTTGGGGGAAGGTGATTATTACAAGTTCCTAGGTAAATATGAGAACGTTACACAGCTTGAGAAAGACGTACAACGTGATGCAAGCAAGGAGTACATCAGAAGATTATCCGTTATATGGTCGTCACCATTATCATTTACAAGAAAAGTAAAGGCAACGAACTCTTTTGCAACATCATTATTATTGTTCCACATGTGGACAGCAGATTGGCCAATTGAACACTTAAGAGAACTCGATCGAAGCACCCGCCAAATAATGAACGATAATAAAGCCAAGCATAAGCACGAGTCTAATCCCTTGCTGTATCTACCTGTAGATAAAGGAGGGAAAGGTATGCAAAATTTAGAGACCCTATACAAGACAACGAAGATAAAGACTGCTCACTACCTTACTGTCAGCGCTGACCCACACGTCCAACTAGTGTCGACTTTCCAGAACTCCAAAGAAATGAAGTCATTACGATCGATAGTCAAAGATGCAAAAACATATGCAGGTCAGCTGGACTTGAATATAGAATACAATAGAGCAGAAAGCAAGACTACCATCAAAGCAAGTAACTCAACCATTGAAGTAAATCAACCTCAACCTAAACATCTCAAGAGAATACTAAGAAAAGAAATCGAAAGAAAATTAGAAGAGGAAGTAAAACAACAACGATGGATAGGACAATATATAGTGCAACAATGGCAAGATAAACATTTACATCATGAATCCTATAACATTGCAAAGGTTTGGCCAAACATCCCAAACATAGTCTACAGCATACACACCAGTATCGTACAACAGTTAATCACAACTAAAGTCTACAATGCAAAGAAAGTTCAAAGTGGAGGAGAAGATTTGTTATGCAGTTTCTGTCATGTCAAGAAGGAAACAGTACCACACATAATGTGCAGCTGCTCTGCAATCGCGCAAACGCTGTACACAGTGCGTCACGATCGAATGCTCCGTCCAGTGTACTATGCGATTTTAAAGGCACTTGGAATCACCAATAATGAAGAACACCAAACGATACCTTGGTACAGAGAACAACAACCCAAATGTTGTGTCGAGACTAAAGAAGTGAAGGTACTATGGAACATTCCCCTACACTTAGACGTCGTTCCTAAGGATGGTGCAAACAGACCTGACATCACTATATGCAACAAGAAAGAACGTCAATGGCTTATATTTGAAGGAACTGTATGTAATGTTGGACAGATTCAAGAACGAGACAAATTGAAAACAGAGAAATATGCTGATTTAAGGTCAAGCTTAAAGAGATTGTATCCCGGTTATAATGTTATTCAAGTTAATGTAGTGTTTGATTTTCTATCGGGGTATCATAAAGAACTGAAAGACAAGTTAAAGAATGTAGGACTCTCTGATAGTATGAACGTGATTAGAAAATGTCAAAAATGGGTAATCGCACAAAACTGCGAAATAGTGAAAGCCCTTCATAGTCATAAATGAAGCATCAGTCTATTTGAAATATATAATAGGAAATTGCCCAGATTATCGTAATCCGCAGTTTCACTACGAACAACACTTGTAAACAAAGTGAAAGTTTGAAATAAACACAATAATAATAATACACTTATTACGCGCTTATCCATTTCTGCTCTAAGCGCAAAAAATAAAATAAAAATAAAAAAGAACTATTTGAATTATATTAATTAAGTTCCAAGTTAAATGCAGACTTGAATAAGTAAGTCTTCAAAGCTGACTTGAAGGATGAAAAGGGAGGAAGGGCGTTCCACAGTTCAGGACTACACACAGAGAATGTACGATGACCATATGACTTTAAGCGAAATTGGCCACGATTAAGTAGAATAGAAGATGAGGATCGAAGGTTTCTTGATGGCTTGTAACGAGAAATCAAGACAGAGATGTAAGATGGAGCCAGGTCATTGAGTGATTTAAATGTAATGAGTAGAATCTTGAACTTGATACGATCAGCCACAGGAAGCCAATGTAACTGAATCAAGATAGGCTGATATGGCAGTGATAAGTATGATAAGTATGATAAGTAGTTTTTGTCTTCCTTTAATACTCTTTGTATTTATCAAAAACACAACCCGCCTAGATTAGTTACCTGAGGGTTTTGCAATAGTATTGTAAATACAGAGTTTACTCAACAACAGAGTGTGTATAAAGTGTGTCTCGTTTTGAAATCTTTCCGGTCGATTCACACGGCACGTCTGCCTGAGCTGTGGCATGCCAGCATATAATGTTTCGTGTAAATCTACAACTTGCCTACGACTGTTGCATGTAATACGAAAAAAGCTCAAATTATACGATTGTTATAGCCAAAAATGGCAATAATGCGGCGTAGTCCAGAAATCTGTTTATCACTTACCTAAATTATTCCTGATTAACAGTGAGGAAATTAAACAAGTTAAAAGTATCTAATATCTTGGTGTTTACATTGATTCACTCTTGAATTGGAAGGATCATATTTTTTATATCTCTAAGAAAATCAAACGATGTATTGGTATTCTTTCTAAAATGCGATATTTCGTGAATTCTGCAGTTCTAACACAACTTTACTATTCAATGATTTTCCCTTTCCTGACATATGCTCTAACCACTTGGGGTAACTCATACCAAGGCTAATCTTAACACTCTCATTCTTCTTCAAAAGAAGGCAATGAGGATAATAACTTTTGCTGATTACAATGCTCACTCTAGTCCAAATTTTCTTAAGCTAAAAATCATTAAATTTTCTGATTTAACTTTTATTCGAAATGCTTTATTCATGTACGACTATCATAATGATATACTTCCATCAGCTTTCAATGAACTTTTCACTAGTGTAAACAGAGTACATCAATATAATACTAGACTTGCAAGCAAAAAAAGCATATTATTTACCTAAAATTAGAACAAATTATGGAAAGTTCAACATTCGTTTTCTCAGAGTGAAAATATGGAATTCATTATCTGAGGACCTTAAGACAAAGTCCCGCAAGGTGTTTAAACGTAATTTAGTTGAATCGCTTATAAATGACTACTAAGTCTCTCTATATGTTGATGTACCTCTCCTTAAGCTCATATATACCTTACGTTTGTGTGTGTGTTTGTGTGTGTTTAATTTCTTTTCCAGTTATTAGTGTGTGTGTGTGTGTGTGTCAGCTAAGGCCTAGTTCAAACGTCGCATCTCACATGTGCTGAATTCAATGCAAATGAGATGATAATGAGTAGAAACAAAAGATTTGACTAATTTGCATTGAATTCGGTACATGTGAGATGCGACGTTTGAACTAGGCCTAACTACAATTATAGTTAGTGGAGGGGTTTCACTCCATTAACTATGCTACACAATAGAACAATGATCTGTCCATAGCTACTTTACCTCATTAGCTTTTTTAGCTAACGTAGCTGTGCTCAATAATTCTATTTTTATCCTAACGTAGATAATATTTGTTCTGTACATATATTTTTGCATAATTAATTTTTCATCAAAGAGTGCAAATATAGTTCTTCTATTGTAGTCGACAAAAAAGACATTGATTTTAGAAATCCATCATAATAAACAAGGGTCTTTCAAATCGACGATGAAGAAGAAATGGTGTAAATGATACGTAAGTTGCATGCAATAGTTGTAATCAAAGGTTGTACTGTGTAAATCGACCTTTACCGCGAAAAGAACACATAAAAGGGAAATTGGCGTTCTGACATTTGTCAAACGCCTATTTCATGCAACTTTGACACCTCACTCGCCCAAAAAAGGAAAAGTCGTAGCTTTGGCATTTCAACATTTTTAAAACAGTGAATGGTACGCGAATTGCTAGTTCGAATTACAAAGCAGCTTCATTGTTATATTTTCGTCGATATAGATGTATACATGGTTGAACTTTGGTTGTTTGACGTGATGTACTGTAAATGTAAAACTTAACTTTGGGGAAATTTTTCGAAACAGAGACAAACTTGCATCCGAATCTGTGACGATGGAACATGATGGTTCATTTCATTGTAAATATTCTCGTAATAATTTCGTTTTATACTGAACGTTTTTTACGTTTTTACCATTAAACTATTCATTTAAATTTCAGTGTAGTTAGGCCAAATATCGATCCCTATATTTGCAATTGCTGATCAAAAAAGAACACCCTTCAGTTTCAGTTTTCCCCCATGTAAAGTATACTTCGGGCAGAAGAAAACAAATTGTTAGATGATCCATCTGCACGAGCAAGACAACTTGTCAAATAAACTTGTCAGTCGTATTGGACATCTTGCTCGTGCAGATATGCTAGCCAATAAGAAAGAAAACAATGTTTTGGATTTGTAACCAGTCAGCGTGCACGTTTGATTTGACGAAGCTGTTAGTGTTTTTTAAACTGATGTAAAGTGAAAGCAACTCGCTGAAATTTATTGAGTATGGATTTCGTACATACCTGATGCAAGTATGCATACAAGACCAACGACGAATGCGACCATCATATCTGCATATACGTTTAGAATGCAAACAGATCCTGAAATAAGGAAAAACAAAGAAAATAATGGTGAAATGTTCTAGAACAGTGAATGATCAAATGGCTCTTATACAAAAGCAAAGGGATGCAGTCACGCAGTACATTTATTTTTCATGCTGAAACTACGAGTCTATTGACGAACCTTGAGCTCTTGAATATCTTGGTTTCAAAGACTTGTGCCCTTGCAAGGATGGTCACTTTCACTTTTATATACTAGTTAAAATGAACACACGTCATCTCCACAAGGTAGGCGTGTTGGAATGTGAATCAAAAAGCTTTATTCGTGATCTATAATAGATAGCATAATTAACCTCAAAACGGCAGACGGTAACGAGGATCATGCATGTGACCTCCTTTATTTGTGCCTGCGTTGAGCGTTTGGCACTTAAACACGAGCGTATACGAGCATATATAACGTTTCGCGTTTACGTCAAAAGCGAAATGTTAAATCGACGAAGCTAAAGAGCAGGTCACATAATCCTTTCTGTCGTTTCCTGTTTCCCGTCTACATTAAGCTTAACTGAGCTCTCTGATGTAAAAAGGTTCTGTTCTCCCAAAAATATACCCCTAACACTAGCCATTTCTAATAGAAAGTGAAGTGCTGCGAGTATGCAAGGTATACAACAACAATTGAGAGTGGGTACATTTAACCCGTGAAACACTAAGTGAACGTACAAGTTGTGGTTATAAAAGAGCGTTGGTAAGTGAATTGTAATGGATTTCTTTTGTATCTTTGACTGGTAAATAATTAGGGATATTGTTAATACAAATTTTGCTTAATGTTCTTTTAATTTTAGTAGGTCTTTGAATCAGTTTTGAGAGAATTATCAAGCTGCGTGATCGTGTTAGATCAGTAATCTGAAACCTAAGCTTTTGTGCTACAAATATTCATAAAGGTCAAAGGCTGTTTCTTAAGTAGTGACGTTTTACAGGCAGCAACAAAAGTGCGGACAAACTCATAAAAGATCATTGTCTTTCTCTAAAACCATCACTAAACTGCCTGTAAAACGTCAGTAGCCTGTGACCTTTATAAATATTTGCACTGACGAATGAGGGTTCAATTCGACATGATATCGAACATGATAGCACATAAACTTAAGTTTCAACTTACCTATCCGCTAACACGATCACGCAGCTTCGTAATTCTCTCAAAATTGATTCAAAGACTGACTAAAATTAAAAGAACAATATTAAGCAAAATTTCCCTAATTATTTACCAGTCAAAGATACAAAAGAAATCCATTACAACATACTTACCAACACTCTTTTATAACCACAACTTGTATATCCAGTGACCACTGACCATGCATTAACGTTAACTGATTATGATGACGTTTTTTGACGTCACGAGAAAATCGCTGAAAAGCTCGAGCTTTGCACGAATAGTAAGCGAGTATTGGGATTATTCCATTGTTTCCCCGGATTGCTTTGTGCGTGATCACTCATCCAGAATATCGAAGTGGGCAATCAACTATTCTCATAGAGAATGTATGTTCAAACTAGACGCACACGTGCGTTCACTCGTGCCTATGCCTGGAGCCCTTTTTAAGAGAGGCTCCAATGACCGGCTCCGTTCGTACTCTTCCCCCAGCCGTTTCACGCATTCTTCACCATTCCGGGAAATAGCTAACCGTAACAAATGACCTTTTTTGAATCGGCTAACTTAAACTAAAAAATATCTTGATTAGTTAGTTTGTCTGTCAACAGCTATTAGTGCCTTTGTCTTTCTATTATCATGCACAGGTATTAGATATCTCCAACATGCAAAAATATACCAGTTTTATATTCAACTTCTTATTTCACTATATATCTCAATTGTTTGCTGTAAAGACTTCTACAACGGCATATTTGACACAATAACAAATCGTGTATTTTTTCGTTCATGTTTCGGATGTTATATACACCTATTTCAAAAAAGGTTGTCGTATGAGAGCTCTCAAGCCAACGCGACTAGACCGAAAAGGAGTATGGGTAATAGCAAAACCTTACTTTCTTTTCCGCTTTGGTATTGACTTTAGCATCTGTAAGTGAAGTTCTTTAGTGTATAAGGTCAGAGCAAGCTGAATTTGAGTAATCGTGTGGGACTTTTGTGGCTTTATAACTTTAGCGATTTCTTCCCATACTCCCTTTCGGGTGAGTCGCGTAGGCTTGATACCGACAACGTTTATTGAAATAGGTGTATATGAATAAAAGACGTTACGTGACCAAACGCGAAATACAAGGTCAATGGAATCTAGTTTCATGCCATTCCGATATTAAATTAAAATTCACTACAAAAACCTCTCAAGATCTCTTGAATGCTTGAATGAGGAATATAATTGACTTGCTTCTATGTATGTTCGTTTAGCAACATGTAGGATGAGAAATTCGTAGTTTTCCAGCTCATAGGAAATAGTCGTTATCGCGAGGGCCTCGGCTTTCAAGTACTCCATTTAGAGTTCGATATTTGGTCAAAGTATTGGAGATGAAGCTCAAAATAACAGCCCATCCTGAAGCTCTTATAAGTATATAGGTATTTCTCGAGTTAAAAGCTCCAAATTACATTGTTCTACTGCAGGAAAAGCCCGTCTCTGAAAGCTATTTTCTTTGTAGTCGGCCATCTTGCATTCCTAAAGTTCCTGGCTTGCGTTCGCTGTCGCTCAAAGGTGATGAATGAAGGGCATTGTTTTTACGTTCTTAACCAATCATAAGTCCCTCAGGACGAACACAGGAAAAAAATAAAAAACTAGACGCACACGTGCGTTCACTCGTGCCTATGCCTGGAGCCCTTTTTAAGAGAGGCTCCAATGACCGGCTCCGTTCGTACTCTTCCCCTAGCCGTTTCACGCATTCTTCACCATTCCGGGAAATAGCTAACCGTAACAAATGACCTTTTTTGAATCGGCTAACTTAAACTAAAAAATATCTTGATTAGTTAGTTTGTCTGTCAACAGCTATTAGTGCCTTTGTCTTTCTATTATCATGCATAGGTATTAGATATCTCCAACATGCAAAAATATACCAGTTTTATATTCAACTTCTTATTTCACTATATATCTCAATTGTTTGCTGTAAAGACTTCTACAACGGCATATTTGACACAATAACAAATCGTGTATTTTTTCGTTCATGTTTCGGATGTTATAAAAACGAATAAAAGACGTTACGTGACCAAACGCGAAATACAAGGTCAATGGAATCTAGTTTCATGCCATTCCGATATTAAATTAAAATTCACTACAAAAACCTCTCAAGATCTCTTGAATGCTTGAATGAGGAATATAATTGACTTGCTTCTATGTATGTTCGTTTAGCAACATGTAGGATGAGAAATTCGTAGTTTTCCAGCTCATAGGAAATAGTCGTTATCGCGAGGGCCTCGGCTTTCAAGTACTCCATTTAGAGTTCGATATTTGGTCAAAGTATTGGAGATGAAGCTCAAAATAACAGCCCATTCTGAAGCTCATATAAGTATATAGGTATATCTCGAGTTAAAAGCTCCAAATTACATTGTTCTACTGCAGGAAAAGCCTGTCTCTGAAAGCTATTTTCTTTGAAGTCGGCCATCTTGCATTCCTAAAGTTCCTGGCTTGCGTTCGCTGTCGCTTAAAGGTGATGAATGAAGGGCATTGTTTTTACGCTCTTAACCAATCAGAGGTCCCTCAGGACGAACACAGGAAAAAAAAAAAAAAAAAAAAAAAAAAACATTTGCAGTTTATAACTCGTTCCCGGCCTAAAGGCCTGGGCACGAGTAACAAGTTTGACCTAAAGCATGGCGTACCGCAAGGGTCATGCTTAGGACCCCTCCTATTCTCTATTTATACTAGCCACCTCTTTGAGATTGTTTGCCGTCACTTGCCACAAGTTCATTGCTACGCTGATGATACTCAAATCTATATGGCATTTAAACCTGATAACAGTGCTTCTCAAACAACAGCCATCAACATAATGGAAGCGTGTATTGATGATTTGAGGCGCTGGATGATTAAAGACAAACTTATGATCAATGACGATAAGACAGTTCATTCTAATTGGCACTAAACAACAATTAGAGAGGGTCATTATTGAGAAATTGACTGTAAGACAGAGTGAAATTATTCCTTCTAATGTAGTCAGAAACCTAAGTTCTTGGTTTGACAGCAGCTTCTGGTCCATGGCCGCTCATGTAAATAAAGTTTGCAAATCTTCATTCTATCACCTTTATAATTTATCACGTATCAGGAAGTATTTGAGTCAAGATACATTGGCAACACTCGTCCATGCGTTTATTACAAGCAGGCTGGATCAGTGCAATGCCCTATTGTATGGTCTACCAAGACGTCACCTACACAAGCTTCAGCGTGTTCAAAACGCTGCCGCAAGACGGTTCTGCGTTCTTCAAAGTTCTGTCATATCACCCCTTGCTTATTTGACCTGCATTGGCTGCCCATTAAATTCCGTATTGACTTCACTTTTAGATAATTCTACTAGCGTTTAGAGCTATTTATGGTCTTGTACCCAAGTATATATGTGACTTAGTCATTGTTAAGCCCGCCTCAATCCAAGTACAATCTTCGTTCAAACAATGAGCTGTACTAAAACCCATAGATGACAAGCTTTGGTAACTCTTGGCGATAAAGCATTTTCTGCCGCAGCACCTAAACTTTGGAACTTGCTACCTCGCTGAACCTGAGGCACATACATACAATCATGAAGGCCCAGGAAAGAACTTTAGACGTATTTATTTAGATCTGCATTCTCTTTAAATGATTTTTACAATAATTTATTTATTGGTTGTGAGAATTGATTTTTATAGGCTTACAGGATCCTATATCGAGCAGTCAATAAGTATATTTTTTCATAAGATTATACATCAACTAAATGAAGCATTTTTATAGTTTTTTGCAGCGAACATATCAAGTCAATGATCACACATATTTTACTCAATAAATATATATTTTCTAGTGTTTTGGATTAATGATCGAATTAATGAGTAGTGTATGGTTTTATATCTTTTAGTTTAATATTTAGCGCATGTGAAAACGTATGTTGAATATGCGCTATATAAATACATATTCTTATTCTTATTCTTATTCTTATTCTTATTCTTATTCTTATTCTTATTCTTATTCTTATTCTTATTCTTATTCTTATTCTTATTCTTATTCTTATTCTTATTCTTATTCTTATTCTTATTCTTATTCTTATTCTTATTCTTATTCTTATTCTTATTCTTATTCTTATTCTTATTCTTATTCTTATTCTTATTCTTATTATTATTATTATCAACTTGACCCTTCCGCTAACTCGAACAAATTCCGATATTTCCCTTGTTTTTGATCATATTTTCACAGTCATTTACAACTGGAACTCGCTATATATATTTAATAATTAAGTTTGGTAAACAAAAAGGAGGGGGCTTATAAGACTTCGATCGATCCTTGAGGAACGCCACAGGTAATAACGCGCGCTATGCACCATTCATACGACATTTTTGCATACGGTTGCTTAGATCGATAAAAGCTGAATAGCATGACATCTTACGTATAATGTTGTGGCCTGTTTTGTCAAAGGCCTCTTTCTGTCGACAAAAATAACGGCGTTAAAAGAGGATGTCAATGGGGGTAACAGACTGATTATTTTTTGGCCAATCGTCAGTTAACTACTAATTTTTTGGCCCGCAAATATCAGTTAATTACTAATTTTTAAATACAATGTCAGTTAACTATAAATGTAACGTTCAATTAATATAATTGTAACTAACAGTTAACTACTAGTTTTAATTAACAGTTTAAACTACCAATTTTTAGGCCAAATGTCAGTTAATTGTTAAACCTCATAGACACCCTCTTAAGGACGTTCGTGGGCATTGTTCATGCGCACTTTTACTGCGCACGCCAGCGCGCCAATAAATCCAAGATGGCGGCTTCAAAAAACTTTTTGTGGTAATTACTTTTTGCGATTTTTTTAAAATGGAAATTAAGATAAAAATTTAAAAAAGGAATTTTACCGAGGAAAAAAATCGTTCAGGTTGAAAAACCGATGGAAAAGATTTTACTGGACTCAGTCTCCTCTCGGTACTCAAGATGGTGGCCAAATTTTCAAACTTTTATACGGTTCAATATCTCAGAAACGAATACGGTGATCCCACTTTTTATTTCAAGGATAAAGAATTACATAAGCTGTCAATATTCTAAATTTTAGATCAAAATTATGGTAAAATCATATAAAAGTCCGCACGGATTTCCGTAACAACTTCGAGCTACGTCACGGCAAAAGCGTCGCTGACGGCTGCCAATTCGAATTAAAAAACAGCCATTTGTTAAGTATTTACAAGTATTTACACATGCATACTATTATTCCATGGGTTATTAAGCGGTCGTGTAAATGAACATTGAGCAATCCATTTAGTTTTTCTACAAAAAATTATTTCTATGCTCGACTCGTATAGATTGGCGCGCAAGCGATCTTCGACGAGAAAGTGGGTGCACTTTGATGTCATCTCACTCCTTAACGAGAACGGTGATCCCCATTTTTTATTTACTCTTTGTACTTCCACGATGACATTTTCTCACCGTGCGAAATATGAAGGAAAAAACATGGTAAACGTTTTTGGCGCGAACGTCCTTAATTAGACCACGATGGTAGACTTACTACTTCTTGCTTCCAGCAACGATGAATTAAAGAGAGCTTAAACAAGAGGCGTTAATGTCAACACGGAGGTCACGCGTACGTTTTTTATTGTACGTGCGCCGTCATAGATAGGGTTTCCCTTCTCTCGTCATTTGAGGACTTTCTCACGTTGTAGATTTCATCTATGACGGCGCGCGCACGGACAAAAACGTACGCGTAACGTCCGTGTTGTCAAAAATGTCGGCTGCTTAGACTCCCTAGTCTGCCGTGGAAAGATCAAAAGCCAAATTGGCAGTCGGATTAAAGCAGATTATCCTTAGATACTTAAAGAATTGATTGTAAAGAATCTTTTCAAAAATATTCGCGACAAAATTATAGATATTGGCCTATCACAATTGTTGACTTCTGTCTTTTTACTCTAGCGAGTTTCCATTCATCTGGAAAAATACCAGAAAAGATCGACCGATTGAAAATAGATGAAAGCGTCAGAGCAAATATTTTCGATAGCTTGCATAGAATCTAGACCTGTTGCTTTCTCATCGGTTTTTTTACTATCTAGATTTTCCGGCAAGTTCATTACTGGTACACTTGCGGAGAGTAAAACACTTAAAATGACTACTTATTAAATGAGCGCAAGGTCTGTACAGAGAAATATCAGACCGAGGTCTTGGCCGTACAGACCGAGCCTTTCTTCTTTCTTTGAGCATTGCGGGGATCTAGGTTTTCAGTAACATATTTGTTTGTTTATTTTTTGTTTTGTTTTGCTTTGTTTTTTTGTTTTTTGTTTTACTTTTGAATTGTTTACGACATTCCTAGAGCGATTATAGCATAGAATAACGTGAAAAGTCCGCTATCGGTCGACTGTGGGTTCAATGCCGGGTTACAGTCGCCCGACAAGGGTTTCGATAAGTTAAGCCTTGGAGATTTCGAGCCTTTGAATTCAATTCCTAGCCCATGTTGTGCGAAAACGGATTAAAGCTGACCCAGGATTAATATCAGTAGTTTTTAAAACAACAGCCCTGTTCAACAATAAGTAGAATGGAGTTATAGCGAAATCTTTTATTCACTGCTCGCTGCTGTGATCTCATGTAGTTTGAAAAATAAACTATGGGACCTCAGGTAAACTTTCAGGTAAACTCTCGAATATTTTACGAAACAAAGCAGTTATAATACACAAGATACATGCGGCAGTAGATTTAGAATGAGCAGGACATCTTTCGTACGAGCATTGATCAACAAGATTATGGTTGTCAAACACAGCGTATTTTCCACTCGTCAGAAATAAATAGTCATGTCGATAACAGTTTCAACTATGGCCAACATTGATGTCTAGTTTCATCAGGCTGTCTTTGATCATTGTCTTGGTGACATCATCATCTGTTTCTTCAGCCAACTTGAAGGCTTTGATGAAAGCTTTCTTTGCTCTCTGGACCTTGCCTGCATAAAACCGTGCTGATCAGTAACATTTCATTATAGTTGACAAGGACGACTTGAGGTCGTCCTATTAAAAGTACCACATCCATACCGGAGCAAGTTTTCCTTGACAAGCTTCCTTGCTCGTGCACAAGTCACGTCGTTCTTGTCGAGAACAACTTGCTTGTGCAGACGAACGATAAAAAAGTTTTCCTTGACAGGTTTCTTATGCCCGAAATATGATTTGCCAAGTTTTCCCTTGTTGTCCGTCTCATGCGCGAGCAAATGCTCCCGGGGGTGGGGTGGGGGGGGAGGGGTGGGGGGGGGGAGGGGGGGGTGTTGGCTACTCCCTTACAAAAGTGGTAGGGGTGCTCGACGGAGGGTTTGAAAATGACCCTAAAAGGTACGCACAAATTATAGGAGATGCCGATTTTATACCCTAAAAGGTACGACCACATTCAACTAATATTTTTTATAATGAATGTTCGTATGTGAGATCGTTTTAGTCATTATGTGATTTTCGTTATCCTGACCCTAAAAGGTACGCTATGAACCGGAAACCCTAAAAGGTACGAGCGGGTCATATTTTCTACCCTAAGGCCATGTTCACACTACAGCCGTTCGAGATCGATCTGAGCTCGATCCAGCTTAAAGCGATGTACTAGACTGGATCGATCTCAGATCGATCTAATGCTGTAGTGTGAACGGGGCCTAAAAGGTAGGTCCGTCGAGTACCCCTACCACTTTTGTATGGGAATATCCCCCCCCCCCCCCCCGGGGGGTAAATCCTTGCCTTGACAAGTTTTCCTTAACAAGAAAGAAAAAACGGGCAACAAGAGAACTTGACAAGAAAAAAAAAATGTTATCTCGTCTACACGGGCAAGTCTCGTCAGTATCTCGTCTACACGGGCAAGTTTTCCTTGTCAAGGCAAAGCTGTCAAGTTGTTCGTGTAAATTTACTTACTCATCCTCGTCCCCAGTTAGAAAGCTGAGAAGGCCCTGGGGACGAGGATGTTGTGCAGCTCTAATCTTCATTTGAAATATTTTTGATTGTAGGTTCTGGAATTGACCGTACAGTCCCTGATCTTACGGCCTCAGATGATCTCCTTGTACATGATGAAACTCCCGGCCGTGCAAACCATTTTCAGGTGTATACTGTCCTACACTTGCCGACATCAATATTAGCGCATCGAAGATTTAACTTAATTTAACCATGAGTTGAATATCTGTGAACAGTCCCTCCCTTTACTGCCAAATTGTGTGAATAAACAGCACCGTTCCTTTTAGACTGGCAAACATTTCATGGCTTAGCACAAGATCGCGGTGGTTCCAGATCTCACAAAAAATGTTCTTTCATGAAAAATGCACCGAAAAGCTGGACTGCTTACAGTTTAGCCACCCAGGAAACAATTAAAGAAAACCTTTGTGAACACGTTTCCTCGTTTAGCCAGGCTTAAAAGCTACTGACGCTTTAAACTATGTCTTACCTTTTTCTAATAAAATAGAACCTAAATTTGCCATAAAGACAGGTCTAAAATCACTTTCAGTCTCTTCAGCTGCTTTAATGGTTTTCAAAGCAAGAGTTTCTGCTTCATCGTAACGATTGGCTTCTGCGTAAGCTTTTGCAAGATTATTCATTATTACTAATGTCTGCAAATCAAAACAGTGGATCATCACTCAGTCTGAGAAGAAACTGAATATCATAAGCATGGTTCTTTGGTACAGTACAAATTATGTACAGTATATCAATCAATCAAGCACTGAAAATAAAAACTGGCAATGAAAGTTTAGGCTCTACATATGCATCATTTCGAGGACACGTAGTTATCGTCATAATAATATAGCCAAAGGAAAATGCACTAATATTTAGCATCGATAAAGTTGCTGGTCTCCCAGGATCCCAGGAAGCTGACGGTGCGCTCTTTACCCCCTTCTTTCCATCAATGCTCCGTTTTGAGGATACTGTTCCCTCATCCTTGAAAGTTGCAGTTTTAAAGCCTCTATTGAAGAAGCCATCCTTAAATCATGAGTTCTTGGTAACGAAATACGAGACACAAAAACCCTCAACTTGTCGCACAACATTGTTGCGTTGCAGGTTTTTGATCGATGTTTCGCGTTTTTCACCTCGCGATCTCAACTTGTCACGCAACAAGGTGAAAAACGCGAGGTGAAAAACGCGCAACATCGATCAAAAACCAGCAACGCAACAATGTTGCGCGACAAGTTGAGGGTTTTTGTCTCGTATTTCGCCACCTTAAGGATTTTTTAAACTTTTATCTCAAATAATTGTTGTAAAAAACGAATTGAAAATGGTTTTGAGTTATCTGTCCTCTTATTGACACACTCTTGACGCTAAAACAAATGCATCATCACCTGTTCATCTTCGCTGCCCAGAACCTCTCTTGCAATTTCTAAAGCACTTTCTAAGTTGTTGATAGCCTTGGCTGTCTGTCCCAGGGAAAGTTGAAACATACCAAGACCATCAAGACAGAGGCCAAGTAAGGCTTTACTATGAACAGAAAAACACTGATAAAGGCCAGCAATCAACTGAATGATTCACTCTCTAGTATAGTAATTTTATTTATATTTCCATTGTTTACTTTTGTGTCTATTTGACTATGACACATTGACTATACATTTTGTTTCACAGGTTAAGTAAAATGAAGCATTGTGGGAAATAATGGTGGCTATAGGGGGTTTCATGACAGACTTGGAGGGTGTCAATGTAGGGGGCAATAGACTGGTGTAGCAAACATTACATGGCATGTAAGAGGACACCATGCATGCTGACAAATGTTTGTTTGGAATGATTGTTGACATTGCTGATGTCAAATAAAGGATGCAAAACAAGTTAAATGGCACCCTGAATGCAGGGTTGCAACATCATCATCACAGTGGTTACAAATAATGCAATGAATGGATGTGATATGTTTATCATATCACGTGCTGTTGTCTCCTCACATTTTCTAAATCACTCACATCATGAACAGCCTTATCTGTTTGAAACTATATAAACATGACATGAAAGAAAAATTCAATTCTTTTAGTTACTGTACCTGTTATCATCAGCCTCATCAACTTGATCAAGATTACTTTCAGCTGTGTCTACACACCATTGATAACCTTCTAAAGCTAACTCATTCCTTTGATGTTGTATTAAAAATTAAAGATTATTGGCACTCAAAAATGCTGGTACTCATTAGCAACACATATACAATGACTATCTTTAAAGAACAGAAATATGCATACAATGGGACCAACTTACTTTCCTAGTTTTTCACAAACTTGGGATAATTTTAAAGAAAGTTCTATAATAGCATCATCATTCTGTAGATAATAAAAACAAGTGGCATTAGAGTCAATTATGCACAAAACATAATGATTAATTGTTGTATTTTTAGACATTTCAGATATACGGGGAAAAAACAACTGAAAATCAAAGAAGGCTTTCACATCACTAGAGAAAAACCAGTACTTAATGTTCAAGTACAACATTTTAAAACATCTTTTTTCTAGTAATAAATCTATTGTATACCTAAATAAACTGTTAAGTGGTGTATGTTTACTTGCATTATTTAACTTGTCAATCATTTCATATTATTATGTAAATAACTACTGTCTATCATAATTAGAGTTCATGTATATATATTCAAACTTGTAACGAATTATTCTGTCATTTGTTTTTAGAGCAGTGTCAGTTACATCTTGTTCTGGAAGTGAAAATTCATGATGTCATTTTAATGGTAATTTGTCTATATCATATTATATGTTGATTGGTCAATTTGATCAGGTTAATCAACCAATCAGAAACAAGAGAAAACTTTATTTCTGCAACAAGTTCTATGACAACATTCTCAGAGGTATTTTTTTGTGGGAGTCAGAAATGAGTGATTAATACCCATGGGTCCCCAAGGACCTTCAGCTGATTAATGTGTACTGCTACAAGATTGAGATTTAAATACTCTGACATGCAAGTAGCAAGCTGATAGTAATTAAGATTACTTTTGGGGTTCCATTGGACAACATTTCCTGTAATGTCAGACGAAGGTAGTGTTCAGCCTAATAAATAACAAGAAAAGATGATGGAGATTAAGAGAAAACTGTGCAAATGAAATAAGACTATTCTGACAGTAATTATAAATAACAATTATTCCATATGCATAATATGTAAACACTCACCTCATCCCACCTTTCCAGTTCCATGGCTAAATTTGCAGACTAAAATCAACAAGTAAATACATGTTATTGACTGAGCATGAGGTCTGAATAGGATATTTTGGTTCATTTTTGCATGCAGGTACAGACCGAGCTGATAGGTTTGGTCTGTACAAATGCAAAAAAGAACGAGACCAAATATCCTCCTATCCAGACCAAACAAGCTCTGTTAATAACTTAATTTATTATATGGCTGACCAGCCGATTAAAAAAAAGTTCATTGGTTAACTTCATAAACTGAAAAAATCGCTGGTTTTGAATGGCTCCATTCAGACTTCTGGTTTCACCAGCAAGGAACAGAAATTGTCAAATAAAGCTATCATCACTTTGTAAGAAATAAGGAGTAATTCCAAAGAAAAATAGCCAAAGACCTAAAGTAAAACAACTTTAGAAAAACTTTTTTCCTAGCCAAACAAATCAAAACAATAAGCAAAAAATTCCTGTACATTCTGACGTTACAGTGGATGTGAATGTCTGCACACCAAATTGCAGGAATTCTGAGCTTCTCTGATAAAAAGCAAAGTAACTGACTTTTCACTTTGAACTGAGCTGATTTTAAAACAAAACAAAAAGACAAAACAAAAAGGATGGAAAATTAGTTTTTGCTTCAACTTGCCAACTTCAAGCTGCCCTAATTGGCTGAAAGCAATTTTTTGGAGCTGTAAATAGCATGGTTTGCACTTTTGTTGAGTTTGCTTTCTCGATTATCACCAAAAAGGTTGTGGTCTTCACTGAATTTTAAAAGGAAGAAATAAGTTAAATCTGACTCTGAAACTCTCTCAAAATGTCTACAATCACTTTGGTACCAAATCTATGCAGCTCTTGAAGACAATGGCCAGAGAAACAGGTCTTTTTTGAAGAGAATGATAGAAAGGATAGTCATTTTCTCAAGGCATATTTTGTATGATGGCTTGGTGAGTTTGATTGTAATGTATGTCTTGTTTTATGTTGTAATTTGCTGATACAATTTAATTTTTGTATTCAGTTCACTGCAGAGTGAGTGAGTGAGTTTTAGTAACTTACTTGATCAAGCACATAACGTAATGCTTTGTGAAAAGGACGTTTGCCTTTTTTTGCTGGATCGTTTTGTTTTTCTGAAATCTCATGATGAATCATAGTTAAAACCTCTTTAAGTATCCTGGATGCTTCTTCTTTTTCACCCTTTTGAAGACATTGCTGCAAAAATAGAACAATTCTGCACTCAAAATCTAACACAGATACATTTACCAAATGAAAACCAAATTGAAATTTTGAATATTGGTACCTCTTATGGGTAAAAATACTGTGAGCTCTGCTCAAGTTGGC